>CM038214.1:167118475-167623927 GCA_021442155.1 Cymbidium sinense
ACTACCACTAAAACTTCTACAACTAAAATTACACTCCATATATTTAGTTTTAGATCTACTTAAATGAAAACCTTTATACTCTAGAGTTGACCTCCATAATTCAATTTTTCGTTGGACTCCTCTCTAGTCTTATCAACAAGAAGAATGTCATCGAAAAGCATACACCAAGGTACATCTTCTTGTAAATGCCTAGTAAGAACATCCATAACTAAAGTAAAAAAGATAAGGGCTTAAAGTCGATCCTTGATGTAATCCAAAAATAGGAAAATATTTTGTCAATCCTCCTTGTGTTTGGACACATGTAAAAAGTATACATATCCTTAATGACTTGAATATAACCAATATTAACTCCTTTCTATTCTAGAACCTCCAAAGAACATCTCTTGAAACTTTATCACAAGCTTTCTAAATCAATAAATATCATATGTAGGTCCTCCTTACTTTCTCTATGCTTCTCCATCAAACCCCTTAAAAATGTATAGCATCCATAGTAGATCTACCTGGCATGAAACCAAATTGATTGTGAGAAACTATCACATCGAACCTATGCTCAAATACTCTCCCATAATTTTAATGTATGGCACATTAATAATTTCTCTATAATTTGCACTCTTGTGCATCACCTTTATTCTTAAATATAGGAACCAACAAACTCTTTCTCCACTCATCCTGCATCTTTTAGTCTTTAATGACATTAAAAGATTTGTAATCCAAGAAATTGATCTCCTAAACATTTCCACTTCTATTGGAATAATATCCTATGCTTTCCACATTTCATTTTTTTTTAAAGCTTCACTATTTAAATATGATAAAATGAAATTCTCTATTTTGGTTTAGGGTATTAAGGCTATTAAAATCCATCGTACATTCAGATCCTTCCTTGAAAAGTTTATCAAAATACCTCATCCACCTATTTTCAATATCCTTTTCTAAAAAAAGCATTTTATTATTTTCATCCATAATACACCTCACTTGAACTATGTCTTTACTTCTCCTATCTCTTTGGAACTTATGCAACATCTTTCACCTTCTTTGGTATCTAATCTAATAAATCACTAAAAGCTAAATTTTTTGCATCATATATTACTTTTTAGAATCTCTACCACTTTATATCTTTCCCAATAACTTTTATTAAAACCAAATTATAAATTATAAACTCTTTGATTATTCACTTGCTATTTTGCCCACATAATGTTAGCTTCCTCATGAACGTCCCAAATTCTAATCTCTTGTAGTTTGCTCTTAAAATATGTTTATTTCTTTAAGTGTCCCCATCTAATTCTAAGATAATAATTTGGTTTATTTTTCTCTTACAACCTTTCATCTTAAAATCTAAAACTAACAATCAATGTTGGGTACTTAGATTTTCACTTGGAATGACCTTACAATCTTTACAATCTAAACGATCTATTTTTTTTATTAGAAAATAATCAATCCGTGTTTTACTAAAATAAAAATAGAAACCACAACCTAAAAAATAAAACATAAAAATAAAAAAAATATAAAACCTAAACCCTAAAGTAAAAAAAAACCTAAACCTAAAATAAAATATAAACATAAACCTAAACTAAAATAAACTAAACTAAAATAAATAAAACCTAAACCTAAACCTAAAATAAACTAATCCTAAACTAAATAAAATAAAATAAACTAAAAATAAACATAAACCTAAACTAAATAGTAAAACTAAAATAAACCTAAAATAAAAACCTAAACCTAAAAAATAAAAAAAATAAACCTAAAAAATAATATAAAAATAAAACTAAACTAAAAATTAACCTAAACCTAAATCTAAACCAAATAAATAAACTAGAAAATTGTAAACTATAATAAATAAAACTAAAATAAATAAACAATAAAAAAAATAAAAAACCTAAATAAAATAAAATAAAATAAACAAAATAAATAAAAAATAAACTAAATAAAGATAAACTTACTAGTTTACTTAATTTAATAAAATAAAATAAATAAATAAAACCCTAACCCTAAACCCTAAACCTTAAAACTAACCCTAAACCCTAAACCTACAGCCTTAAATCCCAAACACTAAACCTAAAACTCTGAAGCCTAAACCCTAAAACTCTAACCCTAAACCCTAAACCATAAACCCTAAAACCATAAACACTAAACTATACTAATAACCTAACCCTAAACCCTAAACCTTAAACCCCAAATCAGAAACTCAAAACACTAAACTAAACCCCAACCCTAAACCTAAAACCTAAAACCTAAACCTAAACTAAATAAAACCTAAAAATAATATAAATAAGAAAAAACCTAAACCTAAATAAAAAAATAAAACCTAAACCTAAAGAATCAAATTAAAATAAAACTAAACTAAAATAAATAATAAAACCTAAACTAAAAAGTAAAATAAACCTAAAAATAAAATACTTAAATAAAATAAAACCTAAACATAAAATAAAATAAAGCTAAAGCAAAATAAAAATAAAATAAAGCTATAAAAAATAAACCCTAAACTCTGAACCTTAATCTAACCCTAAACCCTAAGTTAACCCTAAACCCTAAACCCTAAACCCTAAAACCCTGAGATCTAAACCCTCAACCCTAAACCCTAAAACATAAACCCTAAACCATAAACCCTAAAAACCTAAAATAAATAAAACCTAAAAGAAATAAATAAAAAAACCTAAACCTAAATAAAATAAAAACTAAATCTAAAACCTGAACCTAAACCTAAAAAGAAAAAATAACTAAAATAAAATAAATAAAAACCTAAAAAAAACTAAAAAAATAAAATAAACTTAAGAATAAAAAACCTAAATAAAATAAGATAAACTAAAAATAAACCTAAACCTAAAGTAAAATGTAAAACCTAAAAATAAACCTAAAAAAACAAAAATAAAAACCTAAAACCAAATCCTAAAAAAATAAAATAAAAATCTATACCTAAACCTAAAAATAAAAAATAAAACCTAAACCTAAAAAATAAAATAAAAATAAAACTCAATTAAAAAATGAACCTAAACCTAAAAAATAAATTAAAATTTAAAACCTAAAATAAAATAAATAAACCCTAAATCCCAAACCTTAAACCCTAACCCTAAACCCCAAACCCTAAACCCTAAACCATAAAACCCTAAAACCATAAACCTTAAACCTTAAACCTAAACCTTAAAACTTTAACCTAAACCTTAAACTCTAATCCTTAAACTAACTAAACCTAAAACCTTAAACCTTAAAGACTAAAGACTAAACATAAACCTTAAACCCTAAACTCATAACTAAAACTAAAATCCTAAACCCTAAACTCTAAACCTAAACCTAAACTCTAAAACCTTAAACCTTAAACCTTAAATATAAACTCAAACCTAACCTAAACCTTAAACTCCCAAACTTAAACCTAAACCCTAAACCCTAAAACACTAAAACCCTAAACCCTAAACATAAACCCTAAACTAACCCTAAACCCTAAAAATCCTAAACCCCAAACCCTAAACCCCAAACCCTAAACCCTAAAACCCTAAACCTTAAACCCTAAACTAACCCTAAACCCCAAACCCTAAACCCTAAAAACTTAAACCAAACTAAAAAAATAAAGTAAACCTAAGTATAAAAACCATAAATAAAATAAAAACTAAACATTAAAAATAAAATAAACATTAAAATAAAATGAAATATAAACTAAATAAAAACCTAAACCTAAAAAATGAGCCTAAACTAAAAAAAAGCCTAAAACTGAAATAAAAAAATAAACAAAATAAAATATACTTAAACCTAAACTAAAATAAACTAATCTAAAATAAATAAAGCCTAAACCTAAACCTTAAATAAACTAAACCTCAACCTAAACCTAAACTAAATATAATAAAATAAACTAAAAATAAACCTGATCCTAAACTAAAAAATAAAACCTAAAATAAACCTCAAATACAAACCTAAAACCTAAACCAAAAAAAATAAAATAAAAACCTAAACCAAAAACCTAAAAATAAAAAATAAAATATAAACCTAAAAAGAAACTCAACTAATAAGTAAACCTAAATCTAAAAAATAAACTAAAATAAAAAACCTAAACTGAAATAAATAAAACTAAAATAAATAAACTAAACTAAATAAAAATAAAAAATATACCTAAATAAAATAAATAAAATACTCTCAAATAAATAAAAAAATAAACTAAATAAACTAAATAAACCTAAACCAATCTGTTTACTTAATTTTTTTAAAAAAAACCTTAACCCTAAACCCTAAACCCTAAACCCTAAACCCTAAACTCTAAACCTAAACTTGAACCTAAAATTAAAAGATAAAACATAATCCTAAAAAACAAAATAAAAATAAAACTCAATTAAAAAATAAACCTAAACTAAAAACTAAGCCTAAAAAATAAACTAAAATAAAAAACCAAAGCAAAAAAAATAAACCAAAAATAAATAAACTAAACTAAAAAAAATAATCCTAAATAAAAATAAAAAAATAAAGTAAATTAAAATAAATAAATTAAATATACTAATACTAAACCTAATACCTAATTTACTTAAAAAACCATTAAACCCTAAATCATAAACCCAAAACCCAAAACCCAAAACCTTAAAACCTTAAACCCTAAACTCTAAATTAACCCTAAACCTTAAAAACCCTAAAGACAAAAGCCTAAACCCTATACCTTAAATTCTAAACCCAAACTAACCCTAAAACTAACCATAAAACCTAAACCCTAAATACAAAATCAAAAATAAAATAAATAAAAAATGCTTAAACCCTAAACCTACAACCCTAAACACTAAACCCTAAACACTAAACCCTAAACCCTAAACCCAAAAACCCTAAACCCTAAACCATAAACCTTAAACCATAAACCATAAACCTTAAACCGTAAACCCTAAAACTCACAACCCTAAACCCTAAACCCTAAAACCTAAAAACCTAAACCTAAACTAAATAATACCTAAAAATAAAATAAATAAAAATCCTAAACCTAACTTAAATAAAATAAAATAAAAACCAAAACTAAAACATAAACCTAAACCTAAAGCTAAACCTAAAAATAAAATAAAATAAAAAAATAAAAACTAAATTTAAATAAAATAAAAAAATCTTAAACTAAACTAAAAATTAAAATAAACCTAAAAATAAAAAACATAAATAAAATAAAAACTAAACATTAATAAAAATAAAGTAAACATAAAATAAAACAAAATAAAAACTAAATAAAAACCTAAACCTAAAAAATAATCATAAAAATAAATAAAAAATAAAACCTAAACCATAAACTAAGAAATGAACCTAAACCAAAACCTAAGCCTACAAAATAAACTAAAATAAAAAACCTAAACAAAAATAAATAAACTAAAAATAAATAAATTAAAAAAAAATAAAAACAAAAAATAAAACTAAATAAAAAAAAAAAAATAAATTAACAAAAATAAATATTAAATAAACTAAACATACTAAATAAACGTAAACCTATCGGTTTGCTTAATTTAAAAAAAAACCCTTAAACCCTAAATCCTAAACACTAAACCTATAACCCTAAACATACAACCCTAAACCCTAAACCCTAAAACCTAAACCCTAAAAAACCCTAAACCCTTTATTTTTAAACCTAAATATAAAAAAAACCTAAATAAAAATAAAAATTAAAGTAAATAAAAATAAATAAATAATAAACTAAATATTCCTTAACTTATATATTTACTTAATTTTAAAGAAAAACATTAAACCCTAAATCCTAAACCCTAAACCCTAAACCCTAAACCCTAAACTTAACTTAAACCTAAACTCCAAACCTAAACACTAAACCCTAAAAACCTAAAACCCTAAGCCCTAAATCTTATACCCTAAATTCCGAACCCTAAATTAACCCTAAAACTAATCATAAACCCTAAAACTAACCCTAAACCCTAAACCCTAAATACAAAATAAAAAAAATAAAAAAATCTAACCCTAAACCCAAAACCTACAACCCTAAACACAAAACCATAAACTGTAAACCCTAAATCTTAAACCTAAATTCCCTAAACCCTAAACTCTAAATCCTAAACCCTAAACCCTAAACTCTAAACCCTAAGCCATAAAACTTTCAACCCTAAACCCTAAACTAAACCCTAAACCCTAAACCCCAAACCCTAAACCCTAAACCCTGAACCTTGAACCCTAAACCCTAAAAACCTAAAAACCTAAACCTAAACTAAATAATACCTAAAACTAAAGTAAATAAAAAAACATAAACATTAATAAAATTAAATAAAATAAAAACCTAAACTAAAACCTAAACTAAACCCTAAACCTAAACCTAAAGCTAAACTTCAAAATAAAATAAAATAAAATATAAAAACTAAACTAAAATAAAATAAATTAAAACCTAATGAAATTATGGTTAGTCCACATGTGTAAAAAAATCATAAGAGTAATTAATTCAGTCCCTTAATCTAGTTAACTATTAATCATGAGCAAATTGCATTAGACCTCTTTTATTTCCTAAGATCATTCCAAGTTTATTTTCAATGCATATCATGTTGGCTTATAATTATTTAGTTAACTACTTTAAAGTGACATAGGTAATGGTAATTAATTCATCTATTTAAGGGTTCAACTGAATTAACCCAAAAATCAACTTAATTACATTTTCTTAAATTAAATCAAATCACTAATGTGGGAATGGGTTTAAAACATCAAGTGATGATTTCTCTTCTCCTCTTTAGATCAAATCAAATCCAAAACTTAATTAATAAAGAAGCTTAGATTTACTTTAAATAATCTTATTTGATTTGATTTTCCTTAAGAACTAGCTTGGTTGAATGAATCACATGCTTATTTTTGATTGTCCTCTTTCAAATCATGTTAAATTTGGCATGTCTTTTGAATTCATGCATCCATACTTTCAAAATCAAGAAAAATAAAATAGATTTCTTTTATGTAAGCTTGCATGTGTTGATTTAATTTAATATATATGCGTATATTATTATCACTATTAAATCCAAATGTATTTTTCAAAAGCTTATAAATGAATAATAATATGTGTTATGATGCTAGTTATAAATACATAAGAAATGCATGTGTTTATAGCTTAAGTGTATGAATTTTGAGTTCTCTTTCCTCTATTCATGTTTTGATTTACATAAGATTGAATGGTAATGGGTATATAGTCTAGACATCCCGGGAACATGAGGCTTTAGCTAGCCTCAAGGAGGTCATTTGAATACCTCACTTCCCTAGTTTAACAATGGCATGTACCCATTTGATTTCATTCTTATGTATTTCAACATTAGATTTTGGATAGAATTTTAATTCATATATATAAATGATTCAATCAAAAAAAAAAAGACAATCTTTGCATGGTTTTCTTTCCCTCATTTATGTATACATCCATGTGTGTCGAGGAAAAGCAAGTATATAGTATGGACATCCTAAGAATACGAGGATTTAGTTAGCCCCAAGGAGTTCATTTGATTACCTCACTTCCCTAGTTTAATAATGACACATACTTGCTTATATTTTTGTACATTTATATGTATATGTGATTAGTTAATGTAAATCCCATTTTACATTAAAATGGCATGCATTCATAATTGACTAAGTGGTTGACTTAATTATCCAAATGATTTGGAGCTTACTTCCTATGTCCATGTATACAAATGTTTGAATGCAAATGGGTATATAGTCTAGACATCCCGAGAATATGAGGCTTTAACTAGCTCTAAGGAGGTCATTTTGACTACCTCACTTCATTGGTTTAACAATGGCACATGTCTATTTAATTTCATTCTTATGTCCTTTTTGTATAATAATTTGGATAAAGTTTTAAATTAAAATGGTTAAATAATTCAATCAAATAAAATATAAATTCTAAATATACACATAGATTGATCATTTAAGTGTGCTAAAATATGTTACATGTATAGATGCACTTAGGATTAAATCATATGCATGTTACACGTGATGGAAAAGAATGATTTAATATATGTCATGTGGTAGTAATTCAATTAAATTAATCTTAAGATACCTTTCACTTTGAATAGGATTATTGAAAGTGAACCTAAACTTAGGATTAATTAAATCATTTAATAAGCCATTCACCAAAGAGAACTAAATCAAATTAATATACTTTAGAAAGTCACTTAAGGTAAGGATGAAAGTGGGAAATCCTCTTTTCCTCTCTCTATAACACTTAGTTGCTATGTGTAATCAAATGAAATAAAAGAAAACACAAATTTAAATTCTCAAATCAATTAAACTACTTCAAGTGAATTCAACCTTTCATGTTAAATAGAATCCTTCTATACTTAGAAAATACAACACTAATGCCTGACAAGACTTACCACACAAGACTTAATACATACATTAGAATTATGTCACCACTTCTAGCTCTAACTTAGGATGGTGTATGATATGATGTATGTTTTGTTTTATGATGTATTATTCTAGATTGAATGTGAGGGTACATGCTTCGTAGATTTGATGATAGGCCAATATTAGCCTAATCATGTTTTTTGCAGGGGATTATGCTTAACGGATGCTTAAAAATAAATATGAATGCACTTTTTGTAGGTTGCTTAAATCCTTATTCATGATCCAAGTTAGGACAGGTGGGCTTAGTTACCCATGTGTAGAGTGCTAAGTCCAAATTATAAATATAACTACTTGGTATTATATGTATATTTAGCTAACCTCTATTTTGCAGGTGTAGTTAGATTTACTTTTCCCAAATAAATGTAATTTTGCACTATGAATTAGGATTAAGATTAGTGCTATGAAAGATTAGGATGAGCAGTGGCTAGAAGGCTTTGCCTGGGGTGCCCTGCGATGCCTTTGAAGAAAGCACCATCCAAATCAAAGACGAACCAAATCAGAATTGGAGATATGAAGAAAGAAGACCCCAATAGCATTTAATACAATTATAATTATTCTTTAATATTCTATGTTGTATAAAGGTAGAGCTTGGCTACCCATCTTTTCTCTCTTCAGCTTGTTCCTGAACACACCGGCATTTTATTTTTTTACGATAGTTTATATAATTGTTTGATGTTATGTTTACATTGTGCATTAGGATGGCATGCTTTTCATAGTTTCTTAAATGATTAAGGCTTTAATGTGTGCTTGAATACGATTAGGCTCTTAGGATAAAAATAACTTTTCTACCCAACTAATCACTCATAACTAAATTTTAAATAACTTATAACCTCATCATAAAGCCTAAGACATAAATAAGATAATTAAAAGATTTAACAACCCCTTAGCTGTCTGGTTGTATGTTTCACATCATGCATGCATATTAATTCTCCCTTGAACATGAAGGATCTCCATCCTTGCACGATAAAGGAATGCTTGAAGGGTGAGGGCATCCCTTGTGGTGGAGAATAACTTCTTCTAGCTGATTTGACCCATAACCTATTTAATCATGGATTTAGGCATAAGAAATACTAAACACTCATCAAAATGATGTGTCTAAAATGAAATAAAATTGGAAAAGATTTTGCATCTATAGATTAAGTCATATGCTCATACCACGCATGGCCTAGTTTCTTTGGGAGTGTGTTTAGGACTTTAGTCTCTTTCTAATTAAATAACTACCCTAGCTATCTTGCAATTCATAAGATTGGGCTACATGGTTTTAAAATCATAGGAGGAATTAATTGGCGGTAACTCAAGGTGGTTATATGTCCAAAAGTCAGACAATTTATTCTCTCTTACAGAGGTAAACCCTTATGTCCACTTATAGCTTAGATTTAGGTCGTGCTTTAGCTAGTACTAAAGCTCCTTATATTTAATAACTGAGGTAGCTATTTTCTTCAGTCTACGAGCAAAAATCCTCACCTCTTATGCATTCCCACAACCTTGTGTTGGTGGATTATAAGCCCTAGTAATCTAATTAAATTTCAACTCAAAACATATAAATCTTCTTAACTTCATAATTATAAAGCCCAACCATAAGATAGATTAGAATGCTCACTAGGCTTCCTAGTATCATGAACATTTCCTATTTATTTCATTTAGATTCCAAAAATAAGTCTTCTCCTTGAACTTACCTAGTTAGTTTTCCAAATACAACCAAACATTTGATAGTCTAACCTTGAAATCTTTGGACATGATATTGTCTACTTTAATCAGAAATGATCTATAGAAATTTCATTTTCTAAGAAGTAATTAACTATGGAGGCTTGCCTCCATAGGGAACTTAAGAACCAAGTTTAATATAAACACCATTTTATTCATTCATGTAAAGTAGGGGAAAAATCTCTAGTACATTCAAAGAGCCATCATGCCTTAGGAGTCCTTATTACATGATTAGGTCCATTATTGGGTGATACCTCTATCTTTCAAGAATGCACATCATACCTCAATGTTGTATCTAATCACCTCAACAAGTACCCCCCTAAGATTTTTGTGGTCCCTATCATACAAAAAAATAAACACCATAAGGCCCTCTCACCTTATTCATTGAATCATTTTAACATCATCCTTTCTTTTTGGAGTTTGGAGATGTTGATCCTCAAGTAGGCAAGGGTTCTTAGACTCATAATGTTGATTGATACACCTGGGTTAACTAGAACTCTAGATAGCCTGTATCTTCCAAAATCCATTATAATGTAAAGAGGTGGTTGTGCCTGGTCATCCCTAGGAGTAAGTCTTCATAATTGAATGTAACCCCTAAGATGTCCTTCGAGTGGCAAGCCTTGTCTTAAGTAGCGATCAGCTAAGCTAGTCATATCTCTAGATCAAGGCCTTGATTAGAGATTCCCTCATCTCTTTGGATAAGACAAGGGTGTCGTATATGCTTAACTTAGCTAGAAACTTTCTAAGGTGAGTTAGGACATTGTAATCAACTCTGGCATGGTCCTCCACAAGCATATCCATGGGTGGAGTATCCTATGGAGGGGTTATCTGCCTACTAAAACCAATGACTTACTTACACTTATCCTGAGGTGCTACCCTAAGAGGTTGAACTTTTCCACTGTATAGATTGACATCAGTGACTTCTTGGAATGATGAGCTTGTGGAAAGTTCTACCTTCTCATTGGGCATACTTACATCTTCTCCTATGGGATCCTCAGAGTCAGTCGACTGAAAGTCAATCTTAAGAGGTGAACCTGATTGATTCAAAGAAAGATAGTTTAACTCTGAATCAGAAAGGAAAGAATCAAAACTACTAGAGCTATTATTTTTATTTAGACTGAGAGCTTTCAATAGAATAAAATCAAGAGCATTAGAAGACAATATATAAGTAGAATCAACCTTCTTCATTAATTTCTTTGGAGGTACATAATAGAAATCAAGCAAGCGAGTAAGGAATTTAGTGACCTTATCCACAAATACAATGCTCCTGCCAGTACAAGAGGAGCTAGTAGAAGAGGTGGTAGCTGCAATGGTGGAGGGAGTACTGACTGCAGTGGTCGCACCAACTATCCCAGAAAGTATGGTGAGTCGCTCAGCTACTGGGTTGTTGTCACCCTCCTCAAGTTATCCTTTGCAACTAGCAAACCTCCCTTGATGTTGGAGGTTTGAGCTATTTTAGGCACCTACAAGGAAAGCTTCTTGATCTTAGAAATGATCTTCTTAGAGGTTTGGGATAGGGAGATATCCTAACCTTCTTTAGTCTTAAGAGGATCACAAGTATCCCCAAGGATTACTCTAATAGAACTAGATGGTTATCCTAATAAGTATTCTTTAGGGATAACTATGGCTCCCAACTTGTAGATGTGCTCAAGCTAGTCCTTAAAAGTGACACAATCCTCTAAGACATGGCTTACCATGCGGTGGTTGGGGAAATAGCTAAGATCATTTCTCTTGCCCACTTCCTCCAACCTCTTAGGCTTTGGAAACTAAAGTCAAGTTTCTTTAAGAGATTCTTAAATATCTCCCTCTTGAATGAATATGGCTTAATCTATTTGAAAGAGTAGCTACCTAGCAATGGATATGAATATCACTGCTCGGTAGGCTACTGAGGTGGTGGAAATGGTCATTGTGGTGGCCGGTATGATGGCTGAGGTGGTGGAAGAGGAGGTGGCAAAGGAGGATGTTGAGCTCTTAGTCTCTCATATTGAACTCTGGCTAGCAGCATCCCTCTGTCCACTAACACCGCTATCCCTGGCTTCTTCTCAAACACCTTCTACAGCTTGGGGCTAGATGATTGGTTAGGAAAGGGCAACTGTTTGGCTTCATCTTGTAGGCTAGCTGCCTTGTTGATTAATTTCTTTAATGTTTTGATCGTAAAGCCCTTAAGCATGAAGTCGATCGAGACATGGATATTTTTTAGAAGAATCTCAATGGCATGTTGTTCGGACAACTATGATTTGCATTTCATGCTCAGGTTGTGCCACCTGAGAATGTAATCAACAAGGGACTTGTTGAGTTTCTATTTCTCTTCAATGAGGTCACCTACAGTCACCCTCTGCTGAGCTCCAACAAACCTCTTGATGAAGAGGTGCTTAAACTTAGCAAAAGTCTTCACCAAATTGTTTGGCAGTTTGGCGTATCAATCAAATGCAACACCTGATAGACTGCTAACGAAAAGGAGGAAGAGGAGTGAGTTACTGCCAACGGTGTTGCAACAGTCAGCTCTAAAGTGTGTCAATATGTTATCGTTGGTTTCCACTACCATCAAAGATCTTGAAGGATGGTGGCATAAAATACTAAATAAAATATAAACTAAATAAAAACCTAAACCTAAAAAATAAACCTAAAAATAAAACCAAAAAATAAATAAAAAATAAAACCAAAACCCTAAACTAAAAAGAAAAACTAAACCTAAAATAAAAATAAAATAAAATAAACATAAACTTAAACTAAAATAAATGAATCCTAAACCTAAACCTAAAATAAACTAAACCTAAACCCTAACCTAAATAAAATAAAATAAACTAAAAATAAACCTAAACCTAACCTAAAAATAAACCAAAAATAAAAACCTAAAACATAAACCTAAAAAAATAAAATAAAACCTAAACCTAAAACTAAAAATAAAAAATAAAACCTAAACCTAAAAAATAAAATAAAAATAAAACTAAACAAATAAAAACATAAACCTAAACCTAATCTAAAAAAAACTAAAATAAAAAAACCTAAACTAAAATAAATAAACTAAACAAAATAAAAACAAAAAATAAATCTAAATATAATAAAAATAAAATAAACTAATTAAATCAAAAATAAACTAAATAAACCTAAACTTACCAGTTTACTTAATTTAAAAAACCCAAAATGTGAAACCCTAAATCCTAAATTGTAAACCGTAACCCTAAACCATAAAACTAACCCTAAACCCTAAAAAACCCTAAAAAAACCCTAAACCCTAAACCCTAAACTAACCCTAAACCCTAAACTCTAACCCTAACCCTAAACCCTAAACCTAAACCCTAAACTTAAAACCCTAAACCATAGAACCCTAAACCCTAAAACCAAAACTAAGCCTAAACCCTAAACCCTAAAAACCCTAAACCCAAAACCCTAAACCCTAAACCCTAAACCCAAAACTAACTCGAAACCCTAATCTAACCCTAAACCATAAACCCTAAACCAGAAACCTTAAACCTTAAACCTTAATTTTGGCTATTAATTCCATTTTGGTGAGTTTGATTGATATTCATCTTGTCTTGTCATGAGCCGTTGTTGATCAAGGTTGTAAATTCTGCTTCCCCATGGGGAAATCGATAATCCATCCTCTGGTTTCGGATCTTTGGGAGTTTCTAATTTAAATCCATCAGCTTCAAAATCATTCAATGATTCTTGTAGTAAATTGCACCGGTGAGTCTCTCGAGCTTATTTTGACTTCCTTCCTGGGTGTACCTGTGATATTGTGTTCAGATTCAGTTATGGAAAGGCTTGCAAAGAATTTTAAATTTTTTATGGTGGGTAAATTTGCTTTGCATCATCCTACTTTGTATAATATTTGATCTTTCTTCCATAGCTTGAAACTCTCTAGAATTTTTCTATCGGATTGATCGATTCCCGTCATGTATTGATCCAGCTTTCCAATAATTTGGATTACTCTCATGTTTTTTCTCATCGTTTGTATTTTTTTTCCATTGTCAGATAAGATTGTTCAAATGGACACCTCTTTTTGATATTTAGGATGAATCTCCTATTGATCTAGTTTGGATCTCTCTTCCTAATCTACGTGTCCATTTCATTAATCATGAATTTTTTTTGCTGTGGGTGCAATGTTCGGTCATCCTCTTCAAGCTGATCAGGTGACTGCTTCTAATACTCGGCCCTCTATTGCTCAGATTTTAGTCAAGTTGGATATAACTAAAATATTTCCTAAGGAAATTTGGCTAGGATTTGAGAAATATGGATATTTGCAAAAGTGGAATTTGAGAATTTTTTTGTTTTAGTTCCAATTGTAAAATTCATTGTCATGGGTTTTCAGATTGTTTTGTGGTTCACCCTCACTTTAAGAAACCAAAAGCAGTTAATAATAATTTGGATCCCAACCTAAAGGTGCCCTTGGTTAAAGCATAAAATTCTGCTCGTATGGACATTTCTTCACCTGAAACTAAGGGACATTATCTTAATCAACCCACTATTTCTGTGGAAAATGCTACAATTCTTAAGCCTGATCAGTTTTTGGATTTCAATCATGCTAATAAGGATGCCTTACCCTTCAATGATTCTATACAGTTGAATTCCCTCAATATTAGTAATAATATGGGTAATAATATGTTTTCAAAACTTATGGATGATGATTTTGTCTCAAATGATTCAATTCCTACTTCTATGCCACCATTAATTGATGAGAATGTGATCTTAGATGAGGGTTTGAATGGAGAGCAAACTAATGAAAAGGCTTCTAATTCTGACATGGGCACTTCTGGTTTAATTGGCTCTAATCATTTTCCTACCTCCTCTTCTAATGTTGAACTGATTTCTATTTTGACATTTCAACCTAATACAGATTTGGAAGAGGGTGAAGTGGCTTGCAATGATGCTTTAAATGTGCAAATTTTCTCCAAAAATAACCCTGAACAATCTCTCAGATGGTGATGTAGTGGATATGAATAATAAGTTCCAAACTATTTTTAGAAAGAAAAATAAAACTCCTAAAACTAAACTTCCTAATTTTCCAGATTTACTAAATCTAGCTCTTCTGCCTAAAAATAAATGGTTTCTTTCTTAATTTGGAATGTGAGAGAGATTGATACCCTCTCTGTTAGAAATAAAATTAAAAACTTAGTTTGTACTCATAACATTTCCTTCTTGGCTATCTTGGAACCATTTATTATTTCTTCTAACATTTATTATGTTGCTAGAATGATTGGCTTTAGTAATTTTTTTGATAACTCTAGTAATAAAATTTGAATTTTTTTGGAATAGCCCCTATGTTATGTGGATTTTGGATGATTTATCCTAAGTTGTGAATGTTAAGACTGCTTATGATAATTTTAGTTATTTTGGTTCTTTATTTATGCTTCTTATAATAGAAATGGTAGATGCATTCTCTGGGAGAAACTTATTAGTCTTTCTTCTTCTATTGATGCTCCTCGGTTTGTCGGTAGAGATTTTAGTACTATCTCTACTTCCTCCAAACGTTGTTGTGAAAATGCTCTTAACTTATTTTCTATGGAAGATTTTAATAACAAGCTCCTTAAATGTCATCTTACTCACATTGGCTTTACTGGGTCTCAATTTACATGGAATAATTATATACTGTGGTAAAGGCTTAATAGGGTTCTTTTTAATCATCCATGGATTAATATTTTCCATATTACTTCTATGGAGCACTTAAGTATAACCCTATCAGACAATTCTCCCTTGCTTATTAATGTTAATTTTAGTGCTACCAAATCCTTCTCCCCTATCCCTTTTCGTTTCCAAAATTTGTGGCTTATAGATGATAGATTTTTCAATGTTATTGCTAGTAACTGGGGAGAACCTCTACATGATGATGACTCTATTTTTGGGATGAAGAGATTGTGGTTCAAATTAAATGACTTAAATAATGCCTTTCTTGGTGGAATAAACATTATTTTAAGAATCTTTTTGTCGATATTAATAAAATGGAGAATGAGGTGATCATTTTGGAAGATGTTGTTAATGATCCTTCTAAAATTCAGATGTTGGCTCAAGCTAAAGATATGTTGACATGTTTTCCAGATATGGAGAAGACTTATTTGTGGCAAAAAGCTTCTGTGAAATGGATCTTTGATGGAGATCACAATACCAAATATTTCCATGTCATGGTTAAAAAAAAGCTCTAAAACATAATCATAAAATTAAAATTAATGGAGTTTGGTGTATGGATAAAAAGGAACTTATTGAGTTTGTTGTCCTTTTTTATAAAGAGCTTTTGAATAAAAATGTTGCTTATGATGATATTTCATGGCCTGAAGTTATTTCTAATTTTATTTTGGATGAGGATAACAATATGCTTTCTTCCTTACCTTCTAAGATTAAATTTTTTGATATTTTGTACAATATAAATAAAGACTCTGTGGCTAGGCCTAATGGTTACACTACCCTTTTTTTCCAAAAAAGTTGGATTGTCATTAAAGAGGACCTAATTAAAGTAGTTCCTGATGTTTTTAAGGGTCATATCCTTCCCAAATATATTTCTAGCACCTCCATTATTTTAATTATTAAAAAAGACAATCCTGAAGTTTGGAGTGATTTTAGGATGATTAGCATTTACTCTTTTTTTTTAAAAAAACTTATCTTTGAGATTTTGGCTAAAAGATTGAGTGTATTGCTCCCTAAACTTATCTCCCCCAATCAAACCGATTTTGTTAAAAGGAGATCCATTTCTGATAATGTACTTTTAGATCAAGAGATGATCCATGATTTGAATGCCAAAGTTTACGGTGGAAACCTGCTTTTTAAGCTTGACATTTCCAAAGCATATGATAATATGGGTTGGGTTTTCCTATATAAAATTTTTGCTTTATTTGAGTTCTCTAATCAATTTATTACTTTAATTAAGAATGGGACTGAGAATTCTTGGTTTTTTATGCTTCTTAATGGTGAGTGTATGTTTTTTCTCCTCTTATCATGGGCTAAGGCAAGGTGACCCTCATTCTTCTGCTCTTCTCATTATTGCAGTGGAATATCTTTCTAGTTGTCATGAGCATATGTTTAGTTTAATGCCTAACATGTTCTATAGAACCATTTGTGGGTTTCCCATTTTTCACCTTAGCTTTGCTGATGATTTCATTATATTTTGCAATGACTCTACTCATTACATTAAAAAATTATGTAAGTTCTTAATTCATTTTGGTAGGGAGAGTGGCTTGAATATTAATCCTAATAAAAGTTTTTTTATTACTTGCTCTTCTAACTCCTTATATAAGATCAATGTTATCAAAAATATTACTAGTTTCTTTTATGAAAATCTCCCTATCAAGTATCTGGGGACACTCTTTTATAGAGGCATGAAAAGGTCCTTTTTATTTGATTAAGTTATTCAAAAAGTAAAAAAGAAAACCTCCTCTTGGGAATTTTATTTACTCTCCTTTGGTGCTAGACTTATCCTGATCAAAAGTACCCTTTGCTCTCAGCCAATGTATCTCTTATCTACTATTGTCCCTACCCGTTCTATTATTAAAAAGATTAATAGGCTTTTTAATAAATTCTTTTGGGGATCTAATACATCTACCAAAAGATTACATTGGGCTAGTTGGCATAACTGTTGTGGTACTAATAATGAATGTGGCTTGGGTTGCAAAATCTTAGAGGATTTTATTAATTAATTTTCTTATAAAATAAAGTGGAACTTTAGAAAGAAAGATAGTTACTGGTTGAAGTTTATACATGCTAAATATTGTTAGGGAAAACACCCCCTCATTAGTGCTTTCAAATCTGGGGATTCTCCTATTTGGAGAAGACTTTGTAGTATCAAATGGAGGGAGAATTTAATTTCTTGGGGTATTAATTCCTCCTTTTTGGCAAGACAATTTTTGGTCGTGGCTCTATTGATTCCCTTGCAATACTCACTGGTACTTAAGGTTCATCGCTAATTAATAATAATAGGGATGTGGCTCAATTGAATAACCTTGTCCCTAATGTGATCATCAATAAAATCCTTAAAATTTGCCCTCACCCTAAGAACCCGACAAAATTCTTTTAAAAATTTCTTCTTCTGGAGATTTTGTTTTTAAGGATGTGTGGCATTTTATTAGATTTAAATATCAAGAGTCCTTGGTTTTTACTAAAATATGGAATAATAGTATCCCTATTTCATTCTCGATCTTAACTTGGTGCATTCTTAAGCATTATATCCCTGTGGATGCTACTCTTTTGAAAAAATGTTTCAAACTCCCCACTAAATGTCACTGTTGCTATCACATTGAAAGTGTGGATCATGTTTCTATGAATGGCCCTATTGCTGCTAGAATGTGGAACTGGTATGATAATATTTTTAATACTTCCACTTCAATGGATCATTTTCTATTATGCAACTCCTTGAAGCATGATTCTCTCATACTTCTAAGGGTCATGTTAAAATTGCATTAGATATTACTATTCTTTGGTATATTTTGATAGATAGAAATGATGTAAAGCACTGTAATATTCCTATGAATTATTATTGTATCATTGCTAGATCCAAATATAAAATTTTGTCTCTTTTTAGAGCTAATCTTCTTATTCACTCCAATTTTAATGGGTACAAGTCTATGGCCTTGAAATTCTAGATTAACCTTCCTCTTTGTAATGTCTCTCCTACCCAAAATATTATATATTTGATTAAACCTAATTATCATTACATTAAAGTTAACACTGATGGCTTAGTTTATTATTATGGTTGTGGTGGGATTTTGAGAGATCACGATGGCAAGGTAATTTCTACTTTTGCTACCCCTTTAGAGACTTGTTCTATTTTATTTGTTGAATTTAAAGGCATTCATCATGGAATTTCCATTTGTTTACAACAAGGTTTTCATAAGATTTGGTTTGAAGTTGATGTTCTCTTTCTTTTATATTTACTTAAATCTAATTCACTTGGTAATGCTGATGTGTTCTATTTGCTTAATCATACTAGGAGTCTTCTTGCTAACCTAGAATTTCCAATTTCTTATATTTATAGGGAAGGCAATTATTGTGCTGATTTTCTGGCCAAGTCTCCTTGTTTGCAAATGTTTTCTAATGATGACATACCTTTCCTTTTAAGGGGTCTTGTGAATCTAGATAAAACTACATTGCCTTACCTTAGAGGCTTTTAGCTTTTCCTTCCTCCTTTAGGGCTTTAGCTTTCTCTATGGTGGTGTTTTTTCTTAGAACTGGTCATTTCATCTGCTAGTTTGGTCTTGAATTTTCTCTTCACCTAAATCTATTTTTATTCTAGTTTGAGTTCTTCCTACCTTTTGGATTGGTTGGGGTTAATCTTCTTTTTTTTTTTTGAATTTCTACTACAATTTTTGGTTTCTGGTTTATTTTCTCTCCCACACTGGTGGATGTGTTTGTACTAGGTGGAGGCTATTGGGTTTTACTTGTCTTCTGGTTGGTGTGGTTCTCTTTATTGGTTAGATCTCCTTGCATCCTAGTTTGTTTATTTTGGACTTTGGTTTGGTGTTGTCTGGATGTGGGTTTTTTCCCTCAGAGGTGTTGCTCACTCTGGATTTGTTACCTGCCTTTGGTTTTGGCTCTCTTTTCTAGTGGTCATTTTTCTGAGTTTTTCTATAATGGTTGTTCTGTGGCTAGATGACTTGTCGCCTAGTTATTTCCTAATTAGGGTGGTTATTCATGGTCCTTTTGGTTGTCCATTCTCTCATGAGTTTCACCCTTCTCACCTACTCTTATCCTTTTGGGTTTTATTGTGTTAGGTGTGGGTTTTGCTTGGGGTTTGATAATCGATTGGCTTTTATGTGTTTATGTGGTTTGCCCTTACTACTAAGAGAGATTGGGTGCCCTTGAGGGCTATTTGTTGCTTTGTTGTAGCTTGGAGAACTATTTTTTGCGGCTCTTTACCCATACTTTGTTTTTGTTTTGGATGAGTTTGAGGATGGACGTAATTGGATCGTTATATCTTCTGAATATGGGTTTGTCCTCCCCCATATATTACTGAGGTTTTGCTTTGGTTTTTGTTCTGAATGGGCAGGCTAAAGACTACTGGTGGGCTATTTTTTGGCCTTGGGTGATGGTGGTTATGTTGGGTTTTATTTTGCGGCTATTTTTATTTGTTGGATGGTATTTGGTCCTAATGTGCATTTTATTTTTCTATCATTGGCTATTGTCTCTATCTTTCTAGACTGGATTCTCCTTTCCTTAGATTAGAATTAGTGGCTGTTGACTATTTCTATCCCCAGGGATATTTTTGATGTTTGTGACTGGATGTCGATTGTTGGCTTTTTTACTGATGGTTCTGGGTTTCATGACTTGGATCCTTGGCTATTATGGTGGCTTGCGGGGTGGTCATCCTTGCTGGTTGCTACAAGTGGTATGCTGGTGATGATGGCCTTGATGTTTCCCAGTCTTTCATATTTTGGCTGGAAGCGCTATATGTAATTGTAACCCTTCACCTGAAGTCTAGATACTTTCATATAGTGTTGCTCCTTGAGACGATTTTAATTGAGCCTGAGCCTTTTCTTTATCTTATTCCTTTTATCTTCTCTTACTCTTTATGCTTGATTAATTATTTGATTATTTGTTCTCATCTTTTTAAAAGCATGTTGCAAATCTCTTTTACAGGTTGGGAGACTATTGATGGTGGAGCATGCTGCTTTCAAAAGGAGCCGAAGAAGTTTGTTTTGTGGTTTACTATTTCTATTTTCCTTTGCATGCTTTCATTAACTATTGTATTAGTTAGGGGGCTTATCTCTTTAGGACTTTTTGTAGCTCTTTGAGCATTAGCTTAGAGATTTTCCCCCTCTAAGGACTTTGTACCTTTTCTTTGTGGCTATAAAATTTTCCAAATTTTCCTATAAAAAAACCCTAAATCCTAAACCTCAAACCCTAAACCCTAAAATCCTAAACTCTAAACCTAAAACACTAAACCCTAAAACCCTAAACCCTAAATCTTAAACCCTAAAAGCTACAACCATAGACCCTAAACCCTAAACCCCAAACCCTCAACCCTAAACACTAAACCCCAAACCCTAACCCTAAACTCTAAAAACCTAAAAACCTATACCTAAGCTAAATAAAACCTAAATAAATAAACCTAAACCTAAATAAAATAAAAAATAAAATAAAATAAAACATAAACCTAAACCTAAACCTAAAAATAAAAAAATAAAAAACTAAATTAAAATAAAAAAATAAAACCTACACTAAACTAAAAAAGTAAAATAAACCTAAAAATAAAACCTAAATTAAATAAAACTAAATGTAAAATAAAATTAAATAAAATTAAACTTAAAATAAAATAAAATAAAACTAAATGTAAATAAAAAATAAAATAATCTTAAATAAAATAAAATAAAACCAAAAAAAAACCTAAACCTAAAATATAAACTTAAAAAATAAATAAAATAAAACCTAAACCCAAACTAAACAAAAAAAATTTAATCCTAAAATAAACAAAATAAAATAATCCTAAGCCTAAGCTAAAATAAATAGAACCTAAACCTAAACCTAAAACAAACTAAACCTAAACCCTAAACTAAATAAAATAAATTAAAGTAAAAATAAACCTAAATCTAAACTAAAAATAATACTTCAAAACAAACCTTAATTAAAAACCTAAAACCTAAACATAAAAAGATAAAATAAAAACCTAAACCAAAAAATAGAAAATAAAACCTAAACCTAAAAATAAAATAAAAAATAAAACTAACCTAAAAAATAAAATAAAAATAAAAATAACCTAAAAAGTTAACCTAAACCTAAACCTAAACCTAAAAAATAAACTAAAATAAATAAACCTAAAATAAATAAATGAAACTAAAAAAATAAAAATAAACCAAAATAAAAATTAAAATTAAAATAAACTAAAATAAATAAACAATAAACTAAATAAACTAAATAAATGTAAACCTACCAGTTTACTTAATTTAAAAATATAATAAAAAAAACAAAACCCTAAACCCTAAATGCAAAACTCCAAAACCCAAAACACAAAACCCTAAACCCTAAAACCCTAAACCCTAAACCATAAACCCTAAACCCCAAAATCTACAACCCTAAACCCTAAACCCTAAACCCTAAACCCTAATCCCTAAACTCTAAACTCTCAACCCTAAACTCTAAAAACCTAAAAATTTAAACCTAAACTAAATAAAACCTAAAAATAAAATAAATAAAATAACCAAAACCAAAATAAAAATAAAAAATAAAAATAAAAAAATAAAATAAAAACCTACACCTAAACCTAAAAGTAAAAAAAAATAAAACCTAAACCTAAAAAACTAAAAAATAAACTAAAAAAATTAAAATAAACCTAAACCTAGCGGCTTACTTAATTTTTCAAAAAAACCTAAACCCTAAATCCTAAACGCTAAACCATAAACCCTAAAACTAACCCTAAACCCTAAACCGTAATGCTACAACACTAAACCTACAACCTTAAACACTATACCTTAAACCCTAAACCCTAAACTATAACCCTAACTAAACCCTATACCCGAGCATAAACCTAAAACCTAAACCCTAAACCCTAAACCCTAATCCTTAACCTTCAAACCCAAAACCCTAAAACCTAAACCCAAATAATAAAACTCTAAACATAATCCTAAAGCAACTAAATATATGATAAAATAAACCTAAACCCTAAAACCTAATAAACCTAAACCTAAACCTAAACCATAAGAATGTGGCACATCACCATCAACCACTCAATCTAGACTATAGGAGGAAGGCAGAGGCTATCACAAGTGGTGGGGATCTGGAGGTGTTGGTGCTTATGGAGGTGGTGGTCAGAGCAGTGGTCATTGTGGAGGCAGGAGGAGTGATGGAGGTTACAGCCATGGTAGTGGTGGAGGGAGAGATCAAGGACATGATGATGGATCAGGTGGTTCATGGGGATGGGAGAAAAAAGAAAACTGATCACGCTATGGAACTGTCTTTACCGAGATGATTCTAGTTATCTAGGGTTTTACTCTATGCATGCTCATTTTATCTATTTCACACTTGTCCCTTAGAAAACTTGGTGTCAAAAATAAAAATTTGTTCTCTATTTAAAAAAAAGCCCAAAACCCCAAAACCTAAACTAAAACCAAACCTAATAAAACTAAAACTAAAACCTTAAAACTAAAATAAATAAAATAAAAAAAACCCTAACCCAAAACCCTAAACCCTAAAACTAACCCTAAACCTTAAAACCTAAACCCTAAACCTACAACCCTAAATACTAAACCCTAAACTCAAAAGCTAAAACCCTAAAGCCTAAACCCTAAACCCTTTTAAAAAACCTTAACCATACACCCTAAACCCTAAAATTAACCCTAAACTTTAAACCTACAACCCTAAACCCTAAACACTAAACCCAAAAATCCTAAACCCTAAACTCTAAACCCTAAACCCTAAAGCCGACACCCTAAACACTAAAAACCCTAAACCCTAAAGCCTAAACACTAAACCCTAAACCCTAAACATTATACCTTAATGATAAACCATAACCCCTAAAACCATAAACCCTAAAACCTTAAACCCTAAATGCTAAACCATAAACCCTAAACCCTAAAAACTTGAAAATGTAAACCAAAAAAATAAAATAAAAATAAAACTTAATTAAAACATAAACCTAAAAAATAAACAAAAATAAAAAACCTACACTAAAATAAATAAATCTAAAATAAACTAAATAAATAAAATAAAAATAAATATAAAAAAAAATAAAAAATAAAAATAAATAAATTTAAACCTAAACTCTAAACTTAAAAAACCCTAAACTTAAACCCTAAAGTCTAAATCCTTAATCCTAAACCCTAAACCCTAAAACTAACCATAAACCCTGAGCCCTAAACCTATAACCCTAAACCCTAAACCCTAATCCCTAAGCCCTAAAAAACCTTAAACCCTAAACCCTAAACCCTAAACCCAAAACCCTAAACCCTAACCCTAACCCTAAACTCAAACTAAAAATAAATCCTAAACTATCAAACCCTAAACCCTAAACCCTAAAGCCTAAACCCTAAACCCTAAACCCTAAACCCTAAACCCTAAAAACCTAAAAACCTAAAACTAAAATAAAAAATAAAAATAAAAATCAACTAAAAATTAACCTAAAAAATAAACTAAAATAAAAAACCTACACTTAAATAAATAAATCTAAAATAAACTAAATAAAACTAAAAAATAAACCTAAATAAAAATAAAATAAGCTAAAATAAATAAAAAATAAATTAAACAAAATAAAAAGAAAACCTAAACCTACTAGTTTACTTAATTTTTTTAAAAAAAAAACCCTAAACTTTAAACCCTAAACTCTAAACCATTAATCCTAAACCCTAAACCCTAAACCCTAAAACTAAAAACCTAACCCTAAATAAACCTAAAATAAATAAAAAAACTAAACCTAAAAAATAAAAAATAAAATAAAATAAAACCTAAACTTAAACCTAAAAATAAAATTAAATAAAAAAAATAAAAAAAGACTAAAATAAAATAAAGAAAAACCTAAACTAAACATTAAAATAAGATAAACCTAAGAATAAACAACTTTAATAAAATAAAACTAAACATAAAATAAAAATAAAATAAAGCTAAAAAATTCAAATAATAACTAAATAAAAACCTAAACCTAAAAAATAAACCTAAAGAAAGCTAAAATAGATAAAAATAAAACCTAAACCCTAAACTAATAAAAAGCCAAACCTAAAATAAAAATAAAATAACAAAATAAAATAAACCTAAACCTAAACCTAAATTAAATAAAATAAAATAAACTAAAAATAAATATAAACCTAAACTAAGAAAATAAAACCTAAAAATAAACCTAAAATAAATTACTAAAACCTCAACCTAAAAAAATAAAATAAAAACCTAAACCTAAACCTTACAATAAAAAATAAAACCTAAACAAAAAATAATATGAAATACAAATAAAACTCAACTAAAAGGTCAACTAAAACTGAAAAATGAAATAAAATAAAACCTAAATCAATAAAATAAAATTAACTTAAATAAAATAAGAAATAAAATAAGCTAAAATAAATAAAAATAAACTAAATAAACTAAATAAATTTACTTTTTTAATAAGAAAAGAAAACCATAAACCCTAAAAAAACCTAAATCTAAAACCCTAAATTAAAACCCTAAACCCTAAACCCTAAACTCAAACCCTAAACCCTAAAAACACTACTAAACCCTAAACCCCAAACCCTAAACACTAAACCCTAAACAATAAACACTAAACCCTAATCCTAAACCTTAAGCCCTAAAAGCATAAACCCTAAAATCCTAAACCTTAAACCCTAAGCTCTACACTCTAAACCCTACACCCTAAACCATAAACCTTAAACCCTAAACCCTAAACCCTAAACCCTAAACCCCAAACCCTAAACTTCAACTTAAAGTGACAAAATAAATTAAAAAAAATAAACCTAAACCCTAAATCCTAATAAACCTAAACCTTAAGAATGGCCAGAACCTTGATGGCAGGAACATCATCATCAGTGCTCGCCTAGATCTAACAAGGAGGTGAAGGTGGAGGCTGCATTTATCGCAAGGGAGGTGGGGACTGAGGTGCTCGTGGATATGGAGGTGGTGGTCGGAGTAGTGGTGGTTATGGAGGCGGGAAGAGCAACGGAGGTTACAACCGTGGTGGTGGCATAATGAGAAATTGAGGATATGATGGTGGATTCTACTACTTTAGGGTTTAGGGTTTAGGGTTAGGGTTTATGATGGTCGATTCTACCCTAAACCCTAAACCTAAACCTAAACTAAATAAAATAAAATAAACTAAAGATAAATCTAAACCTAAACTAAGAAAATAAAACCTAAAAATAAACCTAAAATAAATACCTAAAATCTCAACCTAAAAAAATAAAATAAAAACCTAAACCTAAACTTTAAAATAAAAAATAAAACCTAAACAAAATAAAATGAAATAAAAATAAAACTCAACTAAAAGGTCAACTAAAACTAAAAAATGAAATAAAATAAAAAACCTAAACTAAATAAAAATAAAAATTAACTTAAATAAAAATAAGAAATAAAATAAACTAAAATAAATAAAAATAAACTAAATAAACCTAAACTTGTTTACTTATTTTAATAAAAAAATAAAACCATAAACCCTAAACCGTAAACCCTAAACCCTAAAAAACCTTAAATCCTAAAAAACCCTACACCCCAAACCCTAAACACTAAACCCTAAACCCTAAACACTAAACTCTAATCCTAAACCTTAAACCCTAAAAGCATAAACCCTAAAATCCTAAACCTTAAACCCTAAGCTGTACACCCTAAACCCTACACCCTAAACCATAAACCCTAAACCCTAAACCCTAACCCTAAACCCTAAACCCTAAACCCCAAACCCTAAACTTTAACTTAAAGTGAAAAAATAAATTTAAAAATAATCCTCAACCCTAAATCCTAATAAACCTAAACCTTAAGAATGGCCAGAACCTCGATGGCAGGAACATCATCGTCAGCTAGGCTCAATCTAGATCTAGTGGTGGAGGTGAAGGCAAAGGCGGCATTTATCACAGTGGAGGTGGGGATATGGAGGAGCTCATGGATATGGAGGTGGTTGTCGGAGTAGTGGGGGTTATGGAGGCGAGAAGAGCAACGAAGGTTACTACTGTGGTGGTGGCAGAGGGAGAAATTGAGGATATGATGGTGGATTCTACTACTCAAGAGGCGGGGGTGGTTCTGATGAGAACTAATATAATTAAAGAATGATCCGATCTGCTGCTTATTGAACTATGTCTTAACAGTAGAGACAATTCTAGTTATCTAGGGTTTTTTATTTGCTCTATGCGTGCTCCTTTTTCTTCTATGTCATTACTTGTGTCTTAGAAAACTTGGTGTGTTACTTGGTTTATGAAATCGAAAAGAAGAAATGTTGAATCTTAATTTGATCCCTGTTTAAAAAAAAAAAAAGCCTAAACCCTAAACCCTAAACCTTAACCCTAACCCTAAACCCTAAACTCAAAACCCTTAAACCTAAAATCCTAAACCCTAAACTATCCCTAAATCCTAAAAACCCCTAAACCTTAAAGCCTAAACCCTAAACCCTAAACCGTAAACCCTAAAAACCTAAAAACCTAAAACTAAAAAATAAAATAAAAATAAAAATCAACTAAAAAATAAACCTAAAAAATAAACTAAAATAAAAAACCTACACTAAAATAAATAAAGCTAAAATAATCTAAATAAAAATAAAAAATAAACCTAAATAAAAATAAAATAAGCTAAAATAAATAAAAAATAAATTAAACAAACTAAAAAGAAAATCTAAACCTACTAGTTTACTTAATTTAAAAAAACCCTAAACCTTAAACCCTAAACTCTAAACCATTAATCTTAAACCCTAAACCCTAAACCCTAAAACTAGCCATAAACTTTGAACCCTAAACTAAATAAAACCTAAAAATAAAATAAATAAAAAAACTAAAACCTAAAAAAATAAAAAATAAAATAAAATAAAAACCTAAACTTAAACCTAAAAATAAAATTAAATAAAAAAATAAAAAAGACTAAAATAAAATAAAGAAAAACCTAAACTAAACATAAAAATAAGATAAACCTAAGAATAAATAACTTTAATAAAATAAAACTAAACATAAAATAAAAATAAAATAAAGCTAAAAAAATAAAATAATAACTAAATAAAAACCTAAACCTAAAAAATAAACCTAAAAGAAAGCTTAAAATAGATAAAAAATAAAACCTAAACCCTAAACTAATAAAAAGCCAAACCTAAAATAAAAATAAAATAACAAAATAAAATAAACCTAAACCTAAACCTAAACTAAATAAAATAAAATAAACTAAAAATAAATATAAACCTAAACTAAGAAAGTAAAACCTAAAAATAAACCTAAAATAAATACCTAAAACCTCAACCCAAAAAAATAAAATAAAATCCTAAACCTAAACCTTAAAATAAAAAATAAAACCTAAACAACAAATAAAATGAAATAAAAATAAAACTCAACTAAAAGGTCAACTAAAACTAAAAAATGAAATAAAATAAAACCTAAATAATAAAAATTAACTTAAATAAAAATAAGAAATAAAATAAACTAAAATAAATAAAATAAACTAAATAAACTTAAACCTGTTGGTTTACTTATTTTAATAAAAAAAGAAAACCATAAACCCTAAACCGTAAACCCTAAACCCTAAAAAACCCTAAATCCTAAAAAACCCTAAACCCCTAAACCCTAAACTCGAAACCCTAAACTCTAAAAAACCCTAAATCCTAAAAAACCCTAAACCCCAAACCCTAAACACTAAACCCTAAACCCTAAACACTAAACCCTAATCCTAAACCTTAAACCCTAAAAGCATAAACCCTAAAATCCTAAACCTTAAACCCTAAGCTCTACACTCTAAACCCTACACCCTAAACCATAAACCCTAAACCCTAAACCCTAACCCTAAACCCTAAACCCTAAACCCCAAACCCTAAACTTCAACTTAAAGTGTCAAAATAAATTAAAAAAATAAACCTAAACCCTAAATCTTAATAAACCTAAACCTTAAGAATGGACAGAACCTTGATGGCAGGAACATCATCGTCAGCCAGGCTCAGTCTAGATCTAGTGGAGGTGAAGGTGGAGGCGGCATTTATCGCAGTGGAGGTGGGGATCTGTAGGTGCTCATGGATATGGAGGTGGTGGTCGGAGTAGTGGTGGTTATGGAGGCGGGAAGAGCAACAGAGGTTACAACCGTGGTGGTGGCATAATGAGAAATCAAGGATATGATGGTGGATTCTACTACTCAAGAGGCAGGGGTGGTTCTGAAGAGAATTGGAGAAATTAAAGAACGGCCGATCCGATCTACTGCTTATTGAACTATGTCGTAACAGTAGAGATAATTCTAGTTATCTAGGGTTTTTTATTTGCTCTATGCGTGCTCCTTTTTCATCTATGTCGTTGCTTGTGTCTTAGAAAACTTGGTGTGTTACTTGGTTTATGAAATTGAAAAGAAGAAATGTTGAATCTTAATTTGATCTCTGTTTAAAAAAAATAAAAGCCTAAACCCTAAACTTAAACCCTATACCTAAAATCTAAATCCTAAACCCTAAACTCCAAACCCTAAAAACCCTAAATCGTAAACCCTAAACCCTATAACCCTAAACCCTAAAACCTATACTATAAACCCTAAACCCTAAACCATAAAGCCAAAATGTTAAACCCTAAACCCTCAACTAACCCTAAACCCCCAACTAAAAACTTAAACCAAAGCTAAATAAAATTAAAAATAAAATAAACAAATAAAATTAAACCAAAATAAAATTAAAAACTAAAATAAAATAAAAACCAAAACTAAAACCTAAACCTAAACCTAAAATAATAATAATTTAAAATAAAAACTAAAATAAACTAAAATAAACAAAAACCTAAACTAAACTAAAAAATTAAAAACCTAAATAAAACAAAAACTAAACCTAAAATAAAAACAAAATAAACCTAAAATATAATTAACTAAAAATTAAATAAAAGCCAAAACCTAAAAAATAAACCTACAAATAAAACTTATAAAAAAATAAAAAACAAAACCTAAACCCTAAACTACAAAAAAACTAAACCAAAAATAAAAATTAAATAAACATAAACCTAAACTAAAATAAGCTAAATTAAATTGAACCTAAACATAAACTTAAAAAACTAAACCTAAACCTAAACCTAAACCCTAAATAAAATTAAATAAACTAAAAATAAACATAAACCTAAACTAAAAAAAATCTAAAAATAAACATAAAATAAAAACCTAAAACCCAAACCTAAAATAATAAAATAAAACCTAAACCTAAACCTAAAAATAAAAAATAAAAACTAAACCTAAAGATAAAATAAAAATAAAACTAAACTAAAAAATAAACATAAACCCAAACCTAAACCTAAAAAAATAAATTAAAATAAAAAACCTAAACTAAATTAAATAAACCTAAAATAAATAAGCCAAAATAAATAAAAATAAAAAGTAAACCTAAATAAAAGATAAAATAAAATAAATAATAATTAAACTAATTAAACCTAAACCTACCATTTTATTTAATTTTTTTATAAAAAAAACTTTAAACCCTAAACCCTAAATCCTAAACCTTAAACCATAAATGCTAAACCCTAAACCCTAAAACTAACCCCAAACCTATAACCCCAAACCCTAAACTCTTAGCCTTAAACCCTAAAAAACCCTAAACCCAAAACTCTAACTCTAAACCATAAATCCTAAAACTCTAAACCCTAAACCCTAACCCTAAACTCCAAACCATAAACCTAAACCTAAAGTAACTAAATAAATTTAAAAAAGAAACTGAAACTTAAAACCTAATAAACTTAAACCCTAAGAATGGGCAGAACCTTGACAGCAAGAACATCACCGTCAACCAGGCTTAGTCTAGATCTGGCGGTGGAGGCAAAGGAAGAGTCGATGGTTAACATAGTGGCGGTGGGGGATTTGGAGGTGCTTGTGGATAGGGAGGTGGTTGTCGGAGTAGTGGTGATTATGAAAGCAGGAGGAGCGAGGAAAGTTACAATTGTGGTGATGGCAGAGGGAGAGGTCGGGGATATGATGGTGGATTGCACTACTCGAGAGGCCTGGGTGGTTCTGATGGGACCTAGAGAAATTGAAGAATGACATCGTGCTACTTATGGAACTGTGTCTTTACACTAGAGATGATTCTAGTTATCTAGGGTTTTTGATTTTCTCTATGCGTGCTCATTTTTTATCTATGACATCACTTATATCTTAGAAAACTTGGTGTGTTACTCGGTTGATGAAATCCAGAAAAAGAAATGTTGAACATGAATTTGTTCTCTATTAAAAAAAAATACAAAAACCTTAAACCCTAAACTAAAACTTAAACCCTAGACCAAAATCCTAAACCCTAAATCCAAAAAACCCTAAACCTTAAACCCTAAGCCCTAAAACCCTAAACTCTAAACCCAAAACCCTAAAACCTAAAACCTAAACCCTAATCCAAAAACCCTAAACCCTAAACCCTAAACCAAAAACCCTAAACCCTAAACCCTAAACTAACCCTAAAGCCTAACCCTAAACCCTATACCCTAAAAGCATAAACCTTAAAACCCTAAACCCTAAACCCTAAACCCTAAACCTTAACCATCAAACCCAAAACCCTAAAACCTAAACCCAAATAATAAAACTCTAAACATAATCCTAAAGCAACTAAATATATGATAAAATAAACCTAAACCATAAAACCTATAAACCTAAACCTAAACCTAAACCATAAGAATGGGCAGAACTTTGATGGCACGAACATCACCATCAACCAGGCTTAGTCTAGACCAGGCAGTGGAGGTGAAGGTGGAGGCGGCTGTTATCACAGTGGTGGTGGGGGATCTAGAGGTGTTGGTGCTTATGGAGGTGGTGGTCAGAGCAGTAGTCATTATGGAGGCAAGCGGAGTGATGGAGGTTACAGCCGTGGTAGTGGGGGAGGGAGAGATCAAGGACATGATGGCAGGTCCCACTACTCGTGAGGCCGGGGTGGTTCTGATGGGGATGGGAGAAACTGAAGAACGGCCGATCCGATCTACTGCTTATGGAACTGTGTCTTTACACTTGAGATGATTCTAGTTATCTAGGGTTTTTGATTTGCTCTATGCGTGTTCATTTTTATCTATTTCATCACTTGTGCCTTAGAAAACTTGGTGTCAAAAAAGAGAAATGTTGAATCTGAATTTATTCTCTGTTTAAAAAAAAGCCCAAAAACCCTGAACCCTAAAAATAAACCTAAACCCTACACAGAAAACCAAAACTCTAAACTTTAAACCCTAAAAATTAAAAAAATAAAAAAACCCTAACCCAAAACCATAAACCCTAAAACTAACCCTAAACCCTAAAACCTAAACCCTAAACATACAACCCTAAATACTAAATCCTAAACCCAAAACCTAAAACCCTAAAGCCTAAACCATAAACCCTTTTAAAAAACCCTAACCCTACGCCCTTAACCCTAAAATTAACCCAAACCCTAAACTTACAACCTTAAACCCTAAACACTAAACCCAAAAATCCTAAACCCCAATCCTAAAACCCTAAACTAAACTCTAAACCCTAAACCCTAAAGCCTAAACACTAAACCCTAAACCTTAAACATTAAAACCTAACGATAAATAATAGACCCTAAAACCCTTAACCTAAAACCTTAAACCCTAAATGCTAAACCCTAAACCCTAAACCCTAAACCCTAAAAACCTGAGAACTTAAACCTTAAAAATAAAATAAAAATAAAACTCAATTAAAAAATAAACCTAAAAAATAAAAAAAATAAAAAACCTACACTAAAATAAATAAACCTAAAAAAACTAAATAAAAATAAAAAATGAACATAAATAAAAATAAAAAATAAAATAAGCTAAAATAAATAAAAAAATAAATTAAATAAACTAAAAAGAAAACCTAAACCTACTGGTTTACTTAAAAAACATCCCTAAACCTTAAACCCTAAAGTCTAAATCCTTAATCCTAAACCTAAACCCTAAAACTAACCATAAACCCTGAACCCTTAACCCTAAATCCTAATCCCTAAGCCCGAAAAACCTTAAACCCTAAACCCTAAACCCTAAACCCTAACCCTAACCCTAAACCCTAAACTCAAAACCCTTAAACCTAAAATCCTAAACCCTAAGCTATCCCTAAACCCTAAACACCCCTAAACCTTAAAGCCTAAACCCTAAACCCTAAACCCTAAACCCTAAAAACCTAAAAACTTAAAACAAAAAAATAAAATTAAAATAAAACTCAACTAAAAAATAAACCTAAAAACTAAACTAAAATAAAAAACCTACACTAAAATAAGTAAACCTAAAATAAACTAAATAAAAATAAAAAATAAACCTAAATAAAAATAAAATAAGCTAAAATAAATAAAAAAATAAATTAAACAAACTAAAAAAGAAAACCTAAACCTTCTGGTTTACTTAATTTTTTAAAAAAACCCTAAACCTTAAACCATAAACTCTAAACCCTTAATCCTAAAGCCTAAACCCTAAACCCTAAAATTAACCATAAACCTTGAACCCTAAACCTATAACCCTAAACCCTAAACCCTAATCCCTAAGCCCTAAAAAACCCAAAACCCTAACCCTAACCCTAAACCTTAAACCATAAATCCCTAAAATTGAAAACCCTAAACACTAAAAACCCCTAAACTTTGACCCCTAAATCCTAAACTAACCCTAAACCCTAAGGTATCCCTAAACTCTAAACCCTAAAAATCCTAAACCCTAAATCCTAAACACTAAACCTAAAACCCAAAACATTAAACCCTAACCCTCAACCCTAAAAGCCTAAACCCTGAAACCCTAAACCCTAAAAACCTAAAAACCTAAACCTAAACCTAAACTAAATAAAACCTAAAAATAAAATAAAAAAAAAACTTAAACCTAAATAAACTAAAAAATAAAATAAAATAAAAACATAAACTTAAACCTAAAAATAAAATTAAATAAAAAAATAAAAAGAGACTAAAATAAAATAAAGAAAAACCTAAACTAAACATAAAAATAAAATAAACCTAAGAATAAACAACTTTAATAAAATAAAAACTAAACATAAAATAAAAATAAAATAAAGCTAAAAAAATCAAATATTAACTAAATAAAAACCTAAACCTAAAAAATAAACCTAAAAGAAAGCTTAAAATAGATAAAAAATAAAACCTAAATGCTAAACTAATAAAAAGCCAAACCTAAAATAAAAATAAAAAAACAAAATAAAATAAACCTAAACCTAAACTTAAACTAAATAAAATAAAATAAACTAAAAATAAACCTAAACCTAAACTAAGAAAATAAAACCTAAAAATAAACCTAAAATACATACCTAAAACCTCAACCTAAAAAAATAAAATAAAAACCTAAACCTAAACCTTAAAATAAAAAATAAAACCTAAACAAACAAATAAAATGAAATAAAAATAAAACTCAACTAAAAGGTCAACTAAAAATAAAAAATGAAATAAAATAAAAAACCTAAACTAGATAAAAATAAAAAATCAACTTAAATAAAAATAAGAAATAAAATAAACTAAAATAAATAAATATAAACTAAATAAAAACCTAAACATAAACCTAAAAAAAATAAAATAAAATAAAAATAAAAACTAAGCTAAAATAAAATATATAAAAACCTAAACTAAACTAAAAAAAAAAAAAAAACTAAATAAAATAAAAACTAAGCTTAAAATGAACCTAAAATAAAATAAAATTAAAATTAAATTAAAATTGAAACCTAAAAAAAACGTAAAAATTAAAACCTAAACCCTAAACTAAAAATAAAATCTAAACCAAAATTAAAAAAAAACATAAACTTATACTAAAATAAAAAAAACTAAAATAAGAAAAACCGAAACCTAACCTAAACCTAAAGCCTAAATAAAATAAAATAAACTAAAAATAAAACTAAACCAAAACTAAAAAATAAAACCTAAGAAATAAAACTAAAATAAAAACATAAAAGCTAAACTTAAATAAAATAAAATAATAACCTAAACTTAAACCTAAAAAAAAACCTATATATAAAAAATAAAATTAAAATAAAACTGACAGAAAAATAAACCTAAACCAAAACCTTAAAAAATAAAATAAATAAAGTAAACTAAATAAAAATAAAAATAAACCTAAATAAAAATATAAAATAAATTAAACTATAATAAATAAAAAATAAACTAAATAAATTAAGTAAACCTAAACCTACAAGTTTATTTAATTTAAAAAAATGAAAAAGAAACCTAACCCTAAACCTTAAACCCAAAAAGTAACCCTAAACCCTAAACCCTAAACACTAAACCTACAACCCTAAACCTAAACCCTAAACTCCAAAACCTAAACCCTAAACCCCGAACCCTAAACCCTAAACCCTATAACCTGATAAACTAAAAACCTAAACCTAAACTAAATAAAACTTAAAGTAAAATAAATAAAAAAACTTAAACCTAAATAAAATATAAAAATAAAATAAAATAAAATATAATCCTAAACTAAAACTTAAACCTAAACCAAAACCTAAACCTAAACTTAAATGTGAAAATAAAATAAAATAAAAACTAAAAACTAAACTAAAATAAAAAATAAAAAAACCTAAATAAAATAAAAACAAAACATAAAATAAAAATAAAATAAACCTAAAATAATAAAATAAAAACTAAATAAAAACCTAAACCTAAAAAACAAACCTAAAAACTAAACCTAAATCTTAAACCCTGAACCCTAAACCTACAACCCTAAACCCTAAACCCTAAACCTTAAAACCCTAAATCCTAAACCCTAAACCTTAAACCCTAAAACCAACAACCATAAACCCTAAATTCTAAAGCCCAAACCCTAAACACTATACCCTAAACCCTAACCTAAAACCTAAAAACCTAAAAATAAAATAAATAAATAAAACCTAAATGTAAATAAAGTAAACAATAAAATAAAATAAAAACCTAAACTAAAACATAATCCTAAACCTAAATCAAAACGTAAAAATAAAATAAAATAAAAAGTAAAAACTAAACTAAAATAAAATAAATAGAAACCTAAACTAAAATAAAAAATTAAATAAACCTAAAAATAAAAAACCTAAATAAAATAAAAAAAATAAACCCAAAAATAAATAAAAAATAAAATCTAAACCCTAAACTAAAAAAAACTAAACCTAAAAAAACAAAATAAAATAAGCCTAAACCAAAACTAAAATAAATAAAACCTAAACCCTAAACTAAATAAAATAAAATAAAATGAAAATAAACCTAAACCTAAACCTAAACTAAAAAATAAAACCTAAAAATAAACATAAAATAAAAACCTAAAACCTAAACCTAAAAAAATAAAATAAAGACCCAAACCTAAACCTAAATAATAAAATAAAAATAAAACTAAACTAAAAAATAAGCATAAACCTAGACCTATACTTAAAAAATAACTAAAATAAAAATCCTAAACTAAAATAAATAAACCTAAAATAAATAAACTAAACTAAATAAAAATAAACAATAAACTTACATAAAATTAAAAATAAATTCAATGAAAATGAATAAAAATAAACTAAATTAACCTAAACCTACTAGTTTCACTAATTTTTTTTTTAAAAAATAGCTAAACATTTAACCCTAAACCCTAAATCATAAACCCTAAACCCTAAAGCTAACCCTAAACCTACAACCCTAAACCTACAACCCTAAACATACAACCCAAAACCCAAGACCCTAAAACCTATATCCTAAACCCTAAAAAGCCCTAAACCCTAAACCCTACACCATAAACCGTAAACCCTACACTCTAAACCCTAACCCTAACCCTAAACCCTAAAAACCCTAAACCCTAAAGCCTAAACACTAAAGCCAAAACAAAGCCTAAACCCTAAGTTAACCCTAAACCCTAAACCCTAAACCTAAAATCCTAAACTCTAAATCCTCAAAACACTAAACCCTAAAGCCTAAACACTAAACCCTAAACCCTAACCCTAAACCCTAAACCCTAAACCCTAAACCTAACCCTAAACCCTAAACCCTAAACCCTAAACCCTAAGCAATAAACCTTGAAAACTTAAAACCTAAACCTAAACTAAATAAATAATAATAATAAAATAAATAAAAAACATAAACCTAAATAAACTAAAAAAATAAAATAAAATAAAAACCTAAGCCTAAACCTAAAAATAAAATAAAATAAAAAATAAAAATAAACTAAAATTAAATAAATAAAAATCTAAACTAAACTTAAAAAATAAAATAAATCCTAGAATAAAAACCTAAATAAACTAAAAATTAAACCTAAAAAAAAACCTAAAAATAAAAAAATAAAACTTAAACATAAAAAAAAAAAAAAGTAAACTAAAAAATAAACATAAACCTAAACCTAAACATAAAAAATAAACTAAAATAAAAAACCTAAACTAAAATAAATAAACATAAAATAAATAAATTAAACTAAATAAAAATAAAATAAAATAAAATAAACTAAAATAAGTAAAATTAAACTAAATAAACATATTAGTTTTAATTTTTAAAATCTTAAACCTAAACCTAAACCCTAAATCCTTAACCTAAACTTAAACCCTAAACCCTAAACTAACCCTAAACCCTAAACCAACAACCCTAAACACTTAAACCTAAACTAACCCTAAACCCTAAACCTTAAATCCCAAACCCTAAACCCTAAACCATAAACCCTAACCCTAACCCTAACCCTAAACCCTAAACCCTAAGCATTAAACCCTAAACCCATAAACCCAAAACCCAAAACCCTAAATTAATACTAAAACCTAAACACTAAACCCTAAAAGCCTAAAGCCCTAAACCATAATCCCTAAACCATCCCTAAACCCTAAGCAAACCCTAAAGCCTAAACCCTAAACCCTAAACTATAAACCCTTAAAACCATAAACCCTAAAGTCTAAACACTATACCCTAAACCATAAACCCTAAACCTTAAACCCTAAACCTTAAACCCTAAACCCTAAACCCTAAACCCTAAAAACCTAAACCTAAACTAAATAAAACCAAATAATAAAATAAATAAATAAACCTATACCTAAATAAAATAAATAAATAAAATAAAATAAAATCCTAAGCTAAAATCTAAACCTAAACCTAAAAATTAAAATAAAAAGATAAACTAAACTAAAAAAATATAATAAACTTAAAAAAACCTAAATAAAATAAAAACTAAATGTAAAATAAAAATAAAATAAACCTAAAATAAAATAAAATAAAATTTAAAAAAAACCTAAACCTAAAAAATAAACCAAAAAATAAAACCTAAAAAAATAAATAATAAAACCTAAACCCTAAACTAGAAAAAAACCTATGCCTAAAATAAAACATAAAATTAAACCTAAAATAAACTAAACCTTAACTTAAACCTAAACGAAATAAAATAAAATAAACTAAAAGTAAACCTAAACCTAAACTAAAAAATAAAACCTAAAAATAATCCTAAAATAAAAACCTAAAACCTAAACCTGAAAAAATAAAATTAAAACCTAAACCTAAACCTTAAAAATAAAATAAAATAAAACACAACTAAAAAAATAAACCTAAACCTAAAAAATTAACTAAAATAAATAAACTAAACTAATTAAAATTAAAACATAAACTTAAATAAAAATTAAAATTAAAATAAACTAAAATAATAAATAATAAACTAAATAAACCTAATCCTACCAGTTTACTTAAGTTCTTTAAAAAAACACTAAACCCTAAATCCTAATCCCTTAACCCTAAAACCTAAAACTAACCCTAAACCCTAAACCCTAAACCTACAACCCTAAACCTATAACTTTAAACCCTAAACCCTAAACCCTAAAACCCTAAACCTTAAACCCTAAACCCTAAAATCCTAAACCCTAAGCCCTAAACCCTCAAACCTTAAACCCTAAACCCTAAACCCTAAACCCTAAAACCTACAACCCTAAACCCTAAACCCTAAACCCAAAATGCTAAACTAATCCTAAATTCTAAACCTTAAACTAACCCTAAACCCTAAAAATGGGCAGAACCTTGATGGAGAAATCACACTCACAGTGCCTAGATCAAAGCTGGAGGAATGAGGCGTGGTTATCAGTGGTGGTGGGGATCTGAGGTGCTCGTGGATATCGAGGTGATGGTTGGTATAGTGGTGGCTATGGAGGCGGGAGGAGCGACGGAGGTTACAGCCATGGTGGTGGCGGAGGGTGAGATTGGAGATATGATGGTGGATCCCGCTACTTAAGAGGCGGGGGTGGTTCTAATGGGAACTTAGGGTTTTTGATTTGCTCTATGGGTGCTCATTTTTCACTAATGTCATCGCTTGTGTATTACAAACTTGCTACTTGGTTTGATGAAGAAAGAAGAAATATTGAATCTAAATTTGTTCCTTGTTAAAAAAAACCTAAAACCCTAAGCCCTAAACCCTAAACATTAAACCCTAAACTAAAACCTAGCCCTTAAACCTAAAACCTAAACCCTAAACCCTAAATCCTAAACCCCAAACCCTAAACCCTAAACCCTAAACACTAAACTAACCCTAAACCCTAAACCCTAAAAAGCTAAAAACCTAAACCTAATGTAAATAAAACTTAAAAAATAAAATAAATAAACAAACCTAAACCAAATAAAATAAATAAAATAAAATAAAATAAAAAAATAAACTAAAACCTAAACTTAAACATAAACCTAGAATGAAAATAAAATAATAAATAAAAACTAAACTAAAATAAAATATATAAAAACCTAAACTAAATTAAAAAATTAAAAACCTAAATAAAATAAAAACAAACAAAAATAAAAATAAAATAATCTTAAAATAAAATAAAAACCTAAAACTAAACCTAAAAAAATTTAAATAAAAACCTAAACCTAAACCTAAAAAAAACATTAACCTAAAAAATAAAATAAAAATAAAACTCAACTAAAAATAAACCTAAACTTAAAAAATAAACTAAAATAAAAAACCTAAACTATAATAAATAAACCTAAAATAAATAAATTAAACTAAATAAAAATAAAAAAACCTAAATAAAATAAAAAATAAACCAAAATAAAAATAAAAGATAAACTTGAATAAATATAAAAACTAAAATGAACTCAAACAAAGAAACTAAATAAACTAAATAAATTAAATAAACCTTATCGATGATTTATTTTAAATAAAATAAAAAACTCTAAATCCTAAACCCTAAACCCTAAAACTAAAAATTAAACCCTAAACCTATAACCCTAAATCTACAACTCTAAGCCCTTAAACCCTAAACCCTAAACCCTAAACCCTAAACCTAAAACCATATAAATAAAAAACCCAAAACTAAACCTAAAACCTAAACCTAAACTAAAAACCTAAAACTAAAAAACCCTAAACCCTAAACTCCTAAACCAAAACATGATGGCAAGAACATCAAACTAGATCTAGGAGGCAAAGGCAAAGGTGGAGGTGGCTAAATCAGTGGTGATGGGGATCTAAATATAAACTAAAAAATGGAGGTTAAATGGTGGTGGGAGAGATAAAATACCACTAATAAAGGTGGTTCTAATGAGAATTGGAGAAATAAAGAATGAAACTTGAAAATTATAAATGGTTCTTCTTATCTAGGTTTTGATTTATCATCCATGCCATGGCTTATGTCTTAAAAACTAAAATGTTGATGAAATAAAAAAGAAGAAATGTTGAATCTAATTTATTCAAAAAAAACTTAAACTCTAAACCCCAAATCTAAATTAAACCAAACTAAATTAAACCCTAAACCCTAAACCAAAAAAAACCTAAACTAAACCCTAAATAAACCCTAAACCTAAACAAACCCTAAACCTAAACTAAACCCCAAAACCCTAAAACTAAACCCAAACTAAACCCTAAACCTAAACCCTAAACCCAAAACCTAAACCCCAAAAAATCTAAACCCTAAACCTAAAACCTCCCTAAACCCTAAACCCTAAACCCTAAACCCCAAACTCTAAACTCCTAAACCCTAAACTAACCCAAAACCCTAAAAACCCTAAACCTATACCCAAAACCAAATGACCCTAATATAAACTAAAGAAAATGTCTTCAAAAGGCTTTCCTGACTAAAGAGATTTGAACTAAACCTAACCCTAAATCCAATTATATTACCATAATTTTAGTGTGTTTGTAACACTATGAGATTAAACTTAAACAGGTGCTATGACAAGAAATTCAAAAAAGATAAAATCACTACCCCAATGGACCCAATCACTAATAAGGATAAGGCATGATCTAATGTACATAATTACACATGAAATAAATATCTTTAAATTTATAACCCTCTATTTAATTACATCAAAAAGGTGAATTCTGAATACTTCTAAACTATTGTCTAAAGAAATCAAAGATAAATCAATAAATTGTTAAAAAATAAAATATCTAAACCATTAAACCAAAGATGAAAATGCTCATGATACTAAACTTAGTGACCATCTAAACCATCTAAACCTCTAAATTAAAAAACTTTGAGTTAAATTTATAGAAATCTAACTTATAACCACAATACAAGATTATGAAAATGCTAAATAATTTATGCTAGCCCTAAATAATAAGATCCTAATTAGCTAAAAAGCACATCTAAATCTAATATTTATTACCCCTAGAGAGTAAATCACCCAAGGACTAATGAGTAAACAAAGACCAAACCATTGGTCAAGAAATATGTTTTCAAGATGGTTACTGTTGTTTTTAGAAAAAAAGTCTAAAGACTCAAAGAGATTATAACATGGTGAATAATTATTATTTCATAATAAAATTCCTGATTTTATCTTTGACAATATAGATTATGCTAAAGCAATGAGTTGATTATTAAATCAAAGAAAATAGAATCAAAGGTTTTTTATATCTAGATAAGATGGAAATTAAGAAAAAAGGGGAAATTAAAAAATAAAGAAATAGGGTTAAAAAAATTATAAGAAAAATATTTTCAATTAATAAAGACAAATTCCAATATAAGAAAAATGAGAGATATACAAAGAGATAAAAAAAATATAAATATCTCAAATAATTGAGTAGAAATCTGAAGGGACAAGATCAAAAGAGAAAAGAAAAATGCAAATAGCCACCCTAACCTTAAAACCATGTGGTCAAGAAATATGGCATAAGAAAAAAGATAAAATTAAAAAAAACTAAAGCTAAACCCACTCAAATATAAGAGTTTGAAATGAATATTTTAATTGAAACAATCAAGAGATTTTAAAAAAATGATCTAATGTTTAGGGCTATAAACAAGAGAAAAAGGCTCTCAAAAATAAAGGTTAAGCCTATAAAATAGTAATATCAAAAGATAAGAAGAAGAGAAATAAAATGATATGCATGATATTAATATCAACATCCAAATATAAATATTTTATTATCTTGATTTAATGCCTGCTTTATGTGAGGTTATGAGTTATTTTAAAAGTTTAGTTATTGTAGGGTAAAAAATTTATTTTATTCTAAGAGCCTCATCCGTGCCACAACAATCACCAATCATAAATAAATAATAAAGAAACATGCTTTTTCTAAGGCACAAGCTAAAGAATACATCAAATAATTTTATAAAGCTAATAAAACATAATAAGAGGCAAGTAGGTACCAAATGCAACTCAAAAAAGAAATGAGGTCTACACTATACATCCCAGATATAAAAAATAACTATAAGTTACAAAATGATAAGTGTTATGGGGATCTTCAAGTCTTCATTCCCTCTTTTCTTCATTTTGATTTCATTTGATTTGGTAGGTTTCTAGCATCACATGGCACCCTAAGATTAAACCTTCTAATGTTCATTTTAGCCCCATAACACTTAACCAAATTCCTAATGCACAATTACATTAAAATAATGAAAAGTAAATCTAACTACACTCAAAACAAGTGTTAATCACACTACCAAGCATTATATGAATAATTTGGGCTTAGACCCTACACATGGGTAACCAAGTCCACCTATCCTAATGTAGATTATGCTTATTGGTTAAGAAACCCATAAAGAGAGAGCATTTATATTTATTTTAAAACCGCTAAGCATAATCTCCAAAAAATATATGATTAGCTAACTACGCCTTAACATCTACATAAACATACACCCTAATATTTATCTAATAGTACATCACAAAATAAGCATACATCAAATCATACACCTAACATAAAGTTAGAAGTGGTGACTTAATCTAATGTTTATGTGTTAAGGCTTGTGTGGTATGTCCTAGCTTTAGAGTTATTTTTCTAAGTGAAAGACATTTAATTAGAAAGGGTGGTTTCACTTTAAATGATTTAATTAATTTAATTTTACTTAATGCTTTATTTTTCATTTGTACACAAAATAACTAAGTGTTATAAAGAGAAACAAAAGAGAGGATCACTTTTTTTATCCCTACCTTAAGTCACATCTAAATCAAATTAATTAATTCCCTTTAGTGAATGGTTTATTATATGTTTTGATTAGTCCTAAGTTTGGTTCACTTTAAATAAACTCATTCAATAAGAAAGGCATCTTAAGGTTAGTTGGAATGAATTACTATCATAAGACATGTTTGTTCATTTTCAATGTATATCAAGTATATGATTAAATCATAAGCATAGAAATATGAAATTTATGAATGATGAATGAGTATTTGAATAATTCATTTGGTTGAATGTCATATTGATTCAAAGCTCTATCTAAGTTCTTATGCAAAAGCATAAGGAAAGAACCTTAAATCACATGACTAATCAACTCAACCAAATAAAAGTATGAATGCATATCTTTTCAATAGAAAATTTTGGTTTTCATTCATTAGCTAAGTACACATCCACATGTATAAAAGTTTTGAGTACGTCTCCATTATTCTACACCAAGGGAATAAGGTAGGAACCTTGGGGCTACTTAAAGTGGCCCCTAGAATGTCCAGACTAATATACCGCTATCCTTAGATACATGTGGATGTATAAACAACTACAACAATAAAAAGCCATGCAAAAATTGTATTTTGATTTATTTATTTATTTTGTGTAAATGAATTAAAGCTCAATCTAGATTCTAATGTCCAAATGCATAAGAATGAAATCAATGTATATTGTTTTATACAAAAGGGAACAAGGTAGGAACCTATTTTCACTTAAAGTCAAATGCATTGAATGTCAGACTAATATATGCTAATATTCTTACTTATACAAATCAACACATGAATGAAGAGACTTATTTCACACATAAATTAATATTCATTGCATATGTATATATAACTAAATTTACAATATATATGTATTTAATCAGGTAAACTTTATATTAAGAATTAATAATGATCACACATATTTTTAATTTAAATAAACACAAATTGACATAAAGAAAATTATTTTTATTTGATTAATTTGAAAGATATGAATGCAAGTATACAATATTTAGCATGATTGAAAGAAATAAACAACACAAGCATGTGATCTCATTCAATCCAACTAAGTCCTAAGGACAATCAAACTAAATAAGATTATTTAAAACAAACCAAAGTTCTTTAATGTCATTTCATTTTATGTTTGATTTGATTTAAGGAAAGTTAAAGAGATTTCAATAATCCCATCCCCTATGTATGAGTTAATTTAGTTTAATGAAGAATAATTATGTTGATTTTATATCTTAATTAGTTAAAAGTCAATTAATTAACTCATTGCATTTAAGTTTCAATTAATAAAGCCATGATATGCATGAAAAAGTAAAGAAATGCTCCTAGAAATTAAAGCCTAATGCAATCATTAATAGTTAATTAGGCTTAAGGGATTAAACTAGTTTTATAGTTTTCACACTTATGAGCTAATTAAAATTCATTATTCTCATTTAGGTTATCACCAAAGATACCTAAGATTGATTAAAGGTGATTAGATGTGTAATTAATTAATTGCTCATTAATCCATTTTAATGCATTAAGAATGTAAAATAATGAAATGAAATTAACTTAAAGAAAGATCAAGAAAGAGGCTAATCTCAATCCCAAAGTCTCAAATTTGGTCACTTAAGCTATGATTTTATCGTGAGGATTAATTAATTAATTAAATATACTACTAATCAATTAATTTGATTCAAAGTAAAGAAAATTAGGAAATGAATTAAAAAATATCCCAATCACATTCTCTAATCTCCATAATTCAACATAATTGGCTTAAATAATTATTAAGATATTAATTTATCATTTAAATTAAGGTTAAGCTAATCATTTAATTTCCAATTAAGCAAATAATAAAAATTCCAAAAAATGAGGCTGAGGTCATCCCCAAACATCCCTCAAAGTGGATTAATGATAATTAAGGAGTAATTAAGCTAATTAAATTTCAATTAATTAATTAAGAAAAAAATCTTCATTAAATTTAGTAATAATTTAATGGATTCAACTCACAATATCTTCAAATGATGAAGTTTGATTTTGATTTTTCTAGTGATTACTTATGATTTTAAATTTCTTTAAAATATATACTTAATTAAAGAATTACCATGGTCCATGTGGTGGTAAGCAATTCCATGGTGGAGAATTGATTTAAGTATCATCTACCATTAATGGAGTGGGGCCTAATTTGTCGGAGGAGATGGGATGATTCTGAGTGGAAAGAATTGTGGGATCTAATTTGGGATTGATCATGACCTATTTCAGATATGGTTCATCCATCCTGGAGGAAGAGGTGAGACAGATGTGCTCATCTTCCCCATTGGGAGCTCACCAAGCTAAGATTGTCCAAATTGATCACGTTCAAGAGGGAGTATACATTCACAGCTAAAATGATGGCATTAAAATTTGCTTCTATGGACCAAATGATTTTCCATATAAGGCTGGCAAAATTACCTCATGGAGATAATTTTGATGGATCAAATAAATGCAATGAGGACTCATTGAGAAGCTTGGCTTTGATTTGGTAGAGCCCCAGGTCAATCCATTATGTAAAGGCTTCAATTGAACTTGATCTTCAAGGTCACCAGGTTGGTTCCATTGGCATAAAATGGTTTTGGTCAAAATTGAAGTTTTGATTTGGTAGAGAGGAATATTGCTTGGGAGAGTTGTCTTTATTTCAATGGAGGAATAATCAAAGAAGCTTTGAATTATTTGGGAAGTCTTTGATTTTGAAATTTTAGGACCACACAAAAAATTGGTGTAATTTGTCATTCAATTGAGAAATTCTCAATTGTTTTGATAATGGACAAAGGTTTGAAACAACCAATGGCACCATCAAATTGGTATCATTGACCATTTTGATTTGGATTGGTTAGAGTCTCAAGGCTTAATATGGAGTTGATTTTGCTTTACCCATTGGGTTTAATCAGAGGAGTGGTTTTGTTTTGTTTCCTTGGTCCATAGATTTTAATGGCTTTGGGTGGGCTATGGTGGGTTCTCTCATAGGGTTTTGATTGTTATATGGAAAAGTGAACTTTTGACTTTTTTTGGAAAAGACCAATCAAATAAGCTTATCCAATCCTCATGGTTTGGCACCACATGACTTGGGGTTAGTTCATGATTAATCCATTTTGGTTAATTAGAAAAGTTCCATAAGGTGGCTTTGGGTCATTTTCATGGGTCAAAATAGGCCTGGTTTGTTGGGTTGACCACCAAATGAAAACCCAAAACTTAGATTCATTTGATGATTTGAGATATTTTGGTTCAATTGGAATCAATTTGGTTTAGGTTTGATTTAGATTTGGATGAAAGTTGACTAATTGATTAATTTTGAACAAATATTGAAGGAGAAAGTTTAATTTGAAGATTGAAATTAATTGTATGGTTTTGGTTTAATTTGATATACTTGATTTGATTTAGGTCAATTTGCTATTTGAGTCAAATTAATCAATATAATGAAAGTTCAATAAGTGATTTGGAATGAACTTGTTTATTGAAAATATATTTGAGATCAAATGATTTTGAATTTTGATTTAAGAATTTGTCAATTTAGTAAATGGCCATTTTTTGGTTGTTTTGATTAATGATTTGATTTCAATAAAAATTTGAATCAATGGTTTAAAAATATCAATTTGGTTTGGGTTTGATTTCAAGGCTAAGTCCAAAGTTGCTTGTGAAAAAGGATTTGGATTTTTGATAATTCAAGATAATTTAATCATGATTTTGATCATGGGGTTTGATTGGATTTTCAAATTTGGTGAATTTGAAGAAAAAAGTTTTTAAGTCACTTTGGGTCAAGTCCTCAATTCAAGGCTATCATGGCTTGATTCAACTAATCTAACTAAGCTCTTTAAGTGTTCACCTAATCTGAAGTATCACCAAGACTAAGGAACTTAGTTTCCAAGAGTCCTAGATCTATAATGAGGAAGTTGAGAGCTCACTCCAAAAGTGAGGTCAACACATATATTATAAGATGTTTGAGCATGTAGTGATGTTTTTTGGATGTTATAAGATGTATTGAAATGAAAGATATTATGGTATTGTGCCCTATAGTCTATATTAATATAAATCTTAAAAATATTGATTTAATAAATCATGATGAAATTTGTTAAATTTGAAGTGGTAATTAGGTTGTAGTTCCACACGTATACACCATTTGTAGTCTAAAAAAGTAAAATTTTATGTTTAAAATAAATATTATATGGTGTAATAGTATAGCATCATGTATCATAATATATTATTTTAAATTTTAAATTCTTTTAGTAATTGCAATGGAGCCTACACTATTTATTATTTATAAAAAATGTTGATTTAGACTTTAAATGGTGGAATTTGGCCAAATTCATAATAGTATAGCATGGCATCATAATATATTGTTTCAATTTAAAATATGTAAGTGATATAACTAAAATATATTTTTGATTGTTTTAGACTAATTTTATGATTTTTTATCTTAAGCAATCAGTGATGTGCAATATAATATAATATAATATGTTATAGTGTATTATAATATAGGATGCCATAACATAGTGTAGATCATGCATTATATTATACTCATTGTGTATTACTATTGTTTAGAATATTTTAGTTTGTTATAGTATGATGTAGTAGAGTTTGTACTGGTATAATTTATAAAAATATTGATTTATTAGTTGAGATGATGGATTTGGCCAAATTTAAAGTAAGCTTTAGGAACATCATTGGGTCCGCTACTGGTGTCATTTAATCAAAAGAATGGAATTTTGCATCCAAAATAAATTTTCAGTTTTCAACCAAATTTTATAAATTTTTTGCCTAAAGTGATTCATTTTAAGGTGTAATGTAAGACAATATATTATATGAAAGCATATTAAAATATAAAGTACATAACAAAATAACTTCACATATATATGAATGTGTTAGTGTGTTACTAAATGTTATTGTACATTTTAGTATGTTTTACTTTAGTTATAATCCATTGGGTCAAACTCACAAAAATGTTAATTTGAAGGTTGAGATGGATGAATTTGGCAAATTCACGGCACACACCAAGAAGCAACACCAAAATTATGCTATTTTGTACCATTTCTAATGAAAATAACAATTTTATATCCAAAATGAACATTATTCATATTTTGAGAAAATTTTGTTATTTGTTCCTTTTAAGTGATTCTAATGAGGTGTATTATTAGAAAATATATTATATAATACCAAATTATAATATAACATCATATATTATAATATAACATTGTGTGTTAATTCACACTATAATATGTTTAGCATGATATTGTATAGTTAGTTTGAGCTTGCACCATCACAAATCATAAAATTTTGATTACAATGTTAAGATGATGTAATTTGACAACTACATTGTTAGGCTTTTGGTTGAAGTATTAAAGGTGTGCATAAGAGAAGAAATAATATTTGATGAGAATTCATGTCAAGGACATGGAGGGAGATCTGCTAGGGGATCACACATGCATTGGACATGACATGTGAGGGGTCTATGTTGAGGGCATAGAAGATGAAAATCTACTAGGGGTAAGGTTTGAATTTTATTTGATTATATGATTTATGGAAAGAAGATCCCTGAATAGAATCTATAATCCACCAGATTAAGATTCAAATCAACTTTAATTTGTTTTGTTTTAATTGATGTGAGGCATATATGGGAGATATAGTCTAGGATCGGGTATATAATCCTTCCACTTGGGAAGGTGTTCTGCCATCTGGGGATTGGGATTTGAGTTTGAATTCATAGATTTTTTTGGGGATGTATCCGCTGGGAATAAGAGTTTGGTTGGATTTGTTTGAATTGTATTTTATTTAGGGAGTTGTTTTAATTTTGCTCCACTAGGGAGGTTGGTTTTAAATTTGATTTGTTTGATTGACTTGTTTATATGTGATTTAGGGGCTCCACTGGGGAGAAGGGTGTGATTTAACTCCATTAAGAAAAATTAGATTGGGTTTAATTTAATCTGAGTTAATGTGTGGACTCAGGATGGACCCACGAGAAGAAGCTTTATCAGCCTTGACCTACCTCAGGTTTACAAATCCAAAGGGATAGTCTACCAGCTGAGGGGTAGAGCTTGCCAACCTAAGGGGTTGCCTTTCGATGTGCAACAGTTGTGCTAGGAAAAAGGCATAGCATACTTACACCTTCCAAAGGAAGGAACAACTACTGGGGTGACCTATTGGATGCACAAAAAATTGAACCTAACTTAGGGCGAATACTATGTGAATGTCCTTGGGGACTTATGTCAACTCAAAAATAGTCAGGAATATTTTTATCTAAATTCCATGTGATTTAATATGGTTTGTTTGGTTTAGTTTGATTTTGAATTGAGGGCATATCCACTGGGAATGTGAGCTTGGTCAAATTTGATAGATTTAATTTATGGACCATGTCAGTGTGCGATGGACTAATTGAGAAGGGGATATATCAAACTTGGCCTATCTCAGATTTACAAATACAAAGGGATAGTCTACGGTCGTAGAGCTAACTTAAGGGGTTGCCTTTCGTGTGCTTAGGAAGAAGGCGAGTAAACTTTCATCTTCTAAAGTAGGAACAACCGGGTGACCTAGATATAACATATCAACCCGATGGGGTGACTATTGAGTGAATATCGGGGACTTATATCAACTCAAGAGTAGTCCTATAGGGAGTTTTACCGACTCGCCTAAAGATAGATGTCTACTTGGGAAAAGGTACCACTGTCCTCCTAATCCACAAGTGAATATATTTTTGTTTATATGTTTGTAACCTTGTTGGTGTGAGGGACCACACTATGAAGGGGTAGGCATTGACCTATCTCGTGATGGCTAAGGGAGAATCGCACATGATTCTCCAACCACAGAGGTGGTTAATAGGAAAGCAGAACTATCCAATCTGATAGTAACCTGGGTAGTTTCTAAATGGGGACATGATCCAAATATAGTGCCCATATGGGAGGTGCTACTAGGGGCATTATCTCAAGCCCTAGAAAAGAAAGCCTATAGGTGTACGGTGGCCAACTCAAGGAGAAAGCATAGCAGACTTACATCTTCCATGAGTGGTGTATCCTAAGGTGCGAGAACCAACCAACCTAAGGTGTATCCATCAGCATGAGTGGTGTTTCTATCAAAAAAGTGAGAACCAACTAACCTAAGGTGCCCGTCGATGTCCAACGATCAATCTGGAAAGAAAGCGTGTAGGCTTACAACTTTCCAAGTGGAACTGATCATCGGGGAAGTCTACCATCGATGGGACAAATGTTATCTGACCTAGAGAACCTACTAAGCTGGGAGCCCTGAAGAAGGATTGGACCCAGACTTGAAGCAGTAAGGAGGGATGGAGCCACTTGGGGAATCCTAAACCTCAAATATATTTGACCCAATCAATCCACGAAGGTTAATTCAAGAAGAGAACATAGCAGATTCACATTCTCTTTAATGAAGCCAACATGAGGTAGTTTACCTTCCATGCATTAAGGCCCACCAAAGTAACAAGGCGGTCATCGGTGTGAAATGGCCAAGTAAGGAAGGAAAGTGCAGTAGACTTACATCCTCCAAAGCAAGAACACCACGGTGACACATAAGGCATGTCACCGACTTAGGAGCTACCGAGTGAGTCTTGGGGTTAACTTAACTCAAAGTTGCTTGAGACAAAAGATATGTTTTTATTTTATATGTTTATGTTGTGTCGATGAGGTATAGGACGTCGCTCGGGTTCCTTACACCTACCCTAAATACATCGTGGCAGATTTGCAAACAAGAATACTTTTGACATGGAAGAGATTAAATTCAAAATGAAATTTTCATTGATGATAATTATTTTAAAATATAATTTATAATATTTCTTTAAGTAGAGCCTATTGATTAGAAGCATTGGGCCCTTATGATTAATAGTGATAAGATCCTCCTTGGTAGCCTTCTATGGCCTTCCCAAGTGGGTTCAACTTGCCACCATCTTACCATGGGCAACAATCGAACTCTTAGAAAATAAGCTGTTTGAAAAATAGAAAACCATTGTTTTGCTTTAGAGTTTCCACCAATTTGAGCTCTTCTAACCATAACTTTGCTCGTTGTGATCTTGTTTACAATTTTGAGGGAGTTGGAATTCTAATGTTTTGACCCATGAGAAAAGAGTAATCGAGTTAGAGTTCTATTTATGGTGCAGGCCCACATTTCAACTAACCGCCATGCCATGCCATTATCGTCAATTGTCTTCTTTGTATTTAGATGGGAGTTTTATGAAGACTTATTCTCCCTTGCATGGATGGTAGAATAATCTATGTTATGTCACAAAAAGATTGTTGATCACTATAAGCTCTCCTATGCTCTGATGGCAACCCTATACCACTTTGATCAAATATGGTTACATTTTTAGACAAACACAAGCCCATGGCATTATAATTGAGCTACAGTCTATGCACATCAACTGATCCAAAGATGAAGATAAAGATCAAGCACTGATCTTCAAGCCTACACATGGATGCATGGATGAGATGCCAGAGATATCGGTACACGGTGTGGTCTTCCACCAACCTCCCAACATACACTACATTGGCATCCCCATGGCCATTTGAGTTAAAACATTGGGTCCGATTGATCCTCTTCTTCTTGCTACCATCTTCTGACTACTTTTCCAAGTGGGAGGAATCCATCCCTCGAGGGGTCACCAAACATGTTGTTTTCAAGAACCATATCGTATATATGTTTACTTATGCCTATATTATATCATAATGGTAAAATTAAAAGCATGAAGATCAAAAGCTAAGACACGCTATAGATTGGAGATACCCACCATCTACTATCCTAAAATGGCTTAAGCATTCAACAAAACTCATCCAAATATTGAAGAAGACTCTGATGACAACAAACGATAGTGGAACAAGAAGCCTTGATTGATTGGGTCTACCACACATATACCAACTCCCACCGCCTACCCCATTTTCCTTAGTGTATGGTCGTTGTCATTTAAAGTTCAACTCTCGCACAAATTGGGGTAAAAGCTGCACTGTAATGCAAAGTTAGAAGAGCTCGAAAGTTTGGAGGAGAGTCGCCTACAAGCATGTCAAAACCTTGAGTTGTACAAAGCAAAAATGGTTTAAGACTACAATAAGCTGGTCCACCCTAGGTCTTTCGAAGTAGGAGAGCTTATGTTAGTCCTAAAGAGACCAATTATTTCCCATTGAAAGATGGGAGGAAAGTGTGAAACCACTTGGGAAGGCCTCATGAGAAGGCCTACTAAAGAGGATCTTATCATCTTATTGATTGTAAAGGAGAACACCCGATCCTTCCAATTAATGGGCTCTATCTAAAGAATAATTACCCATGAAACAAATCATGTTTGGAAACAATTATTAATAAAAAAGAATAAAATTTGATTCCATTCATCAAATCTTTCTTCTTTCAATTATTTTCAATCATCCGTGACGGTCTAGGTAAGAGTGGCATCCTATCCCTCTTTCACAACACAAACTCACTTGATGAATAGGTGTAAAGAGAACTGAGAGGCATCCTATTTTGATTAGCACAATTAAGTGTGAGAGAACCCAAGCTGCATCCTTTCTTAGTGGAATTCTTTGCCATATGGCACCATTTTATCAATCGCCTAGCAAGGGTGTAAGAGTCCCCCAAATGCATCCTATTCCTTGTGACACATGCAAAAAAATAAACACAAATCTATTGTCTCAAGCTATTTTTATGTGGGAGTAAGGCCCCTATGTCACTCACTCATTGCTCGGGTTTACATTTGCCTCAGTTTGTCACACCCTGGTCATCATTTATTTGGAAGATATGAGTCATTACGCTTTCTCCCTAACTTGACCATTGCAAAGCAACAAGTGCCTTGTTAGTATGGTAAGCTTTACTGCCCAGCTAGTAAGCTACCTCATGTTAACTTTGTTTAAGAAGATGTGAGTCCCCGTGCTTTCTTCTTGAACTAATCATCATGATCTAACTAGGTCGAGTATGTTTGAGGTCTAGGATAAGTCTCCCAGAGGCTCCTTTCCTCTTGACTATGTTTGAGTGATATAAGTTCCCAAGTGGCATTCACTCAGTAGTGCCCAAGGTCGAATAACAGCTATCGAGCCGAAGATAAACTATCCCAGCAATCAATTTTACTATGGGAGGATGTGAGTCCCTGAGCTTTCTTCCTATGTTGATTGTTGCAAACTGATGGGTACCTTAGGTTGGTTGATGTTCACTATGCTGACAGTGACTCACCCAAATAGATACACCACTCTTGGCAGATATGAGTCCCCGCACTTTCTCCTTGAGTTGAACACTGAATACCTATTGAATATATGACTAGCCAGGTCATCTTCTTCGGGGTTTTAGATGAAGCCCTTAGTGACCTTATCCCTGTAGGCACTCTATTTGGATCATGTCCTTTGCGACCCCATTTAGATGCAACCCAGGTTACTTTTGGATTGGACAGTCCCCCTTTCCTAGTAATCACCCCTGTGGATGGAGAATTTCTTCAGCGGATGTGTAAATTCTTCCTTAGTTCAGTAAATTTGAGATAGCTCTAGGCTGATATGAGCTCCTTCTCAATTTTATCCCTCAAAAACTAACAGAGTCCATGATAAAATAAACTAAATAAAATAAACAAAAATATTTGCTTATGGATTTAGAATTTGAGCCTCCAAAGGGCCCCTCTTCCCAAGCAGGCATCCTATCTTTAGGGCAATGTCAGCAGAACTCCCTATAAGAATTTCTTGACTACCTGAGTTGAGATAAGTCCCCAGTCGACACTCACTTCATAGTCACCCTTAGGTTAGGTTCAATCTATTTTTCCATAAGCAGGTTACCCCAATAATAATTCTACTTTGAATGTTGTAAGACTATGACGCATTCTTTCTAGCATGATAGTCACAAATCGACGGGAAGCTTATGTCAGGTTTAATTTATTGCCCAAAGCAACTAATCACCCCAATGGTCTTTTTATAGTGGAAGGTGTGAGTCCCCAAGCTTTCTTCCCTTCAATTGATCATTACAAATCGAGAGGCACTCCTTTGGTCAGATAGTTCTCCCATCGGTCTGGAAGCTACTCCCTTTGATTTAATAAATCTGAGATAGGTCCAGGCTGATATGAGCCCCTTCTCAGTGCGATCCATCGCAAACCAATGGAAACCATTAAAATGAACAAATATAAAAATGAAATTAATCTTAACTATCTTTGAGCTAATCTAAGTCCCCTAGAGCCATTCACTCAATAGTCAGCCCTAGGTTTGGTTCAATCTATTATCTTGCCAATAGATTACTCCAACAACTGGTGTCTACTTTGGAGGATGTAAGTCTACTATGCTTTCTTCCTAGTTAGTTGCTGCATACCAAAAGGCATCCCTTTGGTTGGCTAGTCCTACTATATGTTTTGTAGACTACCCCCTTAGATTGGTAAACTGAAGTGCCTCCATGGCTCCTACTCAATGTGATCCATCGTAAACCAATAAGATCCATCTCAAAATCCAAACCAACAAAAATTGAAACAAATTTAACCCTCTTCCCCAATGGAAATTTCTCCTCAGTGAGACCTAAACTAAATCAAACCTCTCATCCCCTTTGTGGATGACTTGAACCTACTTCCCTAGTGGAAGGTTCACACTCTATCCCTTAGTGGATTCCTTCCCTCTCTATTATGTCCCTGGACAAAAGAAGAGCCACATTGCACTAAGCTCTGGATTCCTTCTACACTTTGGGTTAGGAATAGATTTTTTCTGTTAGTTCTTGTGCTCTTTCGATGTTGATCAATTGTCAACACAATATGTGTGTGGTGTTCCTTGTTAGTCACACCACACCTATTGCCCTATGTTGACCTCTTTTTATAATGAGCTCTCAACTCCTCCATCTTAGACCTAAGACTTCTCTTAAACTTTAAGAGTTCCTTAGTCTTAAGACACATCTAGTGATTAGGTGGACACTCTTCCTAGCCCTAGAGACTTAGAAGAGTTAGCCATAGGAATATGTCATGCTTTAGGGGTGTTAGGAAAATTTGCCTATTCTTATCTTGAACCATTCCTCACCTTCCTTCCTTCAAGTCAAACCCCAAATCAATCTTATTTGATTTTCTCCAAACTCAAATCAATGCCACATGATTGAAATCCATGATTGACATCTATGATTGAAACCCATGAATGAAATTCCTAAGTCCAAATCTTTCTTAAGTCCTTAATCTTCTTTTAAAGACTTAGTCTAAATCATGATCAAACCAATTCAAACTCATAAGATTTTCTGATAAGTCATTTATATTCTCATTTATATTCACATATATAAATGAAATATAAATATAAATCAATCAAATCAAATCCAAAAATTAAATTCCAAATTTAAAATCCTTCTTAATTCTTTAATTTCTCTCTCAAGGACTTAGCCTAAACCATGATCAAATCAATTCAAACTCATAGGATTTTCTCATAACTTATTTATATTCTCATTTATATTCACATATATAAATGAAATATAAATACAAATCAATCAAATCAAATCCAAAAATTAAATTCCAAATTTAAAATCCTCCTTGAGTCCTTAATTTTCCTCTTAAGGACTTAGCCAAAATCATGATCAAACCAATTCAAATTCATGGGATTTTGTCATAACTCATTTATATTCTCATTTATATTCACATATATAAATGAAATATAAATATAAATCAATCAAATAAAATTCAAAATTCAAGCTCTAAACTCCAAAATTTCCTTAAGTCCTTTAAATTCCCTCTTTAAAGACTTAGCTTGGATCATAAGCAAATCACTTCAAATCCTTGAAATTTTTACATGACCCAGTTATATTATCATTTATATTCACATATATAAATGAAATATAAATATAAATTCAAACAATCAAAACCACTTCCAAAAATCAAACTCAAATACATTCAAAATCCAACCTAAGCCTCTCAAGTTAAAATCTTGAACTTAGCCAAATCAACTTCAAATCAAGCCAAAATCTTGATTTTTCTTCATGATTCAATCAACCCTACAATCATGAATCCAAATATAAATACAAACTTCAATCACCAAATCAAAACTCAATTAAAAATCAAACCCAAAATCCATTCATGTTCTTCTTTTGAATATGAAATTGTCAAATGAATTAAAACCCATTTGACTTCAAACCACTTGCAAATGGATTTATATTTCAATCATAAGTCCATATACAAGTTCAATCAAGCTTTGAACAAGCCATTTGACCCACATAGGCTCACTTGACCTAAAGTGACCTAAAGTACTCTCATGAGCCAAATTCTAATCCTAACCAAATTGGATTGAATCAAACTCACCTATGCCTCTCATCATGATCAACAATCATCATGAGATGATCAATCACCCAAATTGTATCAAACCAAGTCGAACCTAAGGGTTGACCAAGTCAACCCTTAGCCAAAATGAAACCCAACATAGCCAAAATCCACCATAGGTCAATTTGATTGAAACCGTTGATCTAAGTTCATTCATGAACTATGTTTGAACTTGACCAAGTCAACATTTGAGCCTAACCTAACCCAATTAGCCACTTGACCCAAGTTGACCCAACTTGACCTAGAAAGTCAAAATATATCAAAAATTGATCTAAGACAAATTGATTAAAACCAATGGGTCAAGTTCATTCCAAATCACTTGTTGAACTTGACCAAAGCCTCGATTTTCCAACTAGACCTAACCTAGTCTAATTGACCTTGAACCCAACTTGACCTAAAGGGTCATGTTGAGCCAAATTCAAACTTAACCAAAATTGATTGCAAATAAAGATACCAATCCGCTTCATATGACTAACCAAACCTAAACCCACCCATGACCTAGCTCAAATTGGTCAAATGGGTCAAATTGGTCAACTGACCCATTTGACCTAAATGAAGTCATATGAGACAAACTAAAAACTAAACCAAATTAAATCAAACCAAAGTAACCAAAATATTTCAAATGATCATATGAACTTGACCCAACCCTTGGTTTGACCCAATTTGACCAATTGGTCAACTTGACCCAAGTTGACCCATTTTGACCTAAATGGGTCAACATGAGCCAAACCATACCAAATGAACTCTAAATCCAATGAAACTTGGACAAACCTATTTTCTCAATCTACCCAACATACTCAACATACCCAACCTATTTTCTCAACATTTCAAAGTTTAATGGCATGAGATTTTCACTGTTAGATAGGCTTGACATTAGGGTTAGATGGTGTGTGCAAGTTTTCATTCCAATCCTAGCTCGATCGAGCTCAGATCTTCCCTTTGAAAGTGGACGATCTCCATTACTCCTCAGGAAAGAATAGGGATGATCTCAACCATCCATCTGCACATTTTGGATGGACGACTGAGATTAAATGAACTTTTTAAATCCTATTTTACCATTTAAAATCATGGGTTATCGAACGGTAGATATAAAATCACATAACATGGCTGCCATGTATGTTGTGACATGATGTTTAAGTGGCTGCTCGTTGGGTGACGCATGTAAAGCGCAGTTGACTCAGCCACCATGCATCACGCCATTAGATCAAGGGATTAATTAGGTTTTAAATAATTTTAATTAATCCTCTAAACTTCAAAAATTCATATCTCTAAAGAATATTTAGAGAAATATGAGGTAAATTTCCAGTGAAAGATAATTCAATCTAGAATAATCTAAAATTGGTTTTAATAGATTTTGAATTGTATCTTTCTCTAATTTTATCTTTTATTGGAAATCATATTTTTCTAATTACTCATAATTAATCCAATGATTAATCTCAAACTTCTTGGGTATATTTTAGGGGATGACTTCTGCCTCCTGTAATTTTCTTGGGATTTATTGATGGCTTAATTAGATTAATTGATAATTCATTTCCTAATTACCACCTTTACATAATTAAGGATAATTAAGAGTTTGATTAGTGTTTTAATCTATTATTGAAGTTCATTAAGGTTTGATCTAGTGAATAGAAGGTTTAGGGAATAATTTTGGAGCATTTCCCCTAAGCTATTCCCTAAACCCCCTTTTCCTTCTTAATACTCTTTTTAAAGGCTAATTCATTAATTACCCTCTTAATTAATTTCTTAAAATTTCTAAAACTTTCCGAACTTAATTAATCTACTTTGGGTAGATGCTTAGGTGTTCAAGAGCCTAAGTTCAATTAAGGAAATCAAAACTCAACTCATATGTGTGAGGGGAGTTTTGAAATTACTTAAGTTAAACCCCTTAGCTTAATTAACCATTAATCATGAGCCAAATTGCATTAGGCCCTTTTCTTCCTAGGTGCATTGAAAAGCTTGTGAGGTTTAATGTCATCTCATTGGCTCATAATTACTTGGTTAACTATGCTAAGGTGGTGTAGGTAAGAGTTAATTAACATGTTTAATTCATACCTTAACCTAATCAAAATCTAAAATGAATCTAATCATCTAAAATTAAATAAAATTCCAAACACATGTGGAATGGGTTAGAATAGCAAACTCAACTCACATTTTCAAAATTAAATCAAACTCAAAATCAAACAAAATCATACTAAATAAACTTTGATTTACTTTAAGCTTTCTTATTTCATAAGATTGTCTTTAGGATTTAATTAAAGTGAATGTGTTTACATGCTTTCATTGGTTTAATTCTTTCCCAACTTGCTAAATATGTATGTCATGGTTTCATTCATCCATGTTTTTCAAAAGTCAAATTTAAAATGAAAATATTTACTTTATGTCAAATTGCATGTGTTGGCTAAAGTAAGAATATGAGTGGATATTATCACTATTAAATTCAAATTATTTTCAAAACATATGAATCAATTATCAAAATTGAAAGTGTGTTACTTATATCTTAATTATAAGCTTGCATGTGAGTAAAATGTAAGGATATGCTTAGTGTTCTCCTTCTCTTCTCTTTTAGTATAGTTTGAATAGGATTTGGCAAGGTGTATGGTTCATTTGAAAAGAACCTAACACTTGCCTAATTTCATATCCTATTCATTCCTATACTATCACTTAAGAAGGATACCTATGCTTGCACATATAAATTGCATAAACAAAAATAAATCAACTAATACAAATTTTGCATTCTTTCTTTTCAATTCATTTCTTTTGTACATGTTTGTATTTAAGGAAAGTTGTATATTAGTGGACAACATGAGGTTGAAGGCTTTTAAGTAAAGTAGATCTTGTTCCTTACACCTCTGGTTAACAATGGCGCTATACTCACTTATGCTTTCTTACATTAATGTGTCCATGTGAAAATTGGAAAAGAAACCCCTTTTCTACTTAATGAAAATCATGCATCATAAACTTTCAAATTTCCTTAAATGAATTACTTAGCATGCATCATAATGTGTGTTAAATATTCTCAATTGTGTGTATAAATATGTTTAGGACTCATCCATATGCATGTTATACATGTTGGGAAAGAAATGAAGTGATGTATGTTTTGTGAATTTAGTTCATTTTATTTAATCTTAAAATTCCTTTCTTTTTGAATAGGTTTGCTTAGAGTTCATCTAAACTTTGGATTAATTAAAACATTTAATCAAAACATTCACTAAACAAAAGAAAAACATGAATCTACTTTAGATATTACTTAGGTTAGGGAAGGAAAGAGAAGTTCTCTTCTCTTTCCCTCTCTTTATAACTTAATAATTAATTATAAGATTCACTTGAACCTAATCAAAATATGAAATAAAATAAACCCAAATTAATTAAATCAGTTAAATGAAACCCTCCTCTAAGTTGAACATTCTTCACACTTAGAAAATTCTAACTTAAAGCCATAGCTAAGCATACCACACAAACCTTCAAAGCACACACATTAGACTAAGTCACCACTTCTAGCTTTAGGTTAGGGCGATGCATGGTTTGATGCTTACTTTTTTTGTGATATATGTTTTAGTCTGGATGTTAGGATGTATGTGCGTAGAATGAATGGTAGGGTGATCTTAGTCTAGCCATTTTCTTCTGTAGAGGATTGTGCTTAAGGGGCACTGTAATAAAAAAAAATATAAATGATTTTGTTGTGCAGGTGCTTATACCCCTAAGAATAATCCAATAGGCCAGGTAGACTTAGGCACCCATGTGTGGGGTGATAAGTCCAATATACATGCTTGGGATTTGGTGGTTTGTTTAGATGGCCTTTATTTTGCAAGAGTTGGCTAGATTTGCTTTTCCTTTTCATGTAAATTTGTAATTAGGATTTTGGAATGATTGTTATGGGGATTAGGATGACCATTGGTCATAAGATCTCATCTTATGCACTATGTGAAGCCTTTGGAGCATCCACCTTCCAACCATCCAAAAGAAAGAACCAAAGAAGAAAGAAGAAAAGAAGAAAAAATAAGAAATGATGAATGAAGAAATGAAGCTTGAAGACCCCCATAACAATGAATTCCTTACTTTATTATATTTAATTCATTTGTAACTGGGTTGGGTAGAGCTAGCTACCCAATTTGTTTTCGGTTTATGGTCACCATAATGGCCTCTTATTCTTTTGCGTTTAGCTTTATAAATTGATTGATGATTTTTTTAGCTTGTGCATTAAGTGGCATCCTTTTTCTAGTTTCTTCCTTGCTTTATGTATGACCTGGATGTGGAGTAAGCTCTTACAAAAAAATAAATCTTTTACCAAATCTAACAATTTAAAACTAAAAATAAAGAACTCATAACCTCACCTAAAGCTTAGGCTAAAATCAAGATAAAATAATTAGCAACCCCTTAGCTGGATGAGTATTTATTTTATAACATCATGCACAAATGCATATTGATTTCACTCTTGATTGAAGGGCTTCCACCATTGCCAGAGAAACTTGGCTTGACCTTTGAGATCCATGGTGGAAACACACCTCCTCCTTCAATTTTGGTCAATCTCATTTCTTATGCATTAGGAATATGAATCCTATTAGCTTGAGTCAAAATAATTATCCAAAAATTAAAATAAAAATGAAATATGAATTGCATTAGATTTATGTCATTTGAAGCATGTCTTTACATGATCTGGTCTCTTTACGGAGTGAGTTTAAGGACTTGGTCTGTTTCTAAATAAATAATAGCCTAGTTATCTTGTATAAAGCATATGACTTGCCTACATGAATTTAAAATCATAGGATGAGTTAGTTGGTGGCCACCCCTAGCCGATTGTAGGTCCAAATAGTCAGGTGGTTTGTCCTCTCTTATGAAGGAAAACTAATTACCTATTTTTTCCTTATATTTAGGTTGTGCTTTCAGCCCTCGCCAAAGCTCACTAGATTTAAGTTCTTAGGTTGCTTCTCCACTTTGTGGGCCATAAGCTTAAGTCCTCACCTCTTAGGCATTTCCTTAATCTTGTGTTATGTAATCATAAGTCCTAAATTTCTAATGAAAATTTCAACTCAAATAAATTAAATCAATTTCAAAAATATAAAGCCCAAGGATAGTTTAAGATGCTCGCTAGGTTTCTAGCATCACATCTCCTACTTATCTTCTTTGGCTTGATAATAACTCCCTCTCTTTGATTAATCCCATTTGATCTTCCAAAATAAACTAATTGATTGATAGTCCTACCTCAATCTCTTGGAGACAATGATCATTTACCTGAAGTATTCCTAAGGGATCCCCTTAAGATGTAATTAACTATGGGGCTTGTCTGTAGGGAACATGATGAACCCATTTAAAATAAATCTTTACTTTTCCATGTAAAGGGGAAGAATCTTTAGTACATATGTAGACCCATTGTCCTTAGGAGTCCTTATTCGGGTGATTAGGTCCATTGTATGGTGGTGACTTCTATCTCTCGAGATAGTACACCTGTCCTCAATGTCATACCTGATGAACTTAATAAAAATATTTGCAGATCTATGTGGTGTCCCAATAAGGCATATATTCTTTTATATATTTCTATTTTCATTTATCCTTCTTTTCTCAAAAGGGAGAGGGGATAGATGAAGGAAAGAATTGTATAAAAGAATAATATAAATTTTTTCACCACAGATTTTTCTGGCGACTACGCTAGGGATGGTTCCTCTCTCCATCTTTGGTAAATGATCATTATATTCGAGCATCGATAGTGGGTTTGTACTTTGGTATGAATCTGAAGGTTTATACTTTGGTATGAATCCGAGACTATGTTTCTTTCTGTTGGCACTTGGCTTATTTCATTCTTAAGTTGAGTTAGCCAACATATTTAGGTTTTAGGACCTCACACCATGTTGGTCTTAAAACCCCCATTGGGTTTTCCAATGGGTAAAAAGAAAAAGATCTAATTAAAAAGAAAACATTTAAAGACTTTATCCTTATCATTTTTATGATAAGGAAAGGTTCACTCTAAAATAACAAAGATAAAATAAATTTTCCATAAGAACTTTGTTTTTCAAAAGCACCCTTTCAAAATGCACATAATAAAATATTTTCACAAAATTTTATCACCCTTATTTAACAATTCTCATAATTATAGGTAGGAATTTTTAAAAATAAAACTAACAATATTTTCCAAAAGCACAAATGAACATCTTCAATTCATTTTGATGAAGATTTCATTTTCAAAATAAAATGAACAATCATCTTTCCAAAAGTCAAAATCAAAATCTAAGAATAAAACTTTCAAAAGCACACATATGAACCTTTCCATTCAATACACTCACACTATTGAATGAGAGTTTCATTTTCAAACAAAACTAAATTCTTCAAAAGCATATATGAACATCTCCATTCAATATACCCAAATTTATTGAATGAAAATTTCATTCCCAAATAAAATAATATTATTTTAAATCCCACTTAAACATATCCTATATGATTAAAAATTATACAAATTGATTTTTTTTTTTTTTTTTTTTTTTTTTTTTTTTTTTCAATCTAATACTAAAATTTTCAAATCAAAATAAAAATTCCACATTTGAAATTTATTAAAAAAATTATTCTAAATTCAAAATCAAAAATTTGAAAATAAAAAAAAAATTCATAACATGGAACTTCATTTAGCATATACTAAGTGAAGTCCAAATCAAAATAAAAATTTTCAAACAAATTTGGAACTTCATTTTGCATACTCAAATTTGTTAACTGGAGTCTCCAAATTCATAATAAAAAAATTTTTAAACTCATTTTTGGAACTTCATTTAGCATACTCAAATTTGTTAAGTGAAGTCTCCAAATGAAAAATCAAAAATTTTCAAACACAGTTTTGGAACTTCATTTAGCATACTCAAATTTGTTAAGTGAAGTCTCCAAGTTGAAAATCAAAAATATTTTCAAACACATTTGGAACTTTATTTAGCATACTCAAATTTGCTAAGTGAAATCTCCAAATTAAAAATCAAAAATTTTCAAACATATTTGGAACTTCATTTAGCATACTCAAATTTGCTACGTAAAGTCTCCAAATTCAAATCAAAAAATTTTCAAGAACCTTTGGAACTTTTTTCTTTAGCATACCAAATTTGCTAAAGAGAAGTTCCCATTTTCAAAACTAAATCAAAATTTTTGAACACATATTTTGGAATAGCATACTCAAGTTTTCTAAGTGAAGTTTCCATTTCACAAAACTAAGTCAGATTTCATCCTTAGCATGCTATATTTGCTAAAGTAAAGTCTCCACTTTCAATCAAATCAAAACAAAATGAAACACATTAGGATTTCCTTAGCATACCCAAATTTGCTTCTTTTTCAAAAAAAAAAATCAAATATCCAAAACAAATGAAACACCTTAGGATTTTCTTAGCATACCCAAATTTGTTAAGAATCCTATTTTCAAAAATAAAAAAAAAAACACGCTTGGTTTCCTTACTTAGCATACCTAAATTTGCTAATTGAAATGTTCAATCTTCAAAATCAAACAACAATTCACAAAAAAGAAATAATTGTTTTCAAACACCTCACTTAGCATACCCAAATTTGCTAAGTAAGCAAAATTCTAAATCAAAAACAAAATCAATTGACCCTTACTTTAACATACTCAAATTTGTTAAAGTAAAGGGTCCTCAAATCAAAATAAATCTAAATTCAAACAAACATGAACCTATGAAAGCATCCTTCTCAAAATATTTGAATTCACTTTTCAACCTACCCAAATTTGTTGAAGTTGGAATCATATTAAAAAATTCCTCTTTCAATCAAATTTCTAAATCTTCTCAAATCCATTTGAACCCTACTTAACACTTCAAAGATGTTGGTTGTGAGTTCAAATTTTCAAATCATATTCAAAAAATCAATAAAGATAAAAATCTGATCTAAGCTTGTTTTCTATTGTAGATTCTCACCATCAGTTACAGTACTGCTACAGTCCAATTTTTCAGCCTTTGCTGTTGATCTAAAATTGCTGGCTTGTAGAAATTTATTTTCACTTTCCCTCATGGTATGGATTTAGCTTTGGACCAGACCAACTTCCCCCAATTAGATCATACACACCTTTTCCTTTTCAGTAGGGGATTTGAGGGAGTGAGGATTACATGTGAGGGCACTCCCTCATAGGACCATGTCATGTCCGGTCATCCGCATCTACCTTGATTTTTTTGACAACTCATTGAAGAGGAAAGTAGTGGCAATCCCACCAGCTTTAGTAGTGACACGATCGCCCTAGTCTGCCTGTGGTTTCTCATGCTTCCCTAGTGAGGGCTAGACCCCTATCATCGCACCCCCCAATTAAGGCTCCTCTAATTTCAGGGATTGCCTCCCCTACTTTTGAGTCTAAGTCTAGCTCTCACTCCTCTCATCCTACCAGAACACAATGAAAGAACAAAAACCACATGATCAAGCGGTATCACACTAGGATTGCCAGGGAGATGGAGGCAATTATCCGTTCAGCTATTGAGGAGTTTCCCATTTTTACTTCACCACTGGTTATAACAAACTAGTTTCATCATCTCTCTAGGTCAGACAAAGAGGATGTTAGGAGGATTCACACATCACCTCCACCAATGATCAGATCTCTACTCAGGTTGTTTCCACCATCGCTTTCTACTAGGCAAAGCTTACGGATGTTCATGGTCCTGGAGCTCAATTTGATCGAGATCCATTATCCCCATAGTGTGGGGAAACATATTCATCGTGAGAGGGCGAGAGTCCCATACATCGCTCACATTACAGAGAGAGGAGGTTTAGATGCTCGAAGCTTACTTGTTAATTTTCCAGCGCTTCTGAGTTACCATACGATATCATCTCATCGGGACCATCATCGAAGAGGATAGCTCTGCAGAGTCGGTGGTATCTCCACCACACCGCTTCTACCCTGCCATCACCGCCCAGTCATAGCATCTCCGCCATCATCAAAGGCCATGAAGGCCATATACGGGGAGAAGCATACCCCATTGGTGATCTGACTATGACCGAGGGATCCTACCCCATCTACACTGCCTACTATGGTAAGGCCAAGCTCTTGCTCGACCTTCTGCCCAAGTGGTGGTGCGGAGGGAATGGTGACCCCGAAGCATAGTGGTCATCCCTTCACCAACTCTGCCAGTTCAGTAGGATGTGGAGATGGCAGTAGTCATTTTAGAGGTAGTAGATGATAGCCCAACTGCACCAATAAGAGTAGAACCTCTTAGGAATGTCACCCCTCTCATAGCTAATGATAGTCAGGAGTGTCTCTCATCTAGTGAGTACAGTACTCATAGGATTGACTCCCCAATAGCAAGCGAGGTCTGGTGCCTCTCAATGCATGACAGTGATCACACCCAAGATCATTTGTTTCCATTCAGATAGATCATTCTCTCTAGAAGATAGTAACACATTATCTTGTAGAGAATAAGGAGATTTGGGGGTATGGTTGGTTAGATGAGGAGAAGGCTAGCTTCGATCCCAATGAAGATGACTTATTGGGAGACTCCTGAGTCTCAGATGATAGATGCAGATTTCTTCTCGTGGAGAAGTAGCCATGGAAGGTGATGAGGTTGATCGAAGACACCCACCCAACACCTTCGATATCAGTAGAAACAAAAAGATGAACAAATAGATAGGATGGCATGATAGCTAGAGGACTTATTAGCAGCAGTTTCAGTACTTTAGAAATAAGCCTGAGTAATTCATCCTACTAAAACCGACATTAGTCAGCCTGAGTTAGTGCATGTCTTAGACCTAGCCAAGACCTTACCTCTCATTGAGCAAGGTAGAACTAGCATATATAAGAAGGTAGTGGAAAGTACCTCCGTGCAAGAAAAAGACATCACATCCATGGTTGAGCAGCAAGTGAAAGAAGCATTGGCTCAAGCCCAGGGAGGATCATCTATTCCAAAGGGTAGACCCTACCCGAAAGAATTTGATTCAATCTAATATCTCAAGGGTTTCATGCCACCTTCCTTCAAAAGCTTTGATGGTAGTGGAAACCCAAGAAAGCATATAGCACACTTCAGGACCAATTGTTGCTATGCCGGCGACAGCGATGCTTTGCTTTTCTGCTGCTTTGTTAGTAGCCTAATAAGGATTGCTTCGATTGATATGCTGAACTACCCAACAGTTCAGTAAAGACATTTGCTGAGTTAGAGCAACTCTTTATCAAGAGGTTTGCTGGAGCTCAGCATAGAGTTACTATAGGTGATCTCATCGTAGCACAATAATACCCAAGTGTGTCCCTTATTGATTATATTCTACGATGGCATAACCTGAGTATGAAATACAAGCCATAGCTATCAAAGAAGCATGCCATTGAGAATCTTTTAAAGAATATCCATGGCCCTATCATCTTCATGCTTAAGGGATTCACTAACAAGACATTTGAGAAGCTAATCAACAAGGCGACTATTCTACAAGGAGAGGCCAAATAGTTATGTTTTCAAGTCTAGTTGCTTAAAGGAAAGTCACAAAAGGTCTGTGAGAAGAAGCCGAGAGTAGTGATAGTGGTAGATAAAGGGAAGTAGCCAGTTAGAGATCAGTCCGAGAGACCACGACCTCAATAGCCTCTTTTTCCACCACCAGGCACACCGGCCACCACGGCCTCCAGAGCGCCACCTCCTCCATACCACTAATTAGCAGTAACACATACCCGCCAGTGTAGCTATGGTTCACCTACTCTTTTAGATAAGCTAACAAACCATATTCATTTAAGAGGGAGGTAAAGAAGATCTTTAAGAATCTCATAAGAAGCTTGATTTTCACTAACCTGAGATTGAAGGAAGTAGGGCAAAAGTCATGATCTTAACTTTTGCCCCTACCATATAGCCATGTTTTGGAGGATTGCTTCACATTTAAGGACTGGCTTGAACACAGCTTCAAGATCGGTGTTGTAGTTATCCCAAAGGAATACCTTGCGGAACAACCATCCAGTTCCATTAGGCTAATCCTTGGAGATACATGTGATCCTTCCAAAACCCAAGAAGGTTGGGATATTTCTTTATCCAAAACCTCTAAGAAGATCCTCCAAAAGATCAAGAAGCTTTCCTTACAGGTGCCTGAGTTAGCTCAAACCTCCAACATCAAGGAAGGTTCACAAGTTGCTAGTGTCAACTCGAGGAAAGGGGGAGCTTAGCAGTAGTAGCATGTGTCGGCCCTGGATAGCCCATTAGCACAACCACCAACCGAGTCCAGCCTTCAACCTATAGTTACAGCTTCCACATCGGCAGCTTCTTCCACTTCAGCTAGCTCTTCTTCTTCTACTAGTAGAACTCTTGTGTCAGGGGATAAACCCCACTCACTTTACTTGATTTCTAATTTGGACCTCCAAATAGATCTAAGATTGAAGAATAAAGCTAGTTTTAATTACATCTGTGTCACTTTTGATGGGTTGTCTTCTTCTATTCCTAATGATGACTCTTTGAGATATAATAACTATAACAATTTCAATCTTCCTCTTTCTGATTCAGAGTTAGACTTTCCTACTCTGAATACTATGGGTTCGCTTCTTGAGATAGATTTGGAATCATCTAATTCTAAGGGTCTCATAGGAGAAGTTGTAGGTGAGCCTGATGTGTAGGTAGAGCCTTCCATTACCCTACCACAAGAGATCTCTGAAGTCAACCTTCATAGTGACAAGGTTCTACCTCCTAGGGTAGTACCTCAAGATAGAGGGAAATAAGTCATTGGTATATAGGATCAAGTAGCCCCTCCACAGAATGCTCTACCCTTGGATAAGCTTGTAAAGGACCAGCCAAAGGTGGACTATGATGTCCTCTCTCATCTAAGACAATTTCCATCTAAGCTAAGCATATACGATGCCCTTGTCTTATCCAAAGAGATGAGGGAGTCACTAATCAAGGCTCTCCTTGATCCTGAAATATGGTTAGCTCAACTGACCACTGAGGATAAAAGAAAGAAGCTCAGGGATCACCTTCACAAATGATGACCTTCTTCTGGGGGACTTGGAGAACAACCGTCCCCTCTACATCATAGTTGATATGGATAGGTTTAGACTCACTAGAGTTCTTGTTGATCCAGGTGCATCATTGAACATTATGAGTCTAAAGACCCTTTCCTATTTGAGGATTGACATCTCCACACTCTGAGGTGATCGGATGATGTTGAGAGGATTCAATGAACAAGGTGAATGAGCTTTAGGTTTCATAGTGTTACCTTTGGAGATAGGTGACTGGAAGACTGAAGCTAAGTTTTACATCATTGATTCAAACACTTTGTTCACTGCTTTGCTCGATAGGCCTTGGATACATTAGAATAAGATCATTCCATCCTCCCTCCATCAGTGTATCAAGTTCAGAAAAGATGGGATTGAATACCGTGTTAATAGAGATGAAAAGCTATTTTCAGTAAGAGAGGTTGAGATTTATGAGGATGAAAGCTACTATCTTCCTCAAAATACCCTTTCTCATGAACTTGGAAAAAATTCCTATTCAAAAGAAAAAGAAAAAGAAAATGAAGAAAAAGAAAAGCCAAAAGAAAATGAAAAGAAAAATAAAAATTCAAGTGAACAAGAAAGGGGAATTGAAGAAGAAATAAATTCGCATATTACATTCCATCCACAGTCCATTCCATCATATGAACATGTGGGAAGGATGGCTCAACCTCCACCTGGGAGAGGCAGAGCTGGAATCATAAGCAGTTCCAGAGGTGGAAGACCTCCTGGTTGGCCATCAGCCAACAAAGGTCATGATCAAGTTCATAGAAGTACTACTATTCACATACACTTGGAATCCAACTCAGAGGGCGAGTCTAATGTGATTAGTATACCAGCCAACCCCTCTCAGTGGGTTTCATTGGAGGTGACTTTCAATCCAGACAGAGACGAAGACCAAGCCTGTAGATAAAGCAAAGTATTCAAATTAGGTTTATGTGAAACTATTAGGCAGCAGCTAGGAACCTTAGTTCTAACCTCACTTACATCTCAGAAAGTTGATGGTTTGGTAGTTAAGGAAGTCCCTAAGTCTTCCAGTGATATGAAGCCAAAGAGATTCTTTTTGGGATCATCATCCTCTAGTCGTGAAGTTAATGTACAACTTGAGGAAGATACATTTAAAGAATTAATGGAATTACCATTTGACTTTAACTCGTCTTGTGTTCATAATCTTATACAGAAAGGTTTGGTTCCTCACACATGGTCCAGGCATAGGTCAGAGTACTTTGAAAAGCTATGGAACAATACAAGCAAGGAAGCACAATCAGGAGTAGGACTAGGATTCAGTATAGTAGGTCCAGTCGATGACGATGATTACTACTTAGTTGTTACCAATCATTTCGAGTCTGATAGGTTCTTCTCACATAACACCAACTCTTATGAGAATGTGTGTTTAGAAATCTTAGATGATCTAGATGATCTCTAAATCAAAGAAGCATCACCAAAATTTGAAGAGGAGATTCATTTAATAATTAACAAGCTTAAAGAAATCAACCTCAGAATAGAAGAAAATCCGCACCAGATATACATCAGTTCGTTGCTGAATGAAGAAGAAACCAATGACTTAGTTAGGTTATTGATTGAGTTTAAAGACTGATTTGCATGGAGTTATGAAGAGATGCTTGGATTATCTCCTGATGTAGTAGTCCACAAGCTAGCAATATATCCTTACACTACCTTTATTAAGCAAGCTCCTAGATGCATGAGATTAGAAATTGAACAATAGGTCATTTTTGAAGTCAAGAAATTGATTGGTGCTGGTTTCATTAGTGAAGAAAAATATCCTGCCTGATTAGCCAGTGTCATTCCAGTTAAGAAAAAGAATGTCCAAATTCACATATGTGTCAATTTTAGGGACTTAAATAAGGCATGTACTAAGGATGGGTTTCTTCTTCCTATACCAGAATTAATGGTGGACATCACCTCATCTCATGCAGTCTTTTCTTTTATAGATGGGTCAATTGGCTATAACCAAATCAAGATGTCTCCTGAAGATGAAAGAAACATACCTTTCAACCTTTCAAACCCTAATTAGAATCTTCTATTATAGGGTCATGCCTTTCGGACTTAAAAATGCTGGTGCTACATACCAATGAGCCATGACTAAGATCTTCAATGAACTCATCCATCATTAGGTTGAATGCTACATTGATGATCTAGTAGTCAAGAGCAGAGAAAAGGAAGACCTCCTCTTGGACTAGAGAGTAGTTTTCGATTGGTTAAGATAATATAAACTCAAAATGAATCTCCTAAAGTGTGCATTTGGAGTAGCTTCAGAGAAATTCCTTGGGCTTGTTGTTTGACACCAAGGAATACAAATAGATCCTGAAAATATTAAAGTTATCTTAGAAATGCCACCTCCTAAGAGTTTAAGTCAACTTAGATCCTTTCAAGGATGGCTGGCATATTTAAGATGCTTTATCTCCAACCTATCGGGGAAATGTAAGCCATTTTTATCACTTGTCAAAAAGGATGCCAAGTTCAGATGGAATGATAAGTGTCAGCATGCCTTCAAAGACATCAAGTAGTATTTGGTGAAGCTGCCAGTTTTAGTAGCCCCTATCACAGGCATGCCACTCATCCTCTACACTGGCACATTGGACGACTCTCTTGGTGCTCTATTATCCCAAGCCAATAATAAAGGGAAGGATAACGCTCTCTACTACCTTAGTCGTCATCTAATTCCTATTGAAGTGAACTATCCACCTATTAAGAAACTTTGCCTAGCTTTCATCTTTGCCTCTAAGAAGCTACGACACTATATGCTTTCTAATAAGGTGAACTTGATCTCCAGAATAAATCCACTATAGTACCTCATGACATGGCCAATGCTATCCAGACATTTGGCATGATGGTCCATGATCATCTTGTAGTTTGATATCACATTTGTACCCCTTCGTGCAGTAAAAGGATAGGTATTAGTGGTTTTCTTAGTAGCACACCCACTTCTTGGTGATTCTCTACTTAGTGATGATCTCCCTAATGAACAAATCATGAACTTAGGGGAGGCTAGCAACTACCTATGATAGATGTAGTTTGATGGTACAGCTTCTTTTCACAAAGGGGAAGCACCATGATCTATTCTCAAAAGAAAGGCAGGGGTAAGAATAGTTCTCTTAACTCTAGACTGTGATGTGATGAGATTCTCACACTATCTTTCCAACCCCTGTACCAACAATGAAGCTGAGAATGAGGCTTTGATTGCTGGTCTGGAGTTAGCCATCACTATCAATATCAAGAGAATCAACATCTTTGGGGATTCTCAATTGGTTATCAACCAAATTGTCGGGTCCTACTCAGTCCTCAAACCCAAGCTTCATCATTACTACTAGTATACCATGAAGTCTAGCCCAAATTCTCAAGTCACCTACAAGGTTTTGAGAAGAGAACGCAGAGCAGATGCTTTAAAAAACTTGCCAAAGAATTGATCCGTAAGATGAGTCCATTTCAATAAGGGTCCAAAATAGACAAGTCTTATCCTTTATTGATGTTGAACTCATCGAGAGACTTTCTCTTGAGTCGTTGCCAAAATGGACAAGGAGCTAGATTGGAGGCAACTGCTCATAGATTATTTGAACACTGGTAAACTACCTCAAGAAAAGTCACAAGCCCATCAGGTGAAACAGAGAGCTCTCTCCTACGCTCTTGTTGATGGCACCCTGTACCTCCGGTCCTTTAACCAAATATGTTTATGTTGTTTAGACAAACATGAATCCCATGGCATTGTAACTGAGGTACACTCAGGTCTATCCGAAGCATAAATCCAATCCAAAGATAAAGATGAAGATCAAGATACTTGGATACTACTGGCCTTCGATGATTACAAACTGCATGGATGTAGCTAGAAGATGGTATCAGTGCCAAGTTTTTATTTTTTAGTTTAGGCTTAGGTTTATTTTTAGTTTATTTTATTTTATTTAGTTTAGGTTTAGGTTTAGGTTTAGGTTTAGGTTTAGGTTTTATTTATTTCAATTTTGTTTCTTTTAGTTTAGATTTAGGTTTATTTTATTTGGTTTATTTTATTTTATTTATTTAGGTTTTGGTTTTTTTAGTTTAGGGTTTAGGTGTAATTTTTTATTTATTTTTAGGTTTATTATTTAGGTTTAAGTTTTTATTTAGTTTTTATTATATTTTATCTTAGGTTTATTTTATTTTTATTTTAGGTTTAGTTTTTATTTTATTTAGGATTTTTTTATATGTTTATTTTATTATTTAGTTTAGTTTAGGTCTTTATTTATTTTATTTTAATTTAATTTTTATATTTTATTTTATTTTATTTTTAGGTTTAGTTTTTTAGTTTAGGTTTTATTTTATTTTATTTTATATTTTAATTAAGTTTAGGTTTTAGGGTTTATGGTTTAAGGTTTGGGTTTAGGGTTTAGGATTTAGTGTTTAGGGTTTGTTTAGGGTTTAGGGTTTAGGATTTAGGTTTTAGGTTTAGGGTTCAAGTTTTAGTTTAGGGTTTAGGGTTTAGGGTATAGGGTTTAATGTTTAGGGTTTAAGGTTTTTTTTAATCAAGTTTAGGGTTTAGAGTTTACACTTTAGGGTTTAGGGTTTAGGGGTTTAGGGTTTAGGGTTTAGGGTTTAAGGTTTAGGGTATAGGGTTTACGGTTTAGGGTTATTTAGGGTTTTTTTTTGGGAAAGTTAGAATCTTATTACCATAAAAGGAAAAGATACATTATCTTTAAAAATGGTAAAGCTCTAAAATTCTATTGCTCTCAGAGCTACAACAAACCTAAAGAGCTAAACCCCCACTTAAGTACATTAGGAAAAGAAATGAAAATAAAAGAACGAATACAACAGCTAAAAATCATAAGAGAAAAAAACACAGAATAAGATTAAAATAAATCTTGAAAATAGTAAAAGGATGAGTCAGCAATAGTTCATGATTCCTTTGAGAAAGCAAGATAAGCAAGATCTACAGCAATAGCGCTTGGCTTGACTAAGTAATGTCCATTCCCTCTATAAAGTTCCAACCTTTAAAAGAAATTTACAAAACACTACAAATGCAAAAGTCATTGCTAAAAAAAGGAAAAGGAGGAAGAGAGGAAAAGGAGAGAGGTAAGAACGGGATGGGGAAACAATACATTTGAGCATCCAAACCTCATACAGAGGGGTTATAATCAAATGTAATGCTTCCAATCAGAGAGAAGAGGTTTGTAACATCAAAGCCATCATAGCCAGCATACTTGATATAAGAAAACTTCCAAAGCCAGCAGTCCGTAGAGTTCCAGATCTTGCAACATTAAATAAAGAGCAACCGACCAACAACCAACTTACAGCTAAAGCACTAGGGAAAACTAGAACTTGCCATTAGTAAGCACCAGACCAATGCCAATTAATAGAGAAATAACCAACAAAACCAAGATAGGAACCCTCAAGCCAATGTCCCAATAAGTGGCAGTCACCAAGCCAAACTAGGGTTAGTAATGACAAATGACTAAATAGCTCAAAAATGAAACCATCAACTGAAGGAAACATAAGATGAAGCCAGTGCAAATCCCCAGAAGACAAAACAACCACATAAAAGGGGGCCGAAGATAGCCACCAACCACCAGAAATGAAAAAGTTCAATCCAAAAGGATAAGAAAAAGTTTGGCAGGCACAACAAAAGGCTCCAGTAGCTTTTGAAAAAGAAGGAAAAGACCAACCAAGATTCCAAGGATAAGTAAATCTCCTCCAACCAAACTAGTAAAGTAAAATAGCCATAAAGAAACCACTAGAGAACAACCCATCATAAGTAACCAACACATGAAGCATCCCATCAGCCAAGGAAAAGTAGAAAACCAACAAAGCACCACACAATAGTGGTCTAAAAGAAGTACATCCACCATTGAAATAATAGCTATTAGGACCAATCGAAAAAAAACTTCCCCACCAACAAAGACTAACCTGACAAGAAGCATAATAACAACATAAAATGTGTTGCAAATAAAACACCCAATAGAGGCTAATCCCAGGAGAATAACCAAACACAAAATCAAGGCAAAAGAAGTATACAATGACAAACAACAATGAACTAGGAGGAAACCCCCAAAAGAAATATGTAGGAAATTCTCCAAAAGAAGGCCCAGAAATGCAACAACTAATAGCAATTCCCACTCAGAAGGCACCCATCTAACCATGAAAATCTAACAAAAAGTAATTTGAGGTCAAGATGAAAGCCAATAAACAAACCAATACCAAAAATAGAATAAAGCCAGAGCAGAAACTACCTCATCCCCCTGTAACTAGAGTAACAAGGCAAAGAAGACAACAACCACCATGCCGAAAAAACCAAGCCAACTAGGCTGGAAAGACAAGAACTACCAGGTAGCAACCACTAGGCAAACCCAAAAGTAAGAGGTCAAAACATAACCCAGCTCAAGCTAAAAATTGAAAAATAAGTTTAGGGTTTATGATTAGGGTTTAGTGTTTAGGGTTTAGTGTTTAGGTTTTATTTTAGTTTTATAGTTTTAAGGGTTTAGGGTTTAAAGTTTAAAGCTTTAAGGTTTATGGTTTAGGTTTAGGGTTTAGTGTTGTGGGTTTTGGGTTAGGTTTAGGGTTTTACTTTAACATTTAGGTTTAGGTTTAGGATTTGTTTTAGTTTTTGTGGTTTTTAGGTTTAGGGGTTTTGTTTTAGTGTTTTGGGTTTAAGGTTTAGGGTTTAGGCTCTATATTTTATTTTAGGTTTATAATTTTTTTAAATTAAATAAATTGGTAAGTTTAAATTTATTTAGTTTATTTTTTATTTATGTTATTTTATTTTATTTTATTTATATTTATTTAGGTTTATTTTTTTATTTATTAGGTTAGGTTTTAGAGTTTTAAGAGGGTGAGGGTTTTCTGATTTTGGTTTTAGGTTTAGGGTTCAGGTTTTAGTTTAGGTTTTAAGGTTTTGGTTTTTTTTAATAGAGAACAAAATTTAGATTCATTATTTCTTCTTTTTGATTTCATCAACCAAGTATCACACTAAGTTTTCTAAGGCACAAGCGACAACATAGATAAAAAATGAGCATGCATATAGCAAATTAGAAACCCTAGATAACTAGAATCGTCTTTACTATAAAGATATAGTTTCACATGCAGCGGATTGGATCAGTCATTCTTCAATTTCTCTAGGTCCCATCAAAACCACCCCGTCCTCTCTAGTAGCGGGATCCACCATCATATCCCCGATCTCTCACTTTGCCATAACCAAGGCTATAACCTCCGTCGCTCCTCCCACCACCATAACCACCACTTCCCGACCACCACCTCCAAATTCACCAGCACATCCAGATTCCCCACCACCACTACAATAATATCCACCCCTGCCTTCACCTACACCACCAGATCTAGACTTAGCCTTGTTGACGGTGATGTTCCTATCATCAAGGTTCTGCCCATTCTTAAAGTTTAGGTTTATTAGGTTTTAGGGTTTAGGTTTATTTTAAATTTATTTAGTTACTTTTTAGGTTTATGGTTTGGGGATCAAGATTTAGGGTTTTGTAGGGTTTAGGGTGGTTATGGTTTAGGTTTTAGGGTTTGGGGTTTAGGGTTTAAGGTTTTTAGGGTTTAGGGTTTAGGGTTTAGAGTTTAGGATTTTTAAGGTTTAGGGTTTAGGGTTTAGGTTTTAGGTTTTGGGTTTAGGGTTTAGGGTTTAGGATTCTGATGGGTTTTTTGGAGGGGTGTTAGGTTATTACCATAGAAGGAAAAGATACAATATCCTTAAAAGGGGTAAAGCTCTAAAATTCTACTCCTCTCAGAGCTACAAGAAACCTAAAGAGCTAAACTCCCATCTAAGTACATTAGAAAAAGAAAACAAAATAAAAGAGCAAATACAATAGCTAAAAAGCATAAGAGAAAAAGACAGAGTGAGACTAAAATAAATCCAAAAAATAATAAAAGAATGAGTCAGCAATAGTTCATGATTTCTTTGAGAAAGCAAGATAAGCAAGATTCACAGCAACAATAGTTGGGTTGACTGAGTACCAACCATTCCCTCTATAAAGTTTCAACCTGTAAAAGAAATCTGCACCACATTATTAAGTATTAAGAGAGGAAATTGAGAGAGTCGAGAACGAGAAAGCTCAAGCTCAGTTAGGATCATCTCAAGGGTTAACAATACATATGAACAACCAAACTTCATAAAGAAGGGTTTCAATCATATGTAATGCTACCAAAAAGAGAGAAGATGTGAGTAACATCAAAGTCATTATAGCTAGCATACCTAATATAAGCAAACATCCAAGGCCAATAGTCTATAGAGTTCTAGATCCTGCACCATTTAACAAAGAGCAACCGACCAACAACTAGCTAGTAGCCAAACCACCAAACAAAAACCATAGCAGACTAATCACAATAACCTAGAGAGAGGCTAGAACAAAGTTAGAACATCAACAATAGCCATTATCCAAATACCCATCCAAGCTCCAAACAAGGGAAAACCTAGAACCAACAGACAGCAAGCACCACACCCATGTAATTAATAGAGAAATAACCAACAAAACCAAGATAGGATCCCTCAAGCCAAAGTCCCAACAAGTAGTAGTCACCAAGCCAAACTAAGGTGAGCTACCACAAATGACTAAACAACTCAAAAATGAAACCATTAACTAAAGGAAACATAAGCTGCATCTAGTGCAAATCAATAGAAGATAAAATAATCACACAAAAGGGGGCAAAAGGCAGCCACCAATCACCAGAAACCAAAAAGTCCAATCTAAAGGGATCAACAAAGGTTTAGCTAGCATAGCTAAAGGCTCCAACAAATTGTCCAAGAATAAGGAAAAGAACAACAAGAAAAAAAAATCAACAAACCAAGATTCCAAGGATAACTAAAAGTCCTCCAACCAAACTAGCTACATAAATCAACCATAAGGCAACCCCTAGAGAATATCCTATAATAAGTAACCAACAAAAGAAGCATCCCCAGTAGCCAAGGAAAAGCAGAAAACCAATAAAGCACCATACAATAGAGGTCCAAAATAAGCTCAAAAACCATATAAATGAAACAACTATAGCTAGCTAGGACTTGCAAAAAAATCAAACTTCCCTAGAAACAAAAAGTAACCTGACAGGAAGCATAATAACAATGCAAAATGTGCTACAAACAATGCACCCAATTGAGGCTAATTTAGGAGAATTATTAAACCCAAAACCAAAGCAAAAGAAGTATCTAATAATAAATAACAAGAAACTGGGAGGAAAACCCAAAAAATGTAGCTAGGAAATTCTACAAAAGAAGGTTTAGAAAGGAAACAACCAATAATAGTTCCCACTAGGAAGGCCACCTATCCAACCATGAAAAACTAGCAAAAAGTAATTTGTGTTCAAGAGGAGAGCCAACAAACCAACTAGTGTAGAAAATATAATAAAGCCAGAGCAGAAACCATCTCATCCACAAGAACCGAACAAGGGGAGAAGACAAGATACCAAAAAAAAGCCAATCCAACCCATCTTTGGAAAGACAGAACCACTGTAGCAACCACAGCCAACCCAAAAAACTAGAGGTAAAAAAACATAACCCAAAGCAAAAAAAAGTGAAAATAAGTTTATAGTTTTGGGTTTAGGTTTAGTATTTTGGCTTTAGGTTTTTGAGGGTTTATTTTTATTTTGTTGTAGGGTTTGTAGGTATAGGGTTTAGGGTTGTAGGGTTTATGGTTTTAGGTGTAGGGGGGTTTATTAGTTTAGGGTTTAGGTTAGTTTAGGATTTAGGATTTTGGGTTTTTGGTTTTTTTGTATTTAGGATTTAAGGTTTAAGGTTTTATAGTTTAGGGTTTATGGTTTAGGGTTTATTTTAGGTTTAGGTTTTTTTTAAATTAAGTAAACTAGTAGGTTTAAGATTATTTAGTTTATTTTTTATTTATTTTAGTTTATTTTATTTCTTATTTTTATTTAAGTTTATTTTTTACTTTTATTTAGTTTAGTATTTTAGTTTTTTTTAGTTTAATTTTTTTAATTTTAGGTTTAGGTATATGTTTGTTTTTTAACTTAGTTTTAATTTTATTTTATTTATTAATTTTAGGTTTAGGTTTTTATTTTTATTTTAGGTTTATTTTAAGGTTTTATTTTTTTAGTTTAGGTTTAGGTTTATTTTTAGTTTATTTAAATTTATTTAGTTTATGGTTTTGGTTTAGTTTATTTTAGGTAGAGGTTTAGGTTTTATTTATTTTAGTTTTGTTTATTTTAGTTTATGTTTATGTTTATTTTATTTTGTTTATTTTAGGTTTAGGCGTTTTATTTAGTTTAAGGTGTATTATTTATTATTTATTTTGTTTTATTTTTTTTAGGCTTAGTTATTATTTAGTTTTATTTTACATTATTTTTTTTAAGGTTGGTTGGGTTTTAGTTTATGGTTTAATTTTTAGGGTTTATTTTAAGGTTTAGAGTTTAGGGTTTAGGGTTTATTTTAGTTTTTTTTAAATTATTTATTTTATTCTAATTTTAGTTTTATTTTTATTTTATTTTATTTTAGGTTTAAGTTTGTTTAGTTTAGGTTTAGATTAGGTTTGGGTTTAGGTTTTAGTTTAGGTTTTATTTTATTTTATTTTTTTATTTTATTTAGGTTTAGGATTTTTTTTATTTATTTTAGTTTTAGTAGGTTTTAGGTTTTGATTTAAGATTTGTGGGTTTGGGTTTTAGGATGAAGGTTTAGGGTTGTAGGTTTAGGGTTTTGGTTTTATTTTAGGGTTTTTTAGGTTTTTTTAGGTTTAGAAGGATTTAGGTTTATTTTAGGTTTGGGTTTTTTTTAATTTTGTAAACCGTAGGTTTAGGTTTATTTTATTTATTTATTTAGTTTTATTTATTTAATTTAGTTTATTTTATATTTTAATTTTATTTAGATTTATTTTTATTTTTATTTATTTTAGTTTTTTTATTTCAGGTTTATTTATTTTAGTTATTTTAGTTTATTTTTTGGTTTAGGTTTATTTTTTAGTTTAGTTTTATTTCTATTTTATTTTTTTTTTTTTTTATTTTATTTTATTTAGGTTTAGGTTTAGGTTTTATTTTAAGTTTATTTTATGGTTTTTTAGTTTATAGGTTTTATTTAGTTTATTTTAGTTAGGTTTAGGTTTTATTTATGTTAGTTTTGATTTTATTTTATTTTATTTTAGTTTAGGTTTTTTTTTGTTTAGGGTTTAGGTTTTATTTTTTTATTTATTTTTAGGTTTATTTTTTAGGTTTATTTTTTAGGTTTAGATTTATTCTATTTTTAGTTTAGGTTTAGTTTTTATTTTATTTGGGTTTTTTATTTTTTTAGTTTAGTTTAGGTATTTATTTATTTTATTTTATTTTAGTTTTTATTTTTTAATTTTATTTTCTGTTTTGGTTTAGGTTTTAGTTTAGGTTTTTATTTTATTTTATTTTATTTTGGTTTAGGTATTTTTATTTATTTATTTTTTAGGTTTTATTTTGTTTAGGTTTATGCTTTTAGCTTTTTACGATTTAGAGTTTAGGGTTAGTTTAGGGTTTAGGGTTCAGGGTTTGGCATTTAGTGTTTAGGGATTTTTTAGAGAAAGTTTGAATTTTATTAACATAAAAATAAAGGATACAATGTTCTTAAAAGGGGTAAAGCACAAAGTTCTACTGCTCACAGAGCTATAAGAAACCAAAAGAGCTAAACCCCCATCTAAGTACAATGGAAAAAAAATTAAAGAGCAAATACAATTGCTTAAAAGCAACTGAGAAAAGACCCAAAATAAGACTAATATAACTCAAGAAAGCAATAATTAGACTAATCAGCAGCAGTTCATTTTCCTTTTGAGAAGTCAAGATAAGCAAGATCCACATCAACAGTACTTAAGTTGACTGAGTAAAGATCATTCCATCTATGAAGTTCCAACCTGCAAAAGAAATCTACAAAACACTCTAAACACAATGGTCATAACTCAAGATAAAAAGATAAAGTAGACAATTTAGAAAGAGCTGTGAAAGAGAAGGCTCAGGCTCAATTAAGATCATCTCAAGGGAAATAATACATAAGAGCATCCAAACTTCATGAGAAGGGTTACAATCATATGCATGCTACCAACCAGAGAGAAGATGAGGAAACATCAAGGCCATCATAGCTAGTATACCTGATATAAGAAACCATCCAAGGAAAAATAGTCCATAGTGATCCAGTTCTCGCACCAAATAAATAGAGAAAAATAGCCAGCTAGCAGCCAGCTAGCAGCCAACCCACCGACCAAAACCCATAATAGGATCAGTGGCCAAGATAAAATAAACCAAGCAGTAACTCCACCGAAGGAACCACCAATAGGAAGAGAAACATGAAAAAGGGGCAGTTGGCATAAATAGGGGTAACAACACAATCGAGCAAAACAGTCCCAAAGGCAAAACAACAACCAACAACTATCTCTAGAGCACTAGCAATCCAAATCTAAGAGCAAAACCTCCACCCAAATAGCAAAATAGTAGGAGATAAGCAGCAGTAGAGAGAGGAAAGCCATAGGATAGAGAGGCCAAGAGGGTATCCAGAAATTACCATCAAAAACCACCAAAGGCGACCAAAGAATAGCAAATCCACAACCACCAACCAAGAGGCAAATATCAAGAAATAAGGATAGCCAAATAAACTAGAGGGAGTCAATACCAATAAATCCCATAAATCCAACAGCTGGCCTGGCATAGAGTCCTAAAAACCACAAGAACTCATATCCTCCAATAGTAATAAAACCACCAGGCTGGATGAGGGAAATCAGAGGACATTGACACCCAAAGAAAGACACGGATGCAAAGAGCGATAGAGAAACCAGAACCCAAGAGCATATAAACCAACCATGAAACATAGCCAATCCACAACCAACCAACCTAGCTAGCCAACCGACCAAAATCAACTAATAAACAACAATATAAAGCCCAAAGATCTCAAAATAACCAAGAAACAAAATGGTCACCTTGAGAGGAGGACCACCAATAAAGGAAGGGAAAGTATGAGGAACAACAAAACCCTTTCCAAATCTCAAAGAGCAGACAATCCTCACAAAGGAGAAAATAGGAAGACAATAACCTAGAACTGCTACCTCCAATCCACAAGGCAGAGGGAAAGTCAACTAGTAGAACCCCCAAGGCAAACCAGGAAAGGAGAACATTAACCACAAAACCCAAAACTAAAAAAAGCAAGAAGAGGCCAACAACTATGAAAAAATAACCACCCAAAATAACTAGGAAAATTGAAGAAGCAAATCGCAACAACCAGTAGAGCCAACCATAGTAGCCAAAAATCCAATTTGAATAATGCCATAGCCAACCAAAACTAGAGGCAAACCCAACATCCATTAATAAAAGGGGTAGGCCAAAAATGGGCACAACCATAACCAAATAGGAGACCCTAAAAAAATCACTAGTTGTGTGATAAAAGAAGCATATCATGAGTCATAGAAAGAAAACCACCAGTCTTAGATGAGAGTGAAATCAATTATAACCACTATGACCCAAAAAAGGGTTTGTCAAGTATAGAATGGGGTTAAGAGGAAGGGGCTTTAAGTATAGAAATAAAATTAGCAAAAACCACTTCTTGGTGATGGAAGCACAAAATAAACAACCAAAAATAGTTTGAATAAAACCACCATAGCAAAAAAATCAACAAAATAGCATAAGGTTAAAATCTGAGGTACGACAGTCCAGTGTTATCCAGATTGACTAAACCACACATATGCTTAGGTAAGCTATGGTTATCAAATAAAGTGAGCTCATTTAATTCCCCTCCCAAAATAGCCAGGAAATCAACATAAGCATTACCTTCAAGAAGAATGGGAAAAGTTTTGTAGCAAACTTGAGAAAGAAGCTTTTTAGTGTGATTACGAAGATAAAATAAGTCAGCTTTCCCCATTTTTGTATCATTGAGCATATAAAGTAGAAGAAAAGCATCAACTTCAATCCAAATATTAAAGACGCCTTTGCTTAAACAAATATCAATAGCTTTGTTAATAGCCATGAGCTCAACATAAATAACGAGCTTTGAGGGGTAAAAGCACAAATGATAGTACTTTTAAAATCCTTAAGAATTCCACCACAGCCATATTTGTTTGGGAAATAGAACCATCGTATTGATCTTAAGAAAAAATTTTAGGCTTAATCCAATGTATCATCATAATACTCTTGTTAGAAGGATCATCATGCAAAGTGATACCCTATTTTTTAGCTACAAATTTATAACCTCTAAAGTGAAGATTACTAATTAAATATGCATTTAACAAAGTATGAATTTTTTTTAGTTCTAGTAAGAATCCTTTTATGGTTCATAGGGATACCACAATATTTAGCATCATTTCTATCCATCCAAATGAACCAAATATGGGCAATAGTAATTAAAACTTTGATATGACCTTACACAATTTTATGGAAACAAACTTCAAGATGTTTATATAATAAAAGAGAGCCATGAAAATAGTTAATGTTAAATAAATCATCATGCCATATCCAAAGTTTGGAAGCAATAGCACCATTGACAAAAACATGATTAATATTTTCAATATTAAAGCAACAATAACACTTAGAAGGTAAATTAAACCCTTTAAGCTAGAGCAAGAAACCAATAGAGATGAAGCTATTCAAAATCTTCCAAGCTAAAATAGAATAAGAAATGGGAATGATATTGTTCAAAGTTTAATGAAAACATTAGAGGTGTTCTAATTAAATTCCAAACCTCTTTAAGAACAAAATCACCATTATAAGAGAGCTTGAAAAGAATTTGATCTCATTTATTAGAAAAAATTGCGATGTTGCAAAACTTGTCAAAAAAAAGAAATAGAAATGTCATTCTCAAGTTTGTTTATATTTTAATTGTTATTAAGCCAAAAAGAGTTATCTTTGATAGCAACAGTAGAGTGTGTAGATAAAAGGGATTCAATACAGCCATTGCCAATCCACTTATCTTGCCAAAAGAAGAACCCAAATAAATACCCCAAGATATTAAGGATTCAACAACCCATTTAATGGAGCAAAGCCTTTTCCAAATTGGAGAGTCACCAACTTTATAAGCAGGGTAAAAATTAGCCCAAAGGCTATCATTCCTTCTAGAATTCCACCAGAGCTTATGAGAGAAGGTAGTGATAGCTTCATGAATAGGTTTGCAACCAAGACCACCTTAACCCAAAGGACCATAAAATTTATGCCAGGAAGTCCAATGCATTCTCTTAATAGAATTATTCAACCTCCAAAAAGATTTATTAAGCATGTGATCAATTCTGATAAGAGTAGAATTTGTGGGAATAATAGTTTGAATCAAATAAAGAGGGATTGAATTGAGAGTGCTTTTAAGAATAGTAAGCTTGCCACCAAAGGAAAGTAAATGGAATTCTCAAACAGAAATTTTATTTAAAATTTTTTGAATTAACTCATCAGAAAGGAGGGATCATTTTGGACCATTAAAATGAGGAGCACCCAAGTACTTAAGAGGTTTGTGTAGATGTTTAAAATTAGAAATATGCAGAATTTGATTAATTTTATTATTAGAGATACCTGAAGAAGTAATAAAATAACTTTTGTTATAATTGATAGAAAGACCAGTTTCTCTACCAAATTTATTTAAAAGAATCTTGATGTTCTTGATATGATGAATAGAAGCATTGCAAAAAATAATAAAATCATCTGCAAAGCTTAACTAGGAAAAAGGAAGACCACCAAACGTTTTTTAGTACATACTAAAATTATTTAAGAAAAACTCATTGATGCTCCTAGATATGTACTCAACATCAATAATAAATAAAGCAAGAGATGAATGATCCCCTTATTTTAAGCCATGGGAAGAAGGAAAGAAGCCCAAAGCTTCCCCATTAAGCAAAATAGAGAACAACATATTATTAATATAATTTTTAATAAGAAAAATAAATTTAGCAGAAAACCTAAATAAATTCAGAATATGGAAAAGGAAATCCTAGAGATATTATCAAAAGCTTTGGTAATATATTATTTGAAAAGAATGTTTCCACCTCTAGTCTTTGCATCTAAATCATGAAATAATTCTTAGGCAAGTAAAATGTTATCAAATATAGATCTACCTCTACCAAAACTAGTTTGGTTGAGAGAGATAATCTTATGATGTAAAAGATTAAGCTTGTTGGCAAGAAATTTGGAAATCATCTTATTGAAGAAGGTGTAAAGACTAATAAGTCTAAAATCACTACAATAGTCTGGGTTATCTTTCTTAGGTATGAGAGCATTAGAAGAGCTAGAGAAATATCTAGGAAAATGATTTCCATCAAAAAAATTAACCATAGCCTCAATCAGATCATTTTTAATAATAAACCAACATTTTTAGAAAAATTGGGTATTGAAACCCTCCAGACCAGTAATAGAATCTATGTTCATGCTATTAAGAACGTTAAAAATTTCTTCTTCATTAGGCATAATAGTAAGAAAATTATTATCATCATTAGTAATAATAGAAGGAATTAAGTGTAATTTAGAAATAGCTTTATAAGAGAAACTCTTATTAAGCATATTTCTAAAGTAATTAATGACTGAATTGTTAATATCATTATTGTCTGTAATCCATTCACCGTTGTCATCTTTAATTTTTTGAATATTATTTAAGGCTCTCATTTTACTAACTAAAGCATGGAAATAGCTAGTTTTCATGCACGATGATGTGTTTACTAGCAACTTTTTGGCGTCAACAAGTCTCTTTCATATTTTGAAAATTAATAATCTTATCATTCACTTTAGTAAAGTCCTTAATCTTAGAAGTATCAAACATAATAGAGACTTCAGGATCACAAACCAATTTTTTCCATATCTTTGATATTAGCAAAAAGATTTTTAAAATAATGCTTGTTTCACCAACCCAGAGTTTGTTTAAGTATTTTAAGCTTAAACTAAAGTATTTTTCATCCCCATAATAGAATTATCAGGATGTAAAGTAGCTTTCCAATTATTTGCCACAACATTAAAAAACTCAATATGATAAATCCACATGTTCTAAAATCTAAATGGAGAGAAACTTTTTAATCTATTAGAATTATCTTTAATAGAAACTAAAAGAAGACCATGATCAGACAAGGTTTTGCATAAATGATTGATAGAAGTACTAGGCCATTGAGTAATCCAATGAATATTAAATAGAATCCGGTCCAACCTTTGCCAAAGTTTAGAGTTTTGCCAAGTATAATTAGAACCCCTAAAATCAATATTAATCAAATTACAATTAAAGATCATATTGATAAATTCTTCCATGGAATGAATATTAGGAGAGGAACCACCACTTCATTTAGAAGAGAACAAAATAGTGTTGAAATCATAACCAACAAACCAAGGTTTATTGATATAGGTGGCAAAATTAGTCAAGTTATCCCAAAGAAGATTTCTAGTAGATCTATTACAAGATATGTAAACAAAAGAGCCCAAAACACAATAATCACCACAAGAGCATTGACAACTTGATAAAATCATCAAGAATAGAAATTCTACAAAGTTATTTCAAAAATAACAAATCTTATTACTAAAATTAGAAAAAAATTTGAAATTGATCATTCTAGCAACATGGTTAATTTTATTAGCATGAATAAGTGGCTCAAGAATATGTAAAGAATATTATGAATACAACAACAAAATTTCTAATACACTATGAATAGAAGGGTACCAATCCCTCTAACATTCCAAACTAAAAGTTAAACATAAAAGAAAAGGGGGGGGGGGGCTGGGTAAAGTTACTTGAGAGAAGAGGGAGTGCGGATTCTAGTGTTTCTTAATTTGAAGAAAAATGTTTAACATTTTTTTTCTTTTTCAAATAGAAAGTTTGGAAGCCATTTTCTTTGCCCTTTGAATCATTTAATTTTTATTTATTATTTTATTTTATTTTATTTTAAGGTTTAGGTTTAGGTTTTAGTATAAGTTTTTATTTTATTTTATTATTTTATTTAGGTTTACATTTTCATTTATTTATTTTATTATTAGGTTTTATTTAGTTTAGGTTTAGGTTTTTTGTTAGGTTTTATTTAGTTTAGGTTAAGGTTTTTAGGTTTTTATGGTTTAGGGTTAGTTTAGGGTTTAGGGTTTAGGGTTTGGAGTTTAAGGTTTAAGGTTCAGGGTTGTAAGTTTTAGGATTTAGGGTTTAAAGTTTACGGTTTAGGGTTTTAGGGTTTAGAAATTAGGATTTAGGGTTTTAGGGTTTAGGGTTTATGGTTTAGGGCTTTTAGGGTTTAGGGTTTTTAAGGTTTAGGGTTTATGGTTTTGGTTTTGGGTTTTTGATGGGTTAGTTTAGGGTTTAGGGGTTAGGTTTTAGTTTAGGTTTTTATTTTATTTATTTAGGTTTAGGTTTTATGGTTCAGAGTTTAGGGTTTATGGTTTAGGGTTTTACAGTTTAGTGTTTATGGCTTAGGGTTTAGTGTTTATGGTTTAGGGTTTTTAGGGTTTAGGGTTTAGGTTTTTGTTTAGGGTTTAGGGTTTAGGGTTTAGAGTTTAAGGTTTGGAGTTTAAGGTATTTTCTTAGATTCAACATCTCTTCTTTTCAATTTCATTAACCAAATAACACACCAAGTTTTCTAAGACATAAGTGACAATATAGATAAAAAATGAGAATGCATAGAGCGAATCATAAACCCTAGATAACTAGAATTGTCTCTACTTTAAGACACAATTCCATAAGTAGCAGATTGGATTGGTTATTCTTCAATTTCTCTAGTTCCCATCAGAACCACCATCGCCTCTCGCATAGCGGGATCCAACATAAAATCCATGATCTCTCCCTCCACCACGACCACTGTTGTAAACTCTTTCATTCCTCCCACCTCCATAACTACCGCTGCTCTGACCACCATTTCCATAACCATCCGCACTTCCATATCCCCCACCACCTCTGTCATAACTGCCACCTCCACCTTCACCTCCACATCTAGGCGAGGTTGATAGTGATGTTCTTGCCATCAAGGTTACGCCCATTCTTATGGTTTAGGTTTATTTTTATTTATTTATTTAACTATTTAGGTTTAGTTTTAGGTTTGGGTTTAGGGTTTAGTTTAGGAGATTAGGTTTAGGTTTAGGAGTTTAGGTTTAGGTTTAGGTTTAAACTTTAGGTTTGAGGTTTAGGTTTAGGTTTTTTAGGGTTTAAGGTTTAGGTTTAGGGTTTAGGGTTTAGGTTTTAGGTTAAAGAGTTTAGTTTAAGTTTAGTTTTAGGGTTTATAGTTTTATTATAGTTTATAGTTTAAGTTTGAGTTTTAGGTTTAGTTTAGGATTTAATTAGGGAGTTTAGGTTAATTGAGTTTAGGGTTTAGGGTTTAGGGTTTAGGATTTAGGGATTAGGTTTTTAATTTTAAAATTTAGTATACTCGTAGGTTTAGGTTTATTTAGTTTAGGGTTTAGGGTTTAAGGTTAGTTTAGGTATAGGTTTTTTTATTTATTTTAAATTTAGGTTTTATTTAGTTTAGGTTTAGGTTTTTTGGTTTTTAGGGTTTAGGGTTTAGGGTTAGTTTATGGTTTTGGTTTGGAGTTTAGGGCTTAGGGTTTAAGGTTTAGGATTTAGGATTTAGAGTTTAGGGTTTAGGGTTTTTAGGGTTTAGGGTTTAGGGAATAGGTTTTAGGTTTAGGGCTTAGGTTTTAGTTTAGGTTTTTATTTTATTTTATTTATTTAGGTTTAGGTTTTAGGGTTTAGGGTTTAGGGTTTAGGGATTAGGGTTTAAGGTTTAAGATTTTTTTTAATAGAGAACAAATTCAAATTCAACATTTCTTCTTTTCGATTTCATCAACTAAGTAACACACCAAGTTTTTTACGACACAAGTGACAACGTAGATATAAAATGAGCATGCACAGAGAAAATCAAAAATAATAGATAACTAGTTTCGTTTCTACTATAAAGACACATTTCCATAAGCAGCAGATCAGATAGGCCGTTCTTCAGTTTCTCTTTTCTATTTGAACCACCCCGGCCTCTCAAGTAACGGGATCCCCCATCATATCTACAAGCTCTCCCTCTACCACCACCACGGTTGTAACATCCATCACTCCCCCACCTCCATAACCACCACTACTCTGACCACTACCTGCATATCCACCAACACCACCAGATCCCTCACCACCACTGCAATAATTTGCCTCCATCTTCGCCTTGACGGTGATGTTCCAGCAGTCAAGGTTCTACCCATTTTTAAGGTTTAGATTTATTTTTTATTTATTTAGTTACTTTAGGATTAGGTTTAGGGTTTATGGTTTAGGGATTTGGGTTTAGGGTTAGGATTTAGGGTTTGGGGTTTAGGGTTTAGGGTTTAGTTTAGGGTTTAGGGTTTTAGGGTTTAAAGTTTCATGGTTTAGGGTTTAGGGTTTAACATTTAGAGTTTAGGGTTTAGGGTTTAGGGTTTTTAGGGTTAGCTTAGGGTTTAGGGTTTAGGGTTTTTAGGGTTAGCTTAGGGTTTAGGGTTTAAGTTAGTTAGGATATTTAGTTGAGTTTAGGTTATAGGTGTAGGGTGTAGGGTTTAGATTAGGTTAGGTTTAGGGTTTAGGGTTTAGGTTTAGTTTAGAGTTTAGGTTTAGGTTTAGGTTTGTGGGTTTAAGGTTTAGGGTTTAGGATTTGTTTAATTTATCTTTGGTAGGTTTAGGTTTATTTAGTTTATTTTTAATTTATTTGAGTTTATTTTACTTTTTCTTTATATTTTTATTTAATTTAGTTTATTTATTTTAGGATTGTTTATTTTAGTTTAGGTTTTTTATTTTAGTTTATTTTTAGGTTTACGTTTAGGTTTATTTATTAGTTTAGTTATAATTTAATTTAATTTAATTTAATTTTTTGGTTTTAAGTTTTATTTTTTATTTTTAGGTTTAAGTTTTGGTTTTTATTTTATTTTTTAGTTTTATTTTATTTTTATTTTAGGTTTACTTTTTATTTTATTTAGTTTTTTATTTTTAGGTTTATTTTATTTAGTTTTTTATTTTTAGGTTTATTTTATTTTTTAGTTTAGTTTAGGTTTTTCTTTATTTTATTTTAGTTTAGATTTTATTTTATATTTTATTTTATCTTATTTTTAGCTTTATGTTTAGATTTAGGTTTTAGTTTACATTTTTATTTTAATTGATTTTTTATTTTATTTTATGTTTAGGTTTTTTATTTATTTTATTTTTAGGTTTTATTTAGTTTAGGTTTAGGTTTTAGGTTTTTTTTGGGTTTAGGGTTTAGTTTTTAGGGTTATAAGTTTAGGGTTTTGGGTTTAGAGTTTAGGTTTAGGTTTTAGGTTTTAGGGTTTAGGTTTAAGTTTAGGGTTTTTTTTAGGGTTTAGGTTTGGGTTTAAGTTTTAGGTTTTAGGTTTTTAATTTATTTTATTTTATTTTATTTTAAAGGGTAGAATTAGGATTTTATTAAAGTTTTGGTTTAGGGTTTGATACATAATTAGGAACCATAAAGAGAAATCCAAATCACAACAAGATCCATATGAGCAATAACAAAATCCACTTGATTTCTTTGATAATAAGAAAATCCACTAGCTAGACTTCCAACCTATAAAAGACATCTACAACGTTCTAAGGAAAGGATGAGTACAATTAAGTGGGGATAAAGAGAAAGAGAAATGCAAAGAAAACGCTCAGGCTCAATCGCAATCATCTCAAGGAGCAACACTATATGTAAGCATCTAAAGTTCAGAGGAAGGGTTACAATTACATATAGTGCTACCAACCAAAACAAGAAACAGAGGGAAACATTAAGGCCATGATAGCCAGCATACCTCATATAGGCAATCATCCAGAGATCATCATCCAACAATGCTACAAAGTCTTCCAACCAACAAACAAAACATCCAAACACAAAGCCACCAAAATAACCAAGCCCAGTGAGGCAGACCAATAGCCATCCATTAGGAACATCAGGAAAACCACCAAACCCAACACCAAAATGGACGAGAAATACCAAAAAAAGCAAGCACCATTAACAGGGATAACAACACAATCCAAAAAAGATAGGCCCAAAGCCAAAGAACCATCCTAAGATTGTCCCCAAAGCAACAATAAACTAATACACAAATATAGGGGATAGCTAACACCAATAGCAGCCACCAATCCAATCCATGCAGAGGATAACCTAAGTAAACAAGCAAAAGATAAAAGGGTGTGCTGTACCTCCACCAAGACAGATAAGAAAAAAAAACTAAAGGAGCATCCAGCAAGGCTACCACGAAGAATAGCAAGTGTAATAGCAAAACCACCACCACAAACTAAGAGGCTGGCATTAACAAACAAGGAGAGCAAAATATACCTAAAAGAGGTAATACCCACTGCCAAAATAAAATCCAGACACCAAACCAAGTCACTAGCACCCAAGGCGAAACAATAGCCAATAAACAGCCTTCAACCAGGCAACCCGAAATGACATCAAACCAAAAACCAAGACAAAAAAAACTACAACAGCTCACTAGCAACAAAACAAAAATAAACAACCAATAAAGCTGCCTAGCCCACTAGCAAACAACATTTATGGCAGGAGAAAATAGACCCACAACTAAGCTGCCACCCAAATAGAAGAAAAAGCAAAAGATAAGCAGCTTTAGCCAACAGAGGAAGACCATTATAAGGGGAGGGTGAAAACATAACCAAAAGAACCAAACCCAAACTAGAAAATTGATCACAATCAATAACAAAAAAAATAATAATATATAGCCTTAACAAATCCAAACCAAAGATAAACCACCAACAACCCCCAAGATTTGCCACCAATGGAGGAGGTAAAACCAGCCAACATAGCCACCTAGTCAACTAACCCCAACATAGCCAATCAACTCACCAAAGACCCAACCAACCACCACAACAACAAAATATCCAACTCAGATAAAGAAGCAACTAGCCCAGATATGAGGCAAACCTCATTCAGAGGGAAAGATTTGATGGCAGTCATAGCCACAACCCAATTGGAGGCCACCAAAAATAACCAAAAAATAATTGTGGTAATCTCCCAGCTAGGCAAACAACCAAGGAAAGGTAAGCCTACGAGGACCACCAACCCACCAGCAGCAAACCAGGGTTGAAAGGAACTTGACCCGAGCAAAAAAAGAACCCTTCTAGACCACAGAGAACAAACAACCACCACAAAAGAGAAAATAAGAAGGTAACAACCACAAAACATCAAGCTTCAAGCCACAAATGAGAGGAACAACCAACAATCAGTAGCCAGTGAGCCAAAATAAAAAAAGAAAGTAGCAACTGCCAAAAGGCCTAACACTAAGATAGAAATGAAAAGACTAAAAATAGCCTTCAAACAAACACCACCCAAGACAACCAGGTAGAGGGTAGAAATAAGCAGTAGCTCCACCAAACGAGGTAGCACTCATAGAAAATGAGGTTAGCCAAGACCCTAAAGAAGAATAGCAAGGAGCAATTTCAATATGGGTAAGCACAAAAGCAATAATCAATAAAAAGGCTCAAAGAAAACACAATAGCCAAGACCAAAAAAAAAAGCCACAAGTTAAAGTCTGAAGTAAGGCAGTCCAGAGGAATCTAGATTAACCAAGCCTATCAGTAGCTTAGGTAAGTTTTAATTATCTAATGTAGTGAGCTCATTTAATTTAGCACCCAAATTGGCTAGGAAATCCGCACAAGCATTACCTTCATGATGAATATGAGAAATTTTGTAGCAAACTTAAGAGAGGAGGGTTTTAGTGTGATTAAGGAGATAAAATTAGTCAGTATTTACCATTTTATTAGAAGTGAGCATATCAAGTAAAAGAAGAGTGTCAACTTCAATCCAAATATTAAAGAGGCCTTTGTTCAAAAAACTATCAATAGCTTTTTAACAACCATTAGATGAGCATAAATAACATAACATGCTTTGAGGGGATAAGCAAAAGCAAAAATGATAGTATCTTTGGAATCTCTAATAATACCACCACAATCATATTTATTAGGTGAAACTAAACCATCAGTATTGATTTTGATAAAGTTCTCATTAGGTTTGATCCAATGGATAATTTTAATAGCCTTATTGAAAGAAACATTAGGCAGAATGAGACCTAATTTTTTAGCCACAAATTTATAACTTCTAAAATTGATGTTACTAATTAAATTAGCATTAAACAAAGCATGAATTATTTCTTTAGTTCTAGCCAGGATCATTTTATGATTCATAGGAATACCATGATATTTAGCATCATTTCTATCCATCCAAATGAACCAAAATAAAAGTCATAGCAATTAAGATTTTGATATGACCTTTCACAATTTTTTGGAAATAAGCTTCAAGAAGTTGATATAAAGAAAGGAAACTATGAAAATAGTTAGTGTTAAATAAATCATCATACCATATCCATAATTTGGAAGCAATGGCACCATTGAGAAAAACATGATTAACATTTTCAACATGAAAGCAACAATAACACTTAGAAGGTAAATAAAGCCCTTTATTTTAGAGTAAGAAATCTACAAGAATAAAGTTATTCGGAATCCTCCAAGCTAAAATCAAATAAGAAATGGGAATGAATATTGTTCCAAAGTTTAATGAAAACATTAGAGGAGTTCTGCTTATCTCTAATAAAATTCCAAACCTCTTTAAGAATGAATTCACCATTGTAAGGGAGCTTAAAAAATTTTTGATCAGGTTTGTTAAAAAAAATAAGGGCATTTCTAAAGTTATCAAAAAGAGAAATAGAGATATAATTTTTAAGTTTGTTTTCATTCCAATTGTTATTAAGCAAAAAAGAGTTAACTTTGATAGTAGCAGTAGAGTTTGTAGATAAAAGGGAGTAAATAGATCCATTGCCAATCCAATTTTCTTGCCAAAAGAATGATGAACCCGAATGAACACCCCAAGATTTTAAGGATTTAGCAACCCATTTAAGGGAGCAAAGCCATTTCCAAATTGGAGAGTCACCAAATTTATAAGCACAGATAAGAGGGTGTTTACATTGGCAGTATTTTTCTATCTTAAAATTAGCCCAAAGGCTATCATTCTTTCTAAAATTCCACAAGAGCTTATGAGAGAAGGCAATAATAGCATCATGAATAGGTTTGCAACCAAGACCACCTTCACCCAAATGACCACAACATTTATGCAAGATGTCCAATGCATTCTTTTGATAGAATTATTAGATCCCCAAAAAAATTTATTAAGATAGCGATCAATTTTGATAACAGTAGAATTAGTAGGAATATGAATCAAATATAGAGGCATTGAATTGAGAGTGCTTTTAAGAATAGTGAGCCTGCCATCAAATGAGAGTAAATAAGATTCCCAAATAGAAATTTTATTTAAAATTTTTGAATTAACTCATCAAAAAGATGGGATCATTTTGGAACCTTCGAAAAGAGCACCAAAGTACTTAAGAGGTAAATGTTGATGTTTAAAATTAGTGATATGCAAGATTTGATTGATTTTATTATTGGAGATATTGGAAGAAGTAATAAAATAGTTTTTGTTATCATTGATAGTAAGACCACTTTCTCTACGAATTATATTTAAAGATTTTTAAGATTCTTGATATGATGAATAGAAGCATTGCAAAAAATAATGAAATCATCCACAAAGCTTAAATGGGAAATACAAAAATAACCAAGAGTTCTGTAATAGATACTAAGATTATTTTAGAATAAATCATTGATGCTCCTAGATAACTATTCAACAACAATGATAAATAAAGTAAAAGATAAAGGATCCCCTTTTCTTAAGCCATTGGAGGAAGGAAAGAAACCCAAAGCTTCCCCATTAAGAAAAATAGAAAACTAGGAATTATTAATACAATTTTTAATAAGAAAAATAATTATATCAGAAAACTTAAACAAATTCAAAATATCAAAAAAGAAATCCGAAGAGATATTATTTAAAGCTTTGGTAATATCTAATTTGAAAAGAATGTTTCCACCTCTAGTCTTAGCATCTAAATCATGAATTAATTATTAGGCAAGTAAAATATTATAAAAAATATATTTACCTCTAACAAAACTAGTTTGGTTGAGAAAGATAATCTTATGAAGAAGAGGACTAAGCCTATTGGCAATAATTTTGGAAATTAGCTTATTGAAGAAGGTGCAAAGACTAATAGGTCTAAACTCACTCAATAATCCAGTTATCTTTCTTAAGTTGAGAATAATTGCTAGAAAATATCTAGGAAAAGGATTACCATTAAAGAAATCAACCACAACATCAATCAAATCATTTTAATAATAAAGCAACAATTTTCAAAAAATTGAGTAGTGAAACCCTCCAGTCCAACAACATAATCTATGTTCATGCTATTAAAAAAATTTTAAATTTTCATCTTCATTAAGCAAAATAGTAAGCAAAGCATTATCATCATTGGTAATAATAGAAGGAATCAAGTGTGATTTAAAAATAGTAACATAAGAGCAACTCTTTTTGAGCATATTTCTAAAAGAATTAATAATCGAATCCTTAATATAATTATTCTTCCTAATCCATTATCCATTATTATTTTTAATTTTTAAATAGTATTTAAAGCTCTCTTTTTATTAACTAAAGCATGTAAATACCTAGTATTTTTTTCACCATCTACAATATGTTTACTAAATAAAATTAATAAGTTTATCCTTCGCCTCTTTCAAGTCCAAAATCTTGGAAGTTTTCATCATAACAGAAACTTCAAGATAACAAACCAAATTTTCCATATCCTTCGTATTAGCAAAAATATTTTAAAAATAATGCTTGTTCCACCAAACTGGATTTTGTTTATGTCATTTTAGTTTAAACTAGAGTCTATTCATCCCCCTAATCGAATCATCAGGATGTGAAGGAGCTTTCCAATTGTTAGCCATAACATTAAAAATAATTAATGGTGGTGTTTATTTTTGAGATGTGGGACACCATGTAGATCTTAGGGGGTACATTTTGAAGTGATTGGGTATGACATTAAAGAATGATGTACTATCTTGAAAGGTAGAAATCATCACCCTATAATGGACCTAATCACCTGAGGTATGATGGGTCTTCAAATATACTAGAGATCTTTCCCTACTTTACATGGAAAAGTAAAGTAGGATTTATTTTTAGTCGGGTTCGTTAAATTACTTATGGAGGCAAGCCCCCATAGTTAATTACATCCTAAGGAATGGGAATTCCTTAAGAATACTCTTGATTAAAGTAGAATTTAAGGTCTCCAAAGATTTCAAGGATAGACTATCAAAAGATTATTTGTCTTAAATAGGATTGTTCAGGGAGAAGACTTATTATCAAAGCCAAAGGGAATGAGTAGGAAATGCTCATGATATTAGGAAGACTAGTGAGCATTCTAATCTATCCTATGGTTGGGCTTTATATGTTTAAAGTTGAAGAGATTAATTTTATTGAAATTAACATTTTATTATAAAGCTTGGACTTATAATCCAAGAACACAAGGTTGTGAAAATGCCTAAGAGGTGAGGATTTATGCTAGTAGCTTGAAGGAAATAGCAACCTCAGGCCCTCTATCTAGAGAGCTTTGGCATAAGCCAAAGCATGACCTAAGTTTAAGAAAAAATGGGCATAAGGTTCACCTCCATAAGAGAGAAAAAATCACTCGACTGCTGGGCTTATAATTGCCTAGAGTGGTGCCAGCTAACTCCTACTATGATTTTGAAACCATGCAGGCAAGTCTTTTGCATTTGCAAGATAGTTGGGCTATTACTAATTTAGAAAGAGACAAAAGTCCTTAAATCCATTCTCTAAGAGACTAGAGCATGAGTGATATGAGTAATGACTTAATCTACAAATGCAAATCTTTTCAAATTTTATTTGATTTTGGACACTTCATTTTGACAAAAGTTTTGGAATTTTGTATGCCTATATGCATGATGAAGTTAGATTATTAACTAAATCAATGGGAAAGAGGTGTTTTCCACCATAGAGGAGGCCCTCAAAGGTCAAGCCTTTCTCTATCATGCAAGGATGGAAACCCTCTCTTAGTATATGCATGCATGATGTGAGACATATAACATTCAGCTAAGGGATTGCTAAATCTTTTAATTATTTTGATTTAATGCCTACAATTTATGTGAGGTTATGAATTATTTAAAACTTTATTTATGAGTTATAGTTGGGTAAAATATTTATTTTTTCCTAAGAGCCTAATTGCATCCATACCACACATTCAAACATCAATCATTAAAGAAACTAAGAAAAGCATGTCATTTCTAGTACAGATCCTTGACAAATCATTAACCAATTTTTATAACTATCATGAAAGAATAAAAGGCCGATGCAGTAGGGTACTGCCATACACCCCGAAAAAAAAGATTGGTAGCCGAGCTCTATGCTTATACAACCCAAAATTAAAAAATAATAATTACAACTTATAATGAATGAATGCTATGGGTGGTCTTCATTCTTCATTCTTCATGTCTTTATTTCTTTTCTTTGATTTAATTTGCTCCACTCAAAGACATCACATGGCCTCCAAGGACAAAGCCTTCTAGAAAATGCTCATCCTTATCCCCCATAGCACTAGTCGTAATTCATAATTGCAAAAGTACATTCAGAATAGGAAAAGTAAATCTAACTACACATGTAAAATAGAGGTTAGTTAAACATACATATAATCTCAAGCAGTTATATCATAATTTGGGCTTAACACCTTGCACATGGGTAACCAAGCCCTCCTATCCTAACTTGAATAATTCCTAGGGCTTAAGCAACCTACAAAGAGAGCATTTATATTTAATTTTAATCGGCCCCTTAAATATAATCCCCTGTAAAAAAATTGATTAGGCTAATCATGGCCTACCATCCAGTCTATGAGGCATACACCCTAACATCCAGCCTACAATAATACATCACAAATCAAAATAATACATCATACCAAGCACCACCCTAACATAAAGCTAGAAGTAGTGACTTAATTCTAATGAGTGTGTTAAGGCTTGTGTGGTATGTCTTACTAGGCATTAGAGTTATAGTTTTCTAATTTTAGAAGGATTTAATTTAACATGAAGGGTTGATTTTACTTGAAGTTATTTAATTTATTTAAGAATTTTAATTTTTGTTTTTTTTGTTTCATTTGATTACACTTAGCAATTAAGTTTTATAAAGAGAAGAAAAGAGGATTGCCCACTTTCATGTCTACCTTAAGCCACTTTCTAAAACTTGTTAATTTGATTTAGTTCTCTTTAGTGAATAGCTTATTACAAATTTTAACTTAATTTTAAGTTTAGGCTCATTTTTAATAATATTATTTAATATGAAAGGTATCCTAGGATTAATTCAATTGAATTACTATCACATTGCATATGTTCAATCATTCCTCTCCATCACATGTAACATGCATATGATATTAATCCTAAATATACCTACACATACAATATTTTTAGCACACTTAGATGATCAATGTAGATGTGTATATTTGTATAAAATGAGATTTTAATTCATTATCTAAATGCACATATAAGTTTATCAAAGTTTTAAGTAGATACTTTTCGAGGGTTAAACCAGGGGAATGAGATAAAGACCTCATTGGGGCAACTTAAAGCCTTGCATCCCAAAGATGTCTTGATTAGATATACCCACTATTCTTGAATACACATGAATGTACAAATGACTACAAGAATGGAAAATCATGCACAAGTTGTATTTATTTCAATTGAATTATTTATACATGCGAACTAAAGTTGAAAATTGAGATTTTATTCATTAGCTAAATGTACATACAAGTGTATATAAGTTTTAAGTTGATACTTTGCCATTGTTAAACTAGGGGAGTGAGGTAAATACCTCATTGGGGATACTTAAAGCCTTGCATCCCAAGAATGTCCAGATTAGATATACCCACTATTCTTGAATACACATGAATTTATAAGTGACTACAAGAATGGAAAATCATGCAAAATTTTTATTTCTCTCAATCAAATTATTTATACATGTGAGCTAAACTTGAAAAGGAGATGTTCATTCACTAGCTAAATGCACATACAAGTGTATAAAAGTTTTAAGTGGATACTTCACCATTGTTAAACTAGGGCAGTGAGGTAAAGACCTCATTGGGGCTACTTAAAGCCTTGCATCCCCGGAATGTCCAAACTAGATATACCCACTATTCTTGAATACACATGAATGTACAAGTGACTACAAGAATTAAAAATCATGCAAAAGTTGTATTTCTTTCAATTGAATTATTTATACATGTGAGCTAAAGTTGAAAACAAGATTTTCATTCATTAGCTAAATGCACATACAAGTGTATAAAAGTTTTAAGCAGATACTTCACCATTGTTATACCATGGGAGTGAGGTAAAGACCTCCCTGGGGCTACTTAAAGCCTTGCATCACCGAAATTTCCAGACTAGATATATCCACTATTCTTGAATACACATGAATGTACAAGTGACTACAAGAATGGAAAATCAGGCAAAAATTATATTTCTTTAATTGAATTATTTATACATTTGAGCTAAAGTTCTATGTAAATTCTAACATAGAAATACATTGGAACGAATTCAAACAAATAATGTGTCCTTTTCAAATGGACTATACACTTGTTAACATTCATTCTTTATGTAAATTCATATAGACTAAAGAAAGAGAACTCCATATCACATGTTCTAAGCCATAGACACATGCAAGCTTATAAATATTTATAAATATTATAACTCCAAATGTTGTAGTTGACTTATAAACTTTCAAAAATAACTTTGGTTTAATAGTGATAATAGCCACACTTATATTAAATAAAATTGACATGCAAGCTTGACATAAAGGGAACCATTTGATTTAGGTAATTTTGCAAAAGATGAATGCATGAATCAAATGACATGCAACATTTAATATGAATGGAGAGGAATAACTAAACATAAACACATGATTTCAGTCAATTAAATTAATTCCTAAGGACAATCATATCAAATAAAAACATTTCAAGCAATTCAAAGTTTCTTACGTCACTTTTTACTTTTATGTTTCGATTTGATTTAATGAAATGAAGGAAAGTTTGTTGATCCTAACCCATTCCCATGTTTGTGAATTGATTTGGTTTAATAAAATATAATTAAGTGGATTGTATGGATTAATTAAGTTTTAATATGCATTAAATCCACCAATTAACTCTAACCTATGTTACTTTAAAGTAATTAATTAAATTATTATGAGCCAACCTGATATGCATGTAAAATAACTTACAATGATCCTAAGAAATGAAAGGGCTTAATGCAATTAGCTCATAATTATTGACTAATTAGATTAAGAAACTTAATTAATTACTTTTATGATTTTCTAACACATATGGGTAAATCATAATTTCATTAACTCTCATTAGGCTAGTAAACACCTAAAGATCTATCCATGAATTAATTAATGAAGATCAGATATGATTATAATTTTGATTTGATTAATGAAATAATTAATTAATTAATCAATTTCTCTTACTTAATTTGCCAAATTGATTAATTATCCTCCAAATGTAATGGATTTAAGGAATGGGTTGGGAAAGAGGTCCCAATCTTATTCCATAAATCCAATCTTTTAATGAAATAAATTATAGGAAATAATTAGGAAAGAAGTCCTAATCATTTTGCTCTAATATTTTATATGAATAATTAATTAAATAAAGCTTAGTCAATTGCAATTAATAGTTAAATTTATTATAATTAAGGATATGTCTCATAACTAAATTTTATTTTTGACTTTTATGATCAGTATATAATAATTAGGGATTAAATTGATTTTTATAATTGACATTAATAAATTGTGTTCAAACAACTTTTTATATTTGATTATAATATTTATAATGTTATTGGTTTAGTTAATTTTTTTTTATACAAAGTTTTACTTAAATTTTATGATAATTTAATTTGTACATTTTTTTGGAATTTGTTTGATCACATATTATTTCTTTCTTTTTCTATTCTAAAGATTGATTAACTCCATTTTTTGGATCTGATTAAATTTAATAAAAAATAAAATATTGGATTAATCGTGATCATTCGATCAAAGATCAAATGGCACATGAGTTAATCAAGGCTTGATAGGTGCAATCAAATAACTAAGCTATTCAACCTAATCAAAACTATTAACTTCAAACACATAAAATGAATAGTCTTACTTTTGTCTCGAAACTCTCATTGAAAGGATTAAAAAGTAAAGTGCACGGGCTCTAAAGGTTGGATCCTACTGACGCTTACATTCAACACATCAAACATGAGATCCCTAAGTCTTTTTAGAATTATACCTCATCGAAGCTAATGTCCGATGGATTCTAACCAAGAGGTGGCTTCATTTGGAAGAAATAAAGCCCTATTGAGGTGCTTATTGGGTTGCATCAATACTTCAGCTATCATTCTTTTTATTTTCTCCTATGTTTTCCTTCCTCCTCACTTTCTCATAGACACTTGGCTTTAGGCATCCTACTGGATGAGGCAAATCTAGATTCTTGACTTTTCTGAATGATCTCAGAACAATCTTATCCACATATATAGTCCCATTTAGATGATCAAACTCATGCTGTAATATGCGAGCCATCCATCCAGAAGCACTAATTTTTATAGGTTGACCAAAATGATTATGACCTGTCACCTCCACCTGTAGATGCCGCTCTACCATAGCTCTAAATCCATCAATGCTCAAACAACTTTCAAAGAATAAAGCAAGTTTTACTTCCCTTCTTTTGAAGCTTTAGATTAATTATTACTATCAGATCAAAAGGTCGATGGTCGTGTGCATCAATTTCACTCTTAGGAGCATAGCTAATGTATTCCTTTATTTCTTCAATAATAATAATCTTCACCAAGATTATATATATATGATGTCTTAGAGTATTGATAACAATAGGTTCAAAAGCCTCTAGAAGCTGAGCATACCACTATGGATCATTAAAGAACCCTTCAGGTGCTACCAGCAGTGCCTTTGATTTGGAATTTTTGTAGATCATTGAGGATGGCTTTCAGGGCAATTAAATCCCTGACATATTGCTTTGCATCAATACTTGCACCTATTCCATGTTCACTAAGCTCATTTCCCTCAAAGGAATACCAATCTATGGAGCAACGAGTTTGACACTAGGGGCCTTCTACATGACCGCAATCATGTCATCTATGATCTTCTGGATCTTCTTCAAACTGATCTCCTCCATTGAGACCTCAACGGTGGGCTCGTGGAGGACCAAATCAATGGCCTTGACAATTTTAGGTAGGGATTGTTTCTTCACAACGAATCCAGAACCATCCACCGGAGACCTTCAAAGGGGCTCTTTTGTGACCAGAGATGCAATGGGAGAAGCGATGAAGAACGGGACCGATGCTTGGGGCTGGAAAGTAGTGTCTTTATGAAAGAGGATGGAGGCATAGAGGGAGAGTTCACTTGTGTCTAGGCCATGTGAGTGGCATGGTTCAATCGATCAAAAGAAAATTCATGGGATGTCTCATGTTCTTTTTGCAGGTAGCCAGATTTATGGGTGCTAGTTGGGATCAAGGAAGTCTCGATCAGATACTTGCTACATGCTACTATGTGTCTCAATTTTGGAGAAAGTGAGGGAAGAGAGGTCACCTACTAGAGGAAGAAGGAGGCATGGATGCTGCTTGGGTCGGCTAGGCTTCACTTGGTTGAGAGGAAGAGATGGATGTGAGGGAGAGTTCACTTTTATCTTTGCGTCTAGCAGAGGAGAGGTGCTCAGATAGATTTTTTATTTTTTATTTTCTTAGGGCAGTTGGGATGGGAGATCTACTCTTAAGTGAAGTAGGAAAGAGGGCTTCAACTTCTCTTCCCTAAAGGGAGATGAGAAAAAAGATGGGGCCTCATTGTTTTTTAGTATGTCATTTTTTTGTAAGTTGAGAGAGAGAGAGAGAGAGAGAGAGAGAGAGAGATAGAGAGAGAGAGAGAGAGAGATGCCAACTTTGTCCTACATGCTCAACTTCTCCCACATTCCCCATTTTTATTTCTTTTTTTTAATTTTTTATGTGTTATCATGATCACATAAATTAGCAAGGAGTAGGTCATTTAATAGTTTTGTCTTTTTCACATTTTTTTTAAAATTTGGTGAAACGTGATTTTCTTTAAAAAGATGATTTTAAAAGTTTTACATAATTTTAATAACTTTAGTAAATAATTGAATGAAAATTTATAAGTTGTGTATAAAATAAATAATTTTAATTATGATTAATAATTATTGATAATATGGATTCATAATTTGATAAGTTAATTATTTTGATTTAATGGTTAATATATTATGTATATAACATTTATTTTTAGTTTTTGTTTTGATTTAATTCTGAATAAATTGTGTTTTATGTTTAGAACTGGTTTAATCTCTCCTCTCTCTCTCTCTCTCTCTCTCTCTCTCTCTCTCTCTCTCTCTCTTTCATTGCAATTTTGGATTCAATCATGGGCTTCAATCATTTGATTTGGATTTGAATTTGTTTTTTATATTCGAATTGAATTTGAGATTTGGTTTGAGAAGGTGAACCGGTCAAATTTATAGAGTAGGTGAGTCTCCTTAATCCCCAAGGCATAGCCTAATCCTATGATTAACCTTTCTAAGTCTCTAGGTTTAGGTTAAGTGTTCACCTAATCATTAGAAGTGTCATATGACTAAGGAAGTATTAGTGTCTAGAAGATTACTAGGTCTAAGAAGAGGAGGTTGAGAATGTACTTTAAAAGTGAGGTCAACATTAATATGCTGAATCCACATGTTTTGAAATGTAAATGGAGAGAAATTCTTTAATCTATTAGAATTATTTTTAATAGAAACCAAAGGAAGAGCATGATCTGACAATATTCTGCTTAAATGATCTATAGAAGTAATAGGCCATTGAGTAATCCAATGAGTATTAAAAAGAATCTAGTCCAACCTTTGCCAAAGTCTAGAGTTTTGCCAAGTATAATTAGAAACTTTAAAACAAATATTATTAAAATTGCAATCAAGGATCATCTTGGAAAATTCTTCCATGGAATGAATATTAGGAGAACAAACACCACTTCATTCAGAAGAGAACAAAATAGTGTTGAAATCACGACCAACAAACCAAGGTTTAATGACAGAGGTGGCAAAATTAGTCTAGTTATCCCAAAGAAGATTTCTACCAGATCTATTACAAGATGCATAAACAGAAGAGCTCAAAACACAATAACCACCGTAAGAGATTTGAGCATTGACAACTTGAAGAAAATCATCAAGAATAGAAATGTTTATAAAGTTATTCCAAAAACACCAATTCTTATTACTAACATTACAAAAAAGTTTATTGAAATTGATCATTTTAGCAACACGGTTAATTTTATTAGCATGAAGAAGTGGCTCAAGAATAATAAGTAAGCAAATATTATGGATATGAAAAATATTTATATTACGGTTATGAATAGAGAGGGTATCAATCCCTCTTTGGAAATTAAAATTAAACGTAAAAAAAAAACAAAGGGGGGGGGGGGGATAAAAGTTAATTGAGAGAAAGAGAGGAAAGCTTTAATGTTTCGTAACAATTTGGAAAGAAAATTTTTCACATTTTTTTCTCTTTCGAATATAAAGTTTGGAAGCCATTTTCATTGCCCTTTAAATCATCATCTGAAAAATATTTAGCAACATTAATCATAGATTTAGGAAAAATCTTCTAATAAGAAGTGAATTTTTTTCTTTCAAGACACTAGAATTTATTAAAGATAAATGAGTGCTAGGAATAATAAGGGAGGGAGCAGAAACTGATTTATTAAGAAGGCAAGTGGGAACACCAAAACCTTCCTCATCATTAACCAAATTATTAGATAAAAGCAAATCTTTTTGAGAAGCTAAATCATCTAAATTTGGAATATGGAATCAGTTTATCAACCTGATTATCATGAGGTATTAAAGCCATATTCACCATTGAATTAGAATGATGCATAGTATTAAATTCTTCATTTATGTTCTCCATTAAAGCTTCATTTTTATATATCAAAGATAGTAAGGATGCAAGGATTGAATTAGAGGAAACAAAATTCTCATTCAAAAGTTTATAAAAGGTATTATTGTTCACATTAGAAGCCTTCAATTGCTCAGAAGAAGGTAAATTTGCCTTATTTGAAACATTGAAAGAATCCTAGTGGTCAGCCTAGGGTTATATTTAATAGTACTTTTTTTATATTTAATAGTGGTTAGCCTAGGGTTAGGAACAAAAGTTTCCTTAATAGGGATTTTCTTTTTAAGGTGAGGATGAAGAATGAAACCTTCAGAATTATCATGCCCGTGGATTTTATAGTGAGAACAAAAGACATGGAAATTTTCAAATTCAATTCTTTGCATATATCCATAATTTTTAGATCCCAACTACATTTCTTTGGGGTGTTTCTTGGTAATGTCCAATTCAACAAGGATTTTAACCATTGAAGGATGAGATTTCATAGTCGATGCTAATCAATTTGAAAAAATTGACCAAATAAAGCACCCATAAAAAAAGGAATTGATGGTTAATGAAATGGATTCACATATTGGGGAGAGAAATCCAAACCAGAATGATTAAGAATTATGGTTTAGGGTTTATGTTTAGTTAGTTTAGGTTTAGGGTTTAGGTTTAGGGTTTATGGTTTTAGGGTTCATGCTTGAGTTTAGGGTTTATTGGGTTTAAGGGTGGTTTTGGTTTAGGTTAGTGTAAGGTTTAGGTTTTAAGGTTTAGGATTTAAGGTTTTAGGGTTCAGTTTCTGTTTAGGTTTTAGGTTTTAGGTTTAAGATTTAGATTTAGGGTTTAGGGTTTTAGGGTTCAGGGTTTAGGGTTTAGGGTTTTTTAGCATTTAGGGTTTAAGGTTTAGGGCTTAGGGTTGTAGGTTTTCAGTTTAGGATTTAAGGTTTAGGATTTAGGGTTTAGGGTTTTTAGGGTTTAGGGTTTAGGATTTGGGGTTTAAGGTTTTTTCTTTTTTATTTAGTTTTTATTTTTTTGTCTTATTTTTGTGAATTAAGTAAATTGATAGGTTTAGGTTTATTTAGTTTACTTAGTTTATTTTTTATTTATTTGATTTTATTTTTTATTTTTATTTAGGTTTATTTTTATTTTTATTTAGTTTGGTTTATTTATTTTAGGTTTATTTATTTTTGTTTAGGATTTTTATTTTAGTTAATTTTTTAGGTTTAGGTTTAGGTTTGTTTTTTATTTTATTTTTATTTTTATTTTATTTTAGATTTAGTTTAGGTTTTTATTTTTTAGGTTTATTTTATTTTTATTTTAGGTTTAGTTTTTATTTTATTTTAGTTTTTTATTTTTAGGTTTATTTTATTTTTTAGTTTAGTTTAAGTTTTTATTTATTTTAGTTTAGTTTTGTTTTTATTTTTTCTTTTATTTTATTTTTACATTTTAGTTTCGGTTTAGGTTTAGGTTTAGATTTTAGTTCTTGTTTTTATTTTATTACTTTTATTTTTCTTAAGTTTAGGTTTTTTTATATATTTTTTTAGGTTTTATTTAGTTTAGGTTTAGGTTTTTAGGGTTTTGGGTTTTGGGTTTAAAGTTTAGGGTTAGGGGTTTAGTGTTTTAGGTTTAGGGTTGTAAGTTTTTGGATTTAGGGTTTTAGGTTTAGGGTTTAGGGTTTAGGGTTTTTTTTTAAATAGAATAAATTTAGATTTAAAATTTCTTCTTTTTAATTTTATAAACCAAGTAGCACACCAAGTTTTCTAAGACATAAGCGATGACATAGATAAAATTAGCACATAGAGAAAAACTCTAGATAACTAGAATCATCTCTCATAAAGACAGTTCCATAGCGTAGTCGGATTGGCCATTCTTTAGTTTTTTTAGTTCCCAGAACCACCCCACCTCTCGGTAGAGGAATTAGTTTAGGGTTTATGATTCCGCAACATGATTTAGAATTTGGGTTTTAGGATTTGGTTTTAGTTTATCATTTAGGAGGGTTTATGTTTATTAGCTTAGGGTTTAAGATTTATGTTTAGGTTTAAGTTTATTAGGGTTTAGTTAGGTTGAGGGTTAGTTTAGGTTTTGATTTAGTTTTAGGTTTTAGTTTAGGGTTTAGAGTTTAGTTTAGTTTAGGTTGTTTAAGTTTTAGATTTAGTTTTATTTAGAATTTAGGATTTAGTTTGATTTATAGTTTAAAGTTTAAGGTTTAAGTTTAGGTTTGAGTTTAGGTTTTAGGTTTAAACTTTAAGTTTAGGAGTTTAGGTTTTAGGGCATTTTAGTTTAGGGTTTAAGTTTAAATTAAGATTAAGTTTAGTTTAGGTTGTTTAGGTTAATAGTTTAAGTTTAGGTTAAAGTTTAAGTTTAGGTTTAGGGTTTAGTTTAGTTTAAGTTTATGATTTTAGAGTTTAACATTTAGTTTTAAGGTTTGTAGGTTTAGGGTTTAAGTTTTGGTTTAGGGTTTAGGGAGGGAGGAGGGTTTAGTTTAGTTTAATTTAGGTTTAGGGTTTTTAGGGTTTTAGTTTATGGTTTTAGTTTAGGGTTTTTTAATATTGAATTTTTTTTTTAAATTAAGTATGTAGATAGGTTTGGGTTTATTTAGTTTATTTAGTTTATATTTGATTTATTTTAGGTTATTTTATTTTTTATTTTTGTTTAGGTTTATTTTTATTTTTATTTAGTTTAGTGTATTTATATTACATTTCTTTATTTTAGTTTAGTTTATTTTTATTTTATTTTTAAGGTTTAGGTTATATTTTTTTTATTTTTAGGTTTAGGTTTCCATTTTTTTATTTTTTTAGGTTTAGGTTTAAGGTTTTTATTTTAGGTTTATTTTTTAGGTTTTATTTTTTAGTTTAGGTTTATGTAAAAGTTTAATTGATTTTTAGTTTAATTTATCTTATTTAATTTAGGTGTAGGTTTAGGTTTAGTTTATTTTATGTTTTGGTTTTGGTTTTATTTATTTTAGTTAATTTAAGGTTTATTTTATTTTTATTGTAGGTTTAGTTTTTTTTTAATTTAGGGTTTAGATTTTATTTTTTTTATTTTTTTTAGGTTTTGAAGGTTTATTTTTTGTTTAGTTTTATTTAGTTTTATTTTATTTTTTTTAATTTTATTATGTGTTTTTTTATTTTATTTAGGCTTTTTATTCTTAGGTTTATTTTATTATTTAGTTTAGTTTAGATTTTTATTTATTTTATTTTAGTTTATTTTTATTAATTTATTTTATTTTATTTATAGGTTTTAGTTTAGGTTTTAGTTTAGGTTTTATTTTTTTTATTATATTTAGTTTAGGTTTAGGGTTTATTTTATTTTTAGGTTTTATTTAGTTTAGGTTTTAGTTTTTAGGTTTTTAAGGTTTAGGTCTAGTTTATGGTTTATGGTTTAAGGTTTAGGGTTTGGGGTTTAGAGTTTAGGATTTGGGTTTTAGGGTTTAGGATTTAGGGTGTAGGTTTTAGGATTTAGGGTTTAGGGTTTATGCTTTAGGGTTTAGGGTTTATGGTTTAAGGTTTAGGGTTTAGGGTTTATGGTTTTAGTTTAGGGTTTAGGGTTTAGGGTTTAGGGTTTAGGGTTTAAGGTTTATGGTTTTAGGTTTAGTGTTTAGGTTGTGGTTTAGGGTTAAGTTTAGGATTGTAGGTTTAGAGTTCTGATTTAGGGTTTAGTTTGAGTTTAGGGTTTATGGTTTAGGATTTTAGGTTTTTTTTAGAGTTTAGGGTTTACATTAGGTTTATTTTTTAAATAATTTTTCCTTAAATTTAGTAAATAGTTTTTTATTTAATTTATTTTTCATTTATTTTAGTTTATTTTATTTTTTATATTTATTTAGGTTTATTTTATTTTTATTTAGTTTAGTTTATTTATATTAGGTTTATTTATTTTAGTTTAATTTTTTATTTTATCTTTTTTAGATTTTTTTTATTTTAGATTTAGGTTTCAATTTTTATTTTATTTTTTTAGGTTTAGGTTTTAGGTTTATATTTTAGTTTTATTTTTAGGTTTTATTTTTTTTATTTGGTTTAGGTTTAGGTTTAGTTTATTTTTAGTTTAATTTATTTTGTTTAGTTTAGATCTAGGTTTAGGTTTAGTTTATTTTAGGATTAGGTTAGGTTTTATTTATTTTAGTTGAGTTTATTTTAGTTTAGGTTTAGGTTTATTTTATTTTTATTTTAGGTTTTAGTCTTTTTTTTAGCTTAGGGTTTAGGTTTTATTTTTTATTTATTTTTAGGTTTTGGATTAATGTTTACATTTTTAAGTTTAGGTTTTTATCTAGTTTTTATTTTATTTTATTTTAAGTTTATTTTATTTTCATTGTATGTTTAGTTTTTATTTTTGGGTTTATTTTATTTTTGGTTTAGGTTAGGTTTTTATTTATTTTGTGCTATTTTATTTTTATTAGTTTATTTTATTTTATTTTTAGGTTTAGGTTTATGTTTTAGTTAGGTTTTTTTATTTTATTATTTTATTTAGGTTTAGGTTTATTTTGTTTATTTATTTAGGTTTTATTTAGTTTAGTAGTTTAGGTTTTTTAGGTTTTAGGTTTAGGGTTTATGGTTTAGAGTTTTGGGTTTTAGGTTTAGTTTTATTTAGTGTTTGTTTAGGGTTTAGGGTTGTTTAGGCTATATGATTTAAGGTTTAGTGTTTAGGGTTTAGGTTTAGGGTTTAGGGTTTAGAGTTTAAAATCTGGTTTAGTTTAAGGTTTTAGGTTTAGGGGTTTAAGTTTAGGTTTTATAGTTTTAGTAGTTTAGATTTAGAGTTTAGAGTTTAGGTTTAAGGTTTAAGGTTTAGTTTAGATTAGTTTAGGGTTTAGAGTTTAAGTTTAGTTTAGGTTAGGTTTAGGTTTGAGTTTAGGGTTTACGGTTAGAGGTTTAGGGTTTAGGTTTAAGGTTTATGATTTTTTTAGGTTTAAGGTTTAAGGTTTAGTATTTAGGGTTGCAGTTTTGGGTTGTAGGTTTAGGGTTTAGGGTTTTGGAGTTTTGGGTTTAGGATTTAAGGTTTAGGGTTTTTAGGGTTTAGGGTTTATAATTTAGGGTTTAGGGTTTTTCTTAATTTATTTTTTTCTTAAATTAAGTAAGTCGATAGGTTTAGGTTTATTTAATTTAATTTTATTTATTTTAGTTTATTTTATTTTTATATTTTTTTATTTAGTTTTATTTATATTAAGTTTATTTATTTTAGTTTAGTTTTAATTTAATTTTATTTTTTTAAATTTTTATTTTAGATTTAGTTTAAGTTTTATTTCATTTTTTAGTTTAGTTTTATTTTATTTTTATTTATTAGTTTTATTTATTTTAGGTTTAGGTTTAGTTTATTTTTAGTTTAATTTATTTATTTAGTTTAGTTATGTTTATTTTATGTTTAAGTTTAGGTTTTGTTTAGGTTTAAGTCTTTTTAGTTTAGGGTTTTTGTTTTATTTTTTATTTATTTTTTTATTTTAGATTAACGTTTATTTGTTAAGTTTAGGTTTTATTTAGTTTTTATTTTATTTCATTTTATGTTTATTTTATTTTCATTTTTTAGTTTTTATTTTATTTATTTTTTTATTCTTAGGTTTATTTTATTGGTTTAGTTTAGTTTATATTTTATTTTATTTTAGTTTATTTATTTTATTTTTTAGGTTTAAGTTTTGGTTTAGTTATGGTTTTATTTTATTTTACTTTTTATTTTATTTTTTTAGGTTTATTTTAGCTTGGGTTTAGGTTTTGTGGTTTAGGTTTGTGGTTTAGGGCTCAGGGGTTTAGGGTTTGTGGGTTTTTGTGGTTTAGGGTTTGTGGGTTATTTATATTTAGGTATCTTTAGGGTTTTTCTTTTATTATTTGATTTTGGGTTTTTTAGGGTTTAGGGTTTAGAGTTTAAAGTTTTTTTTGGGGTTTATGTTTTAGTTTATGGTTTGGGTTTGGTTTTTTCTTAACAGAGAACAAATCTGATTCTACATTTCTTCATTTTGATTTCATCAAGGAAGTTGCACACCAAGTTTTGTAAAACACAAGAGATGAAATAGATCAAAAATGAGCGTGCATAGTGCAAATTAAAAACCCTAGATAACTAGAACCGTCCCTACTACAAAGACATAGTTCCATAAGTTTTAGATCCGATCGGCCGTTCTTTAGATTCTCTAATTCCCATCAAAATCTCTCCCACCTCTCAAGTAGTTGAATCCACCATCAAATCCCTGATCTCTCCCTTCGCCACCACAACGGCTATAACCTCCGTCGCTCATCCCGCCTCCATAATCTCCACCTTCATATCCACCAGCACCTCCAGATCCCCCACCACCACTGCGATAACCGTTGCCTCCACCTTTGCCTCCATGGCCTGATCTAGATTGTGCCTGCTTGACGGTGATGTTTCTCTTATCAAGGTTCTGCCCAATCTTAGGTTCTAAGTTTAGGTTTAGGGCTTTGGATTTAGGGTATAGGGTTAGGATTTAAGGATTAGAGTTTAGTGTTTAGGGTTTAGGGTTTTGGGTTTAAGGTTTTGGGGTTTAAGGATTTAGGATTTAATGTTTTATTGTTTAGTTGGCAGAGTTTAGTTTAAAGTTTACTATAGAGTTTAGGTTAGCCACAATTTGGGGGTTTAGTAGTTTAAGGTTTAGGATTTAAGGTTAGAATTAGGTTTAGGGTTTGGGGTAGGGTGCCAGGTTTAGGAGGTTTAAAGCCCAAGATTTAGGTTTAAACCAGGGCCTGTGACAAGGGCCTGGGCCTGTGGTAGAGAAAGTTATGGCTCAGTGGCTCAGATAGGTTGACTGTGGTTAGGGTCACACTAGGGTAGGCCTAGGGCCCAGGGCTCAGAGTCAGTGGGTTTGGGTCAGCCAGGGATGTAGGGTTTAGAAACCAGGGTTTAATGTCCATGGTCAGTTGGGTTGGGTTTAGGTTATGATAGGATCAGTGGTAAGGCCAAGGATCCTGGTAGGTTGTGGCTCAGATAGGGTGGTTGGTGTGGTAGAGTGTAGAGTAGATTGTTAGGATTTAGGGTTTAGGATTTAGGGTTTAGTTTTAGGGTTTAGGGTTTATGGTTTTTTTTGGTTTTATTTTATTTATTTATTTCATAAATTATGTGCATAGTTTAGGTTTATTTAGTTTTTTTATTTAGTTTTGTTTATTTTATTTTTTATATTTATTTATTTTATTTATTTATTTATTTTAGTTTATTTTATTTTATGTTATTTTTTTAGGTTTTTTTTTTATTTGTAAGTTTAGGTTTCAATTTTAATTTTATTTTTTTAGGTTTAGGTTTTAGGTTTTTAATTTAGGTTTATTTTTAAGTTTTATTTTTTTAGTTTAGGTTAATTTATTTTTAGTTTATATTATTTTATTTAGTTTTGGTTTAGGTTTATGTTTAAGTTTTATTTATTTTAGTTTAGTTTATTTTTAATTTCATTTTATTTTATTTTGTTTATTTTATTTTATTTTAGGTTTAGGTTTTATTTTTTATTTATTTTTAGGTTTGTTATTTATGTTTAAGTTTTTATTTAGTTTTTATTTGATTTTATTTTTATATTTTTAGGTTTATTTTATCTTTTTAGTTTAGTTTATTTTTAGGTTTTGGACTAAGTTTAGGTTTTTATTTTATTTTATTTTTTGTTTAGGTTTAGGTTTTTAATTTATTTTAATTTTACGTTTAATTTAGTTTAGGTCTACGTTTTTAAGTTTTAAGGATTTAGAGTTTAGGGTTTACGGTTTAGGCTAAAGGGTTTAGGGTTATTTTAAGGTTTAGGGTTTGGGGTTTTGGTTTAGGTTTCAGTGGTTTAGTGTTCAAGGTTTAGGATTTAATGTTTTGTGGTTTAGGGTTCATGTTTAGTATTAGGTTTAGGGTTTAGGGCTTTATTATTTAGGGTTTAGGGTTTAGTGGTTTAGGGTTTATTGTTTAAGGTTTAGGTTTTAGAGATTTTAGTTTAGGGTTTAGGGTTTAGTTAGTTTGGGGTTTGGGGTTTTAGGTTAGTTTTGGGTTTGTGGTTTAGGCTAGGGTTGGTTTAGGGTTTAGGGGGAATCCACATGTTCTAAAATCTAAAAGGAGAGAAATTCTTTAATCTATTAGAATTATTTTTAATAGAAACCAAAAGAGGAGCTTGATCAGATAAGGTTCTGCTTAAATGATGTAAGTAAAGTAAATTGAGTAATCCAATGAGTATTAAAAAAGAATCTTGTCCAACCTTTGCCAAAGTCTAGAGTTTTGCCAAGTTTAATTAGAACCCTTAAAACCAATATTATTCAAATTACAATCAAGGATCATATTAGAAAATTCTTCCATGGAATGAATATTAGAGAGCAACCACCACTTCATTGGAAGAGAACAAAATAGTGTTGAAATCACCACCAACAAACCAAGGTTTAACGAGGTGGCAAAATTAATCAAGTTATCCCAAAGAAGATTTCTACTATATCTATTACAAGATGCATAAACAAAAGAGCCCAAAACACAATAACCACCATAAGAGATTTGAGCATTGATAAGTTGATGAAAATCATCAAGAATAGAAATGTCTATAAAGTTATTCCATAAACACCAAACCTTATTACTAACATTAGGGAAAAATTTACTGAAACTCATCATTCTAGCAACATGGTTAATTTTATTAGCATGAATAAGTGGTTCAAGAATAATAAGGAAATATTATGGATACGACAAAAATTCCTAATATAGTTACGAATAGAGATGGAACCAATCCCTCTAACATTAAAAACTAAAAAATTAAACATAAAAAAAGAAAAAGGGGGGGGGGGGAGGGGGGAGTAAAATTTAATTGAGAGTAGAGAGAGGCCGCAACAACTATAGTGTTTCTTAGAAATTTGGGAAAGAAATTTTTAACAATATTTTTTTTTCAAATATAAAGTATTGAAGCCATTTTCTTTGCCCTTTGGATCATCATTCGAAAAGGATGTAGCAACATTAGTCACAGATTTACGAGAAATCTCTTGATGAGAAGTGAATTCTCTTTCTTCCAAGACACTAGAATTTATTAAAGACAAATGAACTTCGGGAATAACAAGGGAGGGAGCAGAAACTGATTTATTAAGAAGGCAAGTGGGAACACCAAACCCTTCTTCATCATTAGCCAAATTATTAGATAAAAGTAAATCTTTTTGAGAAGCTAAGTCATCTTGAATTTGGAATATGGAATCAGTTTATCAACTTGATTATCATGAGGTATTAAAGTCATATTCACCATTGAATTAGAATGATGCATAGTATTAAATTCCTCATTTATGTTCTCCATTAAAGCTTCATTTTTATCCATCAATGCCAGCAAGGATGCAAGGATCGAATTGGAGGAAACATAATCCTCATTCAAAAGTTTAGAAATGTTATTATTGTTCACATTAGAAGCCTTCAATTGCATAGAAGAAGTAAGAGGTAAAATAGCCTTATTAGGAACATTCAAAGAATCCTTTTTTCCAAAGTAGTTTTTTGATATTTAACAGTGGTCGGCGTAGGGTTAGGAACATAAGTTTCCTTGATAGGGATTTTCTTTTTTAGGTGAGGATGAAGAATGAAATATTTAGAATTATCATGCCCGTGGATTTTCCAATGAGAACAAAAGACATGGAAATTTTAAATTCAATTCTTTGCATGTAATCATAATTTTTAGATCCCAACTACATTTGTTTGGGGTGTTTCTTGGTAATGTCTAATTCAACAAGGATTCTAGCCATTGAAGGATGAGATTTTGTAGCCTTTGCCTAATCAATTTGCAATGAAAAAAAAATAAAGCACTGATAATAAAAAGGAATAGATGGTTAATGAAATGGATTGGCATATTGGGGAGAGAAATACAAACCAAAATGATTGGGAATTAGAGTTTAGGGTTTAGGGTTAAGGCTTTAGGGTTTAGGGATTTTTGGGTTTAGGGTTTAGGATTTAGGGTTAGTTTAGCTTAGGTTTAAAGTTTAGGTTTAGGGTTTTAGAGTTTGGGTTTATAGTTTAGGTTTAGGTTTGGTTTAGGGTATAATTAGTTTAGGTAGGGTTTGGGGTTTTAGGGTCAGGGTTAGGGTTTAGGTTTTTTTATGGTTGTGGTAGGGCCCAGGAGTAGGTTTGGTGTGGTTAGGTTTGGGGTAAGTTTAGGGTCAGAGTGCAGTTTAGGGTTTAGTTTGAGAGTTTGTGGGTTTAGGGTTTGGATTTAGGATTTAGGTTTATGGTTTTAGGGTTTAGGGTTTGGGGCTTTAGGGTTTAGGGTTTAAGGTTTTTCTTTTTTTTTATTTTTTTAAATTAAGCAAGTAGGTGGTTTATTTATTTTAGTTTATTTTTTATTTTATTTATATTTTATTTTAATTTATTTAGGTTTATTTTATATTATTATTTTAATTTATTTTAGTTTATTTTTTTTAGATTTTATTTTAGTTTATTTATTTTAGGTTTAGGTTTAGGTTTATTTTATTTTAGTTTTAGTTTATTTTTTTTATTTTATATTTTATTTTTTAGATTTAGGTTTAGTTTTTTTATTTTAATTTTTAAAGTTTATTTTATTTTATTTTAGGTTTATTTTTTATTTATTTTGGTTTTTTATTTTTAAGTTTATTTTTTAGTTTGGTTTGGTTTTATTTATTTTATTTTAGTTTAGTATTTATTTTTATTATTTATTTTAGGTTTAAGTTTAGGATTAGGATTTAAGTTTAGGTTTAGGTTTAGGTTTTAGTTTTGGTTTTTATTTTATTTTATTTTTTATTTATTTTATTTTCATATTTTATTTAGCTTAGGTTTAGGTTATTAGGGTTTAGGGTTTAAGATTTGGGGTTTAGGTTTAGGGTTTAGGTTTGTATGTTCTTGGATTTAGGGTTTAAAGTTTAGGGTTTTTTTTTAGTTTATGGTTTAAAATTTAGGGTTTAGGATATTTAGGGTTTAGGGTTTAGTGTTTTGGGTTTAGGGTTTAGGTTTTAGGTTTAAGGTTTATGTTTTAGTTTAGGGTTTAGGGATTAGGGTTTAGAGTTTTGGTTTTAGGTTAATGGTTTATATTTTAGTTTAGGGTTTAGGGTTTTAGGTTTAGGGTTTAGGTTTTATGGTTTTTTTTTACAGAGAATAAATTTAGATTCAACATTTCATCTTTTCAATTTCATCAACCAAGTAACACACCAACTTTTCTAAGACATAAGAGATGACATAAATAAAAAATGAGCACACATAGAGCAAAATGAGAAACTCTAGATAACTAAAATTATCTTTATTGGAAAGACACAGTTCCATAAGCAGCAGATCAGATTGGCCATTCTTTAGTTTTTCTAGTTTCCATCAGAACCACCCCAGCCTCTTGAGCAGGGGGATCCACCATCATATCACTAATCTCTCCCTCTGGCACCACCATGGTTGTAACCTCTCGCCTCCTCCTCCATAATAGCCACCTCTCCATATCCAAAGACTCTAGATCCCAAACCACCAGTATGATAACTACCAGCACTGCCTTCGCCTCCAACGCCAGATTTAGACTAATCCTGGTTGACGGTGATGATCTTGTCATCAAGGTTCTCCCCATTCATAGGGTTTAGGTTTTGGTTTATATTTATTAGCTTTTAGGGTTTACATTTATTTATTTATTTTTTAGTTACTTTTTAGTTTATGTTTAGGGTTTGGTTAGTTGGGTTTAGGATTAGGTTTGGGTTTATGGTTTAGATTTTGGGTTTAGTATTTAGAGAAGGGGGTTTAGGGTTTGGGGAAGTTTAGTGTTTATGATTTAGGTTTAGGATTTAGAGTAGGGTGGGTTAGTCAAAGTTTAGGTTTAGGAAGGTTTAGGTGGGGTTTAGGGAGGGAAAGTGGTGGTGGGTTAGGGCCTGGAGAGGGTCCAGTTTAGGTTTAGGGAGTTAGTTGGTGGGAGAAGAGGTTTAGGATTTGGATGTGGTTTAATGTAGTTGGGGTTTAGGGAGGAGGGAAGGGTTTAAGTGTAGTCAGTTAAGGTTTAAAGTTTAAGGGGTCAGTGATGGTTTTAGGATCAGGGTTTGTGGTTAGGGAGGTAGGTTATTAGTGGTTGTTAGGTTTGGGTTTTATATTGATTTTTCAAAAGCAAAGCTGTTTAGGTTTATTTAGTTTATTTTATTATTTTATTGTTTTATTTGTTATTTTATTTAGGTTTATTTATTTTTTACATAGTTTAGTTTATTTATGATAGGTTTATTTATTTTAGTTTAGTTTTATTTTTATTTTGTTTTTTAGATTTCAATTTTATTTTTTACTTTTAAGTTAAGGTTTTATTTTTTATTTTATTTTTTTAGGTTTAGGTTTTAGGTTTTATTTTTTAGTTTAGGTTTAGGTTTAGGTTTAGTTCTTTTTTAGTTTAATTTATTTTATTTAGTTTAGTTTTAGGTTTAGGTTTAGTTTATTTTAGGTTTAGATTTAGGTTTTATTTATTTTAGTTTAGTTTATTTTTGTTTAGGTTTAGGTTTAGATTTTTTTTGTTTAGGGTTTAGGTTTTATTTTTTATTTGTTTTTAGGTTTTAATTTAAGGTTTATTTTTTACATTTAATTTTTTATTTAGTTTTTATTTTATTTTAATTTAGGTTTCTTTTATTTTTATTATACGCATAGTTTTAGTTTATTTAAGTTTTTTATTCTTAGGTATATTTTATTTTTTAGTTTAGTTTAGGTTTTATTTATTTTATTTTAGTTTATTTATTATTATTTTATTTTTAGGTTTAGGTTTAGATTTAGTTTAGCTTTTAAATTTTAATTTTAATTTTTATTTTATTTAGGTTTATGGTTTAGGGTTTATTTTATTCTTAAGTTTTATTTAGTTTAGGTTTAGGTTTTTAGGTTTTTAGGGTTTAGGGTTAGTTTGGGGTTTATGGTTTAGGGTTTATGGTTTAGGATTTAGGGTTTAGTGTTTGGGATTTAGGGTTTAGGGTTTAGGGTGGTGGGCTTTAGGATTTAGGGTTTAGGGTTTAGGTGCTTTTTATTATTAATTTTTTTGTTTAGGGTTTAGGGTTTATGGTTTAGGGTATAAGGTTTTTAAAGTTTAGGGTTTAGTGTTTAGGGTTTAGGGTTTATGTTTTAGGCTTTATGTTTAAATTTTAGTTTAGGGTTTAAGGTTTTGTTTTAGGGTTAATGGGTTTTTTAACGGAGAATAATTTCAAGTTCAACATTTTTTCTTTTTGATTTCATCAATCAAGTAGCACACCAAGTATTCTAAGATGCAAGCGATGACACAGATAAAAAATGGGCTCGCATAGAGCAAATTAAAAACCCTAGATAAATAGAATCATCTCTACTATAAAGACACAGTTCCATAAGCAGCAGATCGGGTCGATCGATCTTTAGTTTCTCTAGTTCCCATTAGAACCACTCCCGCTTCTCGAGTTGCAGGATCTTCCATCATATCCTTCATCTCTTCCTCCGCCACCACCTTGGTTGTAACCTCCGTCACTCGTACCTCCTCCATAAACCTCGATATCCACCGGTACCTCCAGATCCTCCCACCACAAATGTGATAACCACTGCCTCTATTTTCGCCTCCACTACCAGATTTAACCTTAGCCTAGTAGACGGTGATGTTGCTGCCATCAAGATTCTACCCATTCTTAGAGTTTAGGTTTAAGTTTATGTTTATTAGATTTTAGGGTTTAGGTTTATTTTTTATTTATTTAGTTACTCTAGGTTTAAGTTTAGAGTTTAGGCTTTAGTGAATAGGGTCAGTTTAGGGTTTGTGGTTTAGGTTTTAGGGTTTATAGTTTTAGGTTTGGTGGGGTCATGGTTCACGTTTAGGGTTTAAGGTTTAAGTGTTTAGGATTTAGGATTTAGGGTTTAGGGGTTTAGTGTTAGTCCAGCAGTTTGAGATTTAGGGTTTAGTGTTTAGTGTCTCGTGGTTTAGGATTTGGTTTAGGGTTTGGGCATGTGATTTATGTGGTTCAGTTGTGGGTTTAGGCCTAGGCCCAGTTTAAGGCTCAAGGCCCAGGTTTGCAGGTGGCCCAGGCCTGGGCAGGTTTTGGTTTAGAGCTCAGTGGTTTGTGGCTAGAGCCTGTGGCTAGGGTTTAGAGCCCAGTGGCTCATGTGGTTTTAGGGTCATTGTGTCCATCCTCAGTGGCCTGGTGGTTGGGCCTAGCTAGGGTTTAGATCAGTTTAATGTTTAAGCCAGGGCTCAGGCTAGGATCAGTTTTTTATGGTTTAGGGCTCAGTTTTAAACCCATGTTATTTTAGGGTAAGATTTAGTTTAGAAGTTTAGGTTGCAACTAGTCAAGAGTTTAAAGTCAGGTTTAGGGATCAATTTAGGTTTTAGCATTTGGTATTATTTAGTTTAGATTGGTAAGGTTTGGTAGGTTTACTGTAGGTTTAGGGTTTTTTTTAATTTATTTTTTCTTAAATTAAGTCGGCAGGTTTAGGTTTATTTAGTTTATTATTGATTTGTTTTTAGTTTATTTTATTTTTTACATTAATTTAAATTTAATTTAATTTTATTTTATTTAGTTTATTTATAGGTTGATTTATTTTAGTTTATTTTTATTTTTTTTTTAGTTTTTAGGTTTAGGCTTTATTTTTTATTTTTAAATTTAGGTTTCAATTTTTAATTTATTTTTTTAGGTTTAGGTCTTTTTTTGAAGTTTATGGTTTAGGTTTTATTTTTTATTTATTTTTAGGTTTTAGATTAACGTTTATTTTTAAGGTTTAGGATTTTATTTAATTTTTATTTTATTTTATTTATTTAGTTACTTTAAGCCCATGTTTAGGTGTCAGTAAGGATCAGGGTTTAGGCCTAGGGTCCGGTTAATGGTTTAGGGTCATGCCTTTTAGTGGTTTAGCATTTTAGCAACCCCGTGAGTGGCCAGGGTTTAGGCCCAGGTCACCAGGGTCAGGTCACCAGAGCCTAAGATTTAGGACAGGTGCCTTGGCACAGTGTCAGATTAGGCCTTACTATCAGTGGTCAGGGGTCCGGGGCCTGGATCATAGCCTGGGCTGTCATCCTGATCAGTGGCCTAAGCCTGTGGATTTAGGCCTGGGCCCAGTGGCCCAGGTGGCCTGGGCCCAGGTGCCTCAGGCTCAGTGGCCAGAGGCTCAGGCCTGGCCTAGCCCAGCCTTTAGTGTATCTGGGCCCAGTTAGGCTCAGTGGCCTAACGCTCAGGGCCTGAGATCATAGGCCCAGGTTAGTGGGGGCCTGGGCCCAGGTGGCCTGCTTAGAGATCATGGCCTGGTGGCCTGGTAGTGGCCCAAGGCCCAAGGCCCAAAGCCCAGGTCAGAGTGGCTCAGTTTCAGGGCCTGGAATGGCCTTTAGATCAGGATTTAGTGAGCTCAGTTGGCCTGGCCCAGCCTAGGGTACTCAGGGTTGCCTAGGGTCAGGGTTTTATACTGATCTTTCTTAAATAAGTGGGTAGGTTTATTTAGTTTATTCTATTTAATTTAGCATTTTATTTAGGTTTTATTTACTGTTATTGCCATGTTTATTTATATTAGGTTTATTTATCTTTAGTTTATTTTATTTAATTTTTCAGGTTTAGGTTTTATTTTTTCTTTTTAGGTTTAAGTTTCAATTTTTATTTTATGCTTTTAGGTTTAGGTTTTAGGTTTTTATTTTATGTTTATTTTAGGTTTTATTTTTTAGTTTAGGCACACGTTTAGGTTTAGATTTAGTATATTTTTAGTTTAATTTATTTCATTTAGTTTATGTTTAGGTTTTCTTTATTTTAGTATAGTTTATTTTTGTTTAGGTTTAGGTTTATTTTATTTTTATTTTGGGTTTAGGTTTTTTTTTTAGATTAGGGTTTAGGTTTTATTTTTTATTTATTTTTAGATTTTATTTTATGGTTTCTTTTTTATGTTTAGTTTATATTTAGTTTTTATTTTATTTTACTTTAGGTTTATTTTATTTTTATTATACCTTTAGTTTTATTTTATTTTGGTATTTTATTTCTAGCTTTATTTTATATTAAGATATTAAGTTTTATTAATTTTATTTTAGTTTCTTTATTAGTTTATTTTATTTTATTTTAGGTTTAGGCTTAAGTTTAGTTTAAGTTTTATTTTATTTTATTTTATATTTTATTTAGGTTTAGGGTTTAGGGTTTATTATTATTTTTTATTTTGGTTTTATTTATTTTAGGTATTTTGGTTTTAGGATTTGTGGGTTTAGTTAATTTAGTTTTATGGTTTTATTTTAGGGTTTCTGGGGTTTAGGATTTAGGGTTTATGGTTGCAGGTTTTAGGATTCAGGGTTTAGGATTTAGGGGTAGGGTTTATGGTTTATGGTTTATGGTTTAGGGTTTTTAGGGTTTAGGCATTAGGGTTTAAGGTTTAGGAATTAGGTTTTAGATTTTAGGCTTAGGGTTTATGTTTTAGATTAGGGTTTAGGGTTTAGGTTAATGGTTTTTTTTTAACAGTGAACAAATTTAGGTACAACATTTCTTCTCTTTGAATTCATCAACTAGGTAGAACACCAAATTTTCTAAGATGCAAGCGACAACATAAATAAGAAGTTAGCACGCATAGGGCAAATCAAAAACCTTAGATAACTAGAACTATCTCTATTGTAAAGACACAGTTCCATAAGTAGTAGATCAAATTGGTCATTCTTCAATTTCTACAGTTCCATCAGAACCACCCTGGCTTCTTGAGCAGCGGGATCTACCAATATATCTCTGATCTCTCCCTCCACCACCACCACCAACATGGTTGTAACCTTCATCGCTTGTCCCTCCTCCATAAATGCCACCACCATATCCACCAGCACCTCCAGATCCCACACCACCACAACGATAATCACGCCACCTTCATTCAGATCTAACTCCCTAATGGTGATGTTCCTGCCGTCAAGGTTATGCCCATTCTTAGGATTTCTCTTTAGTTTTAATTTTATTAGCTTTTAGGGTCTAGGTTTATTTTTTTATTTATTTCATTACTTTAGGTTTAGGTTTTGGGTTAGAGTTTAACGATTAAGGGTTAGGGTTTAGGGTTTTGGGTTTTGGGTTTTTGGGTTTAGGATTTTATTGTTTAGGGTTTAGGGTTTAGGGTTTGAAGTTTAGGAGTATTTTGGATGGGTTAGCTTAGGGCCAGTTACACTGCCTAAGATCAGTTTTTTTTAGGTTTGTGGGCCGGGTTTCCAGGGTTTAGTGGTGGTCAGGTTATTTAGGATTTAGGGCCTGGTGGAGTTGGGGTCAGTAGTTGGTAGGGCCATGTTTAGAAAGGGTTTAGGTTTAGGATCCAGGGTCAGACTGTGCCAGGTGTGGCCTGCTCACGCCTGGGTCAGGTGGCCCATGGTCAGGGTTGGCCCAGTTTAGCTTTTGGGCTCAGGGCCTAGGTTTAATGCCCAGGCCTGGCTGATCATAAGGGTCCTGGTGGTTAGGGCCCATGTTAGGGCTCAGTCAGTGTCATGGCTCAGGTTTAGCCAGTGTTAGGGTAACCCATGGTGGCCCAAAAGCCCAGTAGGGCTCAGGGCCCAGGGTCAGGCCCAGGGTTGGTACTGGGTAGTAGCTTTAATTTATTTTTCTTAAATGCAAAATAGGTTTATTTAGTTTATTTTTTGGTTATTTTAGTTTATTTTATTTTTTAAATTTATTTAGGTTTATTCTTATTTTTATTTAGTTTAGTTTGTTTATATTAGGTTTATTTATTTTAGTTTAGTTTTCTTTTTATTTTATGTTTTAAGTTTAGGTTTTATTTTTTATTTTTAGATTTAGGTTTCAATTTTTATTTTATTTTTTTAGGTTTAGGTTTTAAGTAATTTATTTTAGGTTTCTTTTTTATTTTTATTTTTTTAGTTTAGGTTTATGTTTAAGTTTAGTTTATTTTTAGTTTAATTTATTTTGTTTAGTTTAGGTTTAAGTTTAGGTTTAGGATTAGTTTATTTTAGGTTTAGGTTTCATTTATTTTAGATTAGGTTTAGGTTTAGTTAATTTAATTTTAAGTTTAAGTCTTTTTTTTTTTAAGTTTGTATTTAGGTTTTATTTTTTATTTTTATTTAGGTTTTAGATTAACATTAAGTTTTTAGTTTTAGGTTTTTATTTATTTATTATTTTATTTTACTTTAAGTTTATTTTATTTTCATTTTACATTTAGTTTTTATTTTATTTAGGTTTTTATTCTTAGGTTTATTTTATTTTTTAGTTTAATTTTAGTTTTTATTTATTTTATTTTAGTTCATTTTTATTAGTTTATTTTATTTTATATTTAGGTTTAGGTTTAGGTTGTAGTTAAGGTTTTCATTTTATTTTATTTTTTTATTTTATTTAGGTTTAGTGTTTAGGGTTTATTTTATTTTTAGGTTTTATTTTATTTAGGTATAGGTTTTTAGGATTTAGGGTTTAGTGTTTAGGGTTAGTTTATGGTTTAGGGTTTAGGGTTTAGGGTTTGAGGTTTAGGGTTTAGGGTTTATGGCTTTTTTTAATAGGAAACAAAATGAGATTAAACATGTCTTCTTTTTGATTCCATCAAGCAAGTAGCACACCAAGTTTTGTAAGACACAACCGATGACATAGATAAAAAATGAGCATGAATAGAGCAAATGAAAAAGCCTAGATAACTAGAACCGTCCCCACTGTAAAGACACAGTTCCATAAGTAGTTGATTGGATCGTCCGTTATTTAAATTCTCCAGTTCCCATCAGAATTACCCCTACCTCTCAAGTAGGGGGATCTGCCATCATATGCCCTCCACCATCGCCACGGCTATAACCTCCATTGTTCATCCTGCCTCCATAACTGCCACCTCTATATCCACCACAACCTCCAGATCCCCCACCACCATTACGATAATCACCGCCTAGGCCTTAGCCTCCATGGTCAGATATAGGCTGAGCCTGGTTGGCGATGATGTTCTTATCGTCAATGTTTAGGTTTAAGTTTTTTTTCCTTTTAGAATTTAGCTTTATTTTTACGTTACTTTAGGTTAAAGTTTGCTGTGTTTAGGGAGGGATTAGGGTTTAGGTCTAGGTTTAGGATTTAGGGTTTAGGTTGTGGTTAGGGTGAGGGTTTAGGTCAGTTTTGGGTTTGGGTTGGGTGGTTTAGTTTAGGTCACCATGGGGCTGGCTCACATCAGTAGGGTTTAGGGTTTAGGATTTAGGTTTTAGATTTGCAGTTAGGTCCTGGGCTAGGGTTTAGGGCTCAGTGATTAAGTTTAGGGTTTTAGGTGTTTAATGATTATTATGGTCAGGTGGTTATTTTAGGGTTCTGGTTTGGTCAGGTTTTAGTGCTCATGTTTTAGGTCACCACTTGTGGCCTTGGGTTTAGGCCCAGTTTAGTGGGTTTAGGTTTAAGCCCAGTTTAGGTTTTGGCCTCAGAGTGCCTGGCTAGGTCAGTTAAGATTTGTGGCCCAAGGAGGTGATCAGGGCCCAGGTTTAAGAGAAAGGTCATGGATGGGCCCAAGTGGATTAGGTGTGGGGGAGGCCTGGTGGAGTGAAGATTTAAGATCTAATAACCCAGGGCCCAGGGCCCAGGTTTAGGAGGCCTAGGGTCAGTAGTTTAGAGCAGTAGTGTTTTAGGTAAGATTTAGAGCAGTGTGGGCACAGGAGTGGGGATTTAGTATAGTTAGGAGGGCCTTAAAGATTTAGGGTCTGGGGGGGTAGGGTTTAGGGTAGTGGTAAGGGTTTAGGGTTTAAGAAGTGGTATGGTTTTAGGCATGGGTTTAGTTTAGAGTTTATTTAAGGTTTTTTAAGGATAAGTGATAGAAGGATGGTTTAGTGGTTAAAGGGTTTATGGTGGGTTTAGGTTAGTTTAGAGTTTAGGGTTTAGGGATTAGGGTTTCGGGTTTAGGGTTTTTAAGGCTTTTAGGGTTTAAGGTTTAGGGTTTAGGTTTCAATTTGTGATTTAGGTTATAAGGTTTAAGGATTTTTTTTTAATAGTGAACAAATTCAGATTCAACATTTCTTCTTTCTTTATTTCATCAACCAAGTAGCAGACCAAGATTTCTAAGATAAAAGCAATGACATATATAAAAAATGCGCACACATAAAGGAAACCAAAAAGCCTAGATAACTAGAATCGTCTCTACTATAAAGACATAGTTCCCTATGCAGCAGATTTGATCAACCATTCTTTAGTTTCTCTACTTCCCATCAGAGCCACACTTGCCTCTCAAGTAGCAGGATTTGCCATCATATCCCAGATCTATCCCTCCACCACCACCATGGTTGTAACCTCCGTCGCTCCTCCCGCCTCCGTAAGTACCACCTCCATATCCACCATCACCTCTAGTAAGGTTAGGGTTTAAGGTTTAAGGATAGGGTTTAGGGTTTAGGCTTTAGGGTTCAGGGTTTAGTGTTTGGGCTTTAGGGTTTAGGGTTTAGGGTTTATGGTTTAGGGATAACCATGATTTTAGTTTGTTTAGGTTTGTGGATTTAGGGTTTTAAGGGTTTGGGTTTTAAGGTTTAGGGTTTAGAGTTTAATGTTTAGGTTTAGGGTTTAGGGTTTAGGGTTTTATTTGGGTTTAGGGTTTAGGTTTGTTTTTAAGGTTTAGGGTTTAGGTTTAGGGTTTAGGATTTGTGGACTGTGGATTTTAGTTTATTTTAGATTTAGGGTATGGTTCTTTATTAAATTTTAATTTTTTTTAAATTAATTAAATGAGTAGGTTTAGGTTTATTTTGTTTATATAGTTTATTTTTTATTTTAATTTTATTATTTTATTTCTTTTTATTTAGGTTCATTTTTATCCTGGTTTAGTTTATTTATTTTAGTTTATTTATTTTAGATCCTTTTATCTAGTTTATTTAAGGTTTAGGCATTTATTTTAGTTTAGTTTTATTTTATTTTATTTTAGGTTTCAGCTTTATTTTATTTTTTTTTTTTAGGTTTTTATTTTATTTTTGTGTCCAGGTATTAGGTATTTAGGTCAGGCCTAGTTGGGCTTCAGCCAGGAGTTTAGCTCAGTAACTTAGCCTGGGTGGTTTAAGACTATTTGATAGGCTCAGCCCAGTCAGTTTAGCTCAGGGGTAGTGTTTGTGTTGTGTTTAGGTTTAAGGTTTGTCTTAGGATCAGTGGGAGGATTTAGAGTTTATGGTTTAGGAACCATGGTTTGGTAGGGTAGGGTCAGTTAGAATTTAGCACAGATTGTGGTTTAGGGAGAGTTTAGGTAGGTTTGGTTGGGGTTTAGGTGGTTTATGGTTTATGATTTTAGGGTTTGGGTTTAGGGTTTAGTGTAGTGGTTTATGGTTTGTCTAGTTTAGTTTAGGTTTTAGGTTTAGGGTTTAGGTTTATTTTAGGGTTTATTTAAGGTTATTTTTTAAATAGAGAGTAAATTCATATTCAACATTTCTTCTTTTCTATTTAACCAACAAAGTAGCGCATCAAGATTTCTTAGACAGAAGCGAAGATGTTGATAAAAGAAGAGCATGCATAGAGCAAAGAAAAATACCCATAGATAACTAGAACTATCTCTATTGTAAAGAAAAAGTTCCATAAGCAGCAGATCGGAGCGGTCGATCATCAATTTCTCTAGTTCCCATCAGAACTACCACAACCTCTCGAGTAGTGGGATTTGCCATCATATGCCTGATCTATCACTCCGTGACCAGCGCTGTTGTAACCTCTGTCGCTCCTCCTGCCTCCATAACCACCACTGCTCCTATCACCACCTCCATATCCAGTAGCACCTCCAGATCCCCCACCACCACTGTGAAAATTGCCACCTCCGCCTCCATCGCCAGATCATCAAGATCAAGCATAGTTTGATGTTTATCCAGCCAAGGTTCTTTCCATTATTCGCTTATGTTTATGTTTATTAGGTTTTGTGGTTTAGGTTTATTTTTATATTTATTTAGTTTGTTTAGGTTTAGGGATTTAAGATTTATGGTTTAGTGTGGTTTGTGCTTGTGTTTGTGGGTTTGTAGGTTTAGGGTTTTAGGGTTGTGTGTCAGGTTATGGTTTAGTGTCAGTGTAGTGGGGTGGGGTTTTTTATTGCTTAGGGTTTAGGGTAGGTTTAGGGTTTAGGATGTTTGTGGTAGGGTTTGTGCTGAGTAGTTTAGGTTTTTCTGGCCAGTGGTTAGAAAGTTTTGAGTTTAGATTTTATTTATTTATTTATATATTTTTTAAAATTAAGTAAACTAGTAGGTTTAGGTTTCTTTAGTTTATTAAGTTTATTTTTTATTTATTTAATTTATTTTATTTTTTATTTATATTTAGTTTAAATTTTATTTTTATTTAGTATAGTTATTAAATTTAGGTCTTTTTATTTTAGTTTAGATTTCTTATTTAGTTTATTTGTTAAGGTTTAGGTTTAGGTTTATTTCATTGTTTAGTTATATTTTTATTTTGTTTTTTTAGGTTTAGGATTTATTTTTATTTTTTTGTTTGATTTATTTTTTATTTTATTTTTTTAAGTTGAGGTTTTGGTTTTATTTTTAGGTTTATTTCTATTTTTATTTTTTTATTTAGGTTTAGTTTATTTTATTTTATTTTTATTGAGTTTAGGTTTAGGTTTATGTTTAGTTTATTTTAGATTTAGGTTTTATTTTAGTTTAGTTTATTTTAGTTTAGTTTAGTTTTTATTTTTATTTTAGGTTTATGTTTTCTTTTTTTGTTTAGGGTTTCTTTATTTTTATTTTAGGTTTATTTTATTTTATTTTATATTTAGTTTATTTTATTTTATTTTAGGTTTCTTTATTTTATTATACATTTAGTTTTATTTTATTTTAGTTTTATTCTTAGGTTTATTTTTTTAGATATTTTTATGTTTGCATTTATTTATTTTAGTTTATTTTATTATTTTATTTTATTTTATTTTTTATGTTTAGTTTAAGTTATAGTTTATTTTATTTTATTTTATTTTATATTTTATTTAGGTGGTTTATTTTATTTTAAGTTTATTTATCTGTCAGAAGATTTAGTAGTGTCAAGGTATGGTTATGGTCAGTTTGGGGCTTGGGTAGTGGTCAAAGCCCAGGATTTATGGTAGTGGTTTAGTTTTAGTTTTGGGCCCAGGTGGCTAGGTTATTTATTTTATTTTGGTTTAGATTTTAGTTTTATTTTAGATTTATTTTTAGGTTTTATTTTATTTAAATAGTTTTAATTTTTTATTTAGTTTAGTTTAGTAGTTTATTTATGTAGGATTATTTATTTTATTTTAGGTTTAAGACTTTTAATAGGGTTTAGGTTTATTTTATTTATTAGGTTTAGATTAACATTTATTTTTAAGTTTAGGTTTTATTTAGTTTTATTATTTTATTTTAGGTTTATTTTAATTTGTTTAGTTTTATTTTATTTAGTTTTTATTTTTATTTTTTTAGTTTAAGTTTTATTTATTTTATTTTAATTTATTTTATTAGTTTATGTTATTTTATTTTAGGTTTAGGTTTAAGTCATTATTTATTTACTACTATTTATTTAGGTTTTTAGTATTTTATTTTTAGGTTTTATTTTGATCAGGTAGGTTTTTAGGGAGAGTTTATTAATGGTTTACAATAGTTATAGGTTTTAGGATATGGAAGTTGAGTCTGGTGTGGTTTAGATTTTTTAAGGAGGGTTTAGGTAGTAGTTTAGAGGGTTTGTTTTAGGTTTAGGGTTTAGGGTTTAGGTTTATGGTTTTTTTTAATAGAACAAATTCGATTCAACATTTCTTCTTTTGATTTCATCAAGCAAGTAAAGACACTAAGTTTTGTAAAAGATAAGTAATTATATATAAAAATGAGCAAGCATAGAAAAAATGAAAACCCTAGATAACTAGAATATACTATAAAGACAGCCCCATAAGTCATGGATCGGATTGTTATTCTTCTTCGATTCTAGTTCCCATCAACTATTTATCTAGTAGTGGGATCTCACATCATATCCCTGATCTACCACCATTATAACCTCCATTGCTTTCCATAACCGCCAACATATCCAAATGATTCCCACCACCACCGGATAACTATTGCCTCTATTCTCCATGGTGATCTAGATTGACCTGATGATGATGTGCCAAGGTTACCAATTCTTATAGTTATTTAGCTTTATTTATTGTTACTTTAGGTTTAAGGTTAGGTTTAGTGATGTAGGAGTGGTAATTTTGGGTAGGGTTTAGTTTAGGTAGAGTTTGGGATAGAAAGAGTGTGGAGGGTATTTTAATGGTTATCAGTGATGATCATTTAAAGTAGGTGTGGATAGTTTTAACTCAGATTAGTAGTAGATAGATTTTTGTGGTTTTATTAGGTTTTTAGTGGAAAGATTTTAAAAGTATTTTCATGATCAAGTTAGAGCCTTATTATAGGGCCCAGGGAGTTTAAGGATTATGCATGGTTTTAGCCCATTTTTTACCAGTTTATTACGCATGCCTAAGGGCCCAGTGATCAAAGCCCAGTTATTTAGTAGGGCCCATAATCATCCCAGCGATCATCAAAGATAGGTCAGTTATTTATAGATTAATGGGTATTTCTATTATGGTTTAAGATTTATTTTAGTTTAGGAGTAGTATTTAGGGTCATGCAGTTTAAAGTTTAGAGCCCAGTATAGCCTAGATAGGTTGATTTTAGGTTAGTTTAGTTTAAGGTTTATTTAGGCCAGAGGGCTCAGTGATCAGTGCAGGTTTAGGTTTAGGATTTAGGCCCAGGATTTAGGGTTTAGTGAGTTTGGGCTAGATTATGGTTTAGTGTGGTTAAGTTGGGGTTTTAAGATTTGGGTCAGAGTTTAAGTAGTGGCTCAGAGTGTTAGGGTTTAGGGTTAGAGGGAGGTTTAGGGAGATGGTAGGGTTTAGGGAGGGATTAGGTATTTAGTTATTTAAGTTTAGGTTTAGGTTACAATTTTAGGGTTTAAGTACTTTATTTAGTATTCAAATTCAATAATTTCTTCTTTTATTTCATCAATCTAGTAGACCAAGTTTTCTAAGATGTTATGGCATAGATAAAAATGAGCACGATAGAGCTCAAACCTTAGATAACTAGAACTATTAAAGACACAGCCTTTAAGCTATTGAGCCATTCTTCGCTACTCTAGTTCCCATGTAACCACCCTTGCTTAGTAGGATCTGCCATCACCCCTGATATATCCCTCAACCACCACCACTGTATTTCCATCCCTCCCACCTCTTGAACCACCACGCCCATATCCACCAGACCTTGATCCATCCAATTTTTTTTAGATTTGGCTTTTTGGGGTTTAGGTTTTAGGATTTAGAGTATAGGATTTTCAGGTTTTAGGGTTTGGGGATTAGAGATAACTTATGATTTAAGGTTAGTTTAGGTTTTAGAGTTTAAGATTTGTATTTGTGGTTAGGTTTATGGTTTAATTAGTGTGGTTTAGGGTTTCAATTAGAGTTTAGGTTTAGTTTAGGTTTAGGGTTTAGGTTTAGGTTTTAATTTAGTTAAATTTTAAATTAAGCAATGATTAGTTTAGGTCTTTTGTTTATTTTATTTATTTTATTTATTTTAGTTTAATTTATTTTTTTATTTAGGTCATTTTATTATTAGTTAGTTTATTTAATTTAGTTTATTTATTTTAGTTATTATTTTATTTTAAGGTAGGTATTTAGGTTATCTTTTAGTTTAGTTTTATTTTATTTATCTTTTAGGTTTATGTCATTTTATCTTAAGTCATTTTTTTTTAGGTTTTATCTTTTTTTAGTAGAGCCTAAGTAGCCTAGGTCAGCTCATTTAGGGTCATAGTTTTAGTGGTTTTAGGTTTCAGGGTCAGTAGTTTATTTCAGTAGGTTTAGGATTTAGGGCCTAGGGCCCAGGGTTGCATAGGGTCATGGCCCAGGAATCATGAGTTTAGGTTTAGTTTTTAGGGTTAGAGTGGTTTTAGGGCTCAGTGGTTTCAGGGTAGAGGTTTTAGGTAGTGGTAGGTTTTTTAGTTTAATGTAGGTTTATTTTATTATTTAGGATTTGTTTAGGTTTATTTTCAAGTTTAGGTTTAGGTTTAGTTTAGTGTTTAGGGTTTAGGTTTAGGTTATTTTTATTATAGAAAACAAATTCATATCAACATTTCTTCTTTCATTTAACCCAAGTAGCACCAAGTTTTCTAAGAAAGAAGTTTACGATAGATCAAAAATGAGCACATAGAGCAAATCAAAACCCATAGATAACTATAACTATCTTGTAAAGACATTCCATAAGGTAAGATTGATCACATTTCGCTTAGTTCCCATCAAAACCACCACCTCTCGAGGGATCCACCATCATATCCTTGATATATCCCTCCATGACCAGCATTAGAATTATATCTCCTCCTCCATAACCACCACTTTTACACCACCTTCATATCCACCCAAGAGCATCTCCCACCACCACTACAAAATTGCGCTTCGCTTTGCCTCCAACACATCTAGATTTTTTCTTATGATGTTTATTCTTCCCATTATTAATGTTTAGGTTTAGGTTTAGCTTTAGGTTTATTAAATTTTAGGGTTTAGATTTATTTTATATTTATAGTTTAGAGGTTTAGTTAGAGGGTTTAGGGAGTGGTGTGGGTGGGGAGTGGGAGTAGGAGGTTTAGGGTTTAGTGGTAGATTAGGTAATCAGTTTAGGGCAGGAGGTGCTAGCCAGTGGCTCAGTGGTGGGGCTCAGTCAGTGTAAGGTAAGGTAGGGAGTAGGTGTGGTGGGACTGGGGCTAGGGCCCAGTGGGTTGGATTTTGGCTCAGGAGTGGTGGTAGGGTTAACCTGGGCTCAGTTTTGCTTTATAAAATTTAGGGCCTAGGGCCTAGATATGGCCTTATAGTGGCTGTATTTATTTCTATTAAAACCAAGCAACCCAGTAGTAGGTTGTCAGTGATTTTGATTTTTATTTTATATATTTTTTATATTTTATTTAGTTTAGTATTTATCTATAGTAGTTTTAGATTATAGTTTATTTTATTTAGTAAGTTTATTTTATAATATTTTTATTTTATTTTATTTTAAGATAGATTTATTTTTTATTTAAGTTTATGTTTAGGTTATTTTATTTTAGAGATTTTGGTTTTAATTTAGCTTCATTTTTTTAGTATTTTTTATTTAAGTTTAGGTTTATTTTTGTATTTTATTTTATTTAATTTAGTTTAGGTTTATTTTATTTATGTTTATGTTTTATTTGTTTAATTTATTAGGTTTTGGTTTATTTTATTTTATAGATTATGTTTAGTTTAGGTTTAGTTTATTATTAATTTTAAGTTTTATTTTAGGTTTTTTTTTAAGTTTAGGTGTTTATTTAGTTATTTTATTTTAGTTTTATTTTATTTTATTTATGTATAGTTTTATTTTATTTAGGTTTTTTTTATTTTTTTTGTTTTATTTTAGGTTTTGTTTATTTTATTTCAGTTATGTTTATTTATTTATTTATTTTGTTTTTAGGTTTAGGTATAGGTTTTAGTTTAGGCTTTTATTTTATTTTATATATGTTATTTTTTTTAGGTTTTTTTATTTTATTTCTAGTTTTTATTTTGTTTTGGTTTAGGTTTTTTTTTTTTTTTTAGGAAACCCCATGTAGAGGTATTTTATTGCCACAAAAAGAGGGTTACAAGGTCCTTGGGGATAAACCTGAACTACTACGAAAGAGCTACAATCACCTAAGGAGTAAATCCCCATCTACATCCAAAAGCAAAAGAAAGCATAAAGCAATCAAAAGATACAAGATGATTAACATAATAAGCTAAAGTAAGATTAAAGCCAATGCTGGAGGATGTGGGAATGCATGATAATATGGAGCACTCAAAAAAGGAGAGAGAGAGAATCACCGCAAAGTTATAATAAGAGAGATTAGAAAAAATAATATAATATGAGTATGTTAGTAAGGAATTGTGATAGAGAAGGCTCAGGCTCAATCACACCATGTTGGGGCAGATGCAAGTATGAGCATCCAAACTTCAGCAGAAGGGTTACATCACATGAGCTACTACCGAACCAATAGGGAGTGAGATCATCACAGCCATCATAGCCAACAAACTTGTGAGAAGGTAGCACCCAGTTGTTGATATTCTTGTGAGCTTTATTACCTGCAAAGCTAAGCAAAATCATATCTAAAATATATAGGAAATTGCTAAGAGCTGAAGGATAAGGAGTCTCATTGAAGAAAAGTATCATCAATATAGTCATCTTGACATGAGAATACATGAACATAAGAGAGTGAGCCATCTTAGCCAGAATCTCATGAATAGCCATATCCAAGAAAGAAATTAATTCAGCATATAATCCCTCCACAAGAAAATTACAGAGGAGACAACTTGCTGAAATCCTTCTAAATAAGTCAATGAGCCTATAATTAACACCATCCCAATCACATGATATATAAATGAGACTTTCAGGGCAGGAAACAACCCAGGAAACAACCCCCTTATTAATGTCCAGGAGAAAAGCAATAGTAAAGGAAGACAACATAGCTCAACATAGGGAATGGACTGCAACCAAACAAAATGAGCACCCAGTAAAGACAGTTAGAGCAGCAGCTCCAATAGCAGCATTCAGGGCTATAGTTTAGATAATCCAGATCAACAATCAACCTAGAGAACAAGATAGCAAAAGGCAACTACATCCAAGACAGGAAGGGACTAAAGTCATAATACCATTCTTTCTGAGACATATCGATAAGAGCACCAACCTATCAGGACCGAGGTAGCAGGTAATGCAGATCAGAAAAAATAGGAGATAAACTGCACGGGCATTCAGAAAGCCAACCCCAATAGCCAAAGAGCTAATGCAACATTGGAACCCGCCATAAGAAAAATCAACAAGTAAGACAGGAAGAGACAGCAAATTGGCCAAAACTCCTCAATAGTATAATAATAGATAACCATAAATAAATAAAGCATAAAAATAGTTATCGAAGGCAGCAACCTTCGGCAATCACCAAAACCATCACCATCAGATAAGAATGTTAGAAACTGACTTTGAGCATAGAGACCGAAATTCTACAACCAACAAAGATGGAACCAACTAAGGTGACAAGATAAAACAAGATAGTAAATCTCAAGACAAGAGACAACCAAAATAGCAAAACCACCCAGCTTGCCATAATGCCACTCATCGGTATAATCAAGTAATAGATACAAGTTTGGTGAAAAGGATGGAGAAAGCAGTAGAAAAGGTAGATCAATGAATTCCAATGATAGGCATAAAATAAATCAATAAGGGGTTCAAAGAAAATCTACCAAGCAATCAACTTCAATAGAGACTTCTTTGAACAAAATAATCCAAAACCCGAGGCGATGGGTGAGTATTAATCCAGATCAGCCAACAAACAAGGCAGTTAAAACCAACCAGCTGGCCAAGAGTCCACCCATAAACATATATAGATAAAGGAAAGGATAGATAATGAATAGTTCCCCATAGCCTATCCAAGTGACATTCGGAAATCGATCGGTGTCGGGATGCTTAGTCCAATTACGCCAAGGATAATGACAATAATAACCAGTGGGTTGGTCAATAACCCAATTATGCATATAGGATAAATCATTTATTAATTCCAAGCATAACAAAGAAATGATCTTCAAATTGTGCAAGTTCCAATTGTAGCATGTGGTGGGAGAACAACAGCAAGGAAAAGCAACAACATCCTAGGTGTTAGCATCAAAACCAAAAGAAAAACAAAAAAAATTTCTTTGGGCAAGGAAATCGAATTCCAATAAACAACAATATGGACATTTTTACTGTTAACACACCCATTAGGAAAAGGAAATATTACTAAGAAGGATATAAAGTAAAAAATGTATGATTTCAAGAAATTTCCACTAGTGTAAACATAACCCACAACCTCAGCAGATGAAGAATGGTAATCCCTTGAGTAACTCCAAACCTGCTGATCATGGAAAATAAGACCCAACAAGATTGATTGATAGAAAAGAACATGTCCAACAACTAAGAGAGAAGTTATCAAAATGTTAGCCATAGGATAAGCCATTAAGAGTAACATAGAACATAAAAGGATCCGAAATGAAGAAATGATTATGGGAAACAAAACCGGTATGAAAACAACAACATGTGTGTGATCAAAATAGCCAGTTGATATTAGTACAAAGCGGTTGGGAATTCATGATTCAAGAGACAACCATAGATCTCAAAGATAACAATATGTAAAGAGGACCCAAAAAAAGACTAGTATTGAAAAGAATAACACAATTCCATTCACGCAAAGAGATATTAGTGTAGACATGGGATATCACAAATAGCAAAATAAGAAAATTGCAACCAATTGGTGCTCAATAGCGATCTAAGAGCAAACAGTCAATGTTTTGCTTAGTCACATTAAGCGGTATTTGATATTGATAACCCGGTAGGCATATAGGATAAACCATTTGTTAGATAAAGGCAGAATGGAAGAATGGTCTTCAAAATTTGCATGATCTCATCAAAGCATGAAGGGAGAAAATAATTGCAGTAAGGACCAACATCAACCCAAATGTTAACAACAAGAGCAGAAAGTGAAACAGAAAAAGGAGGGTAAACATAGTAAGAACCAAAGGAGGCGACAAGAAGAAAATCCATTCTCGGGGATAGAAGAAGACATCCCCTAAAAAACAGTTAATCTTCAGACAAGGACAATAAAAGAACTTGACCAAAACCCCAATCTCAGAAACCTCCTCCATAGAAAGGATCTCCTGGGTAAAACAACCATAAACAATTTGAATAAACTCCATCCAGGACTAAAAATAATCAATGCAGAAAGATGCAACAGAATGCCAGAGATTCCACCCAAGCAGATTCTGCAGAATAGTAGATCTGTCATAAGGTGGAGGAAGGTCAGCTACAGCCTGAAGGAAAACCTGCAAAAAATAGTCATAGTAGTTTGAAGAAAGAAAAGAAACCCCCCACAATAAGATCCCACCAAAGGAACTCAGCAGAATCCAAAAAGAGGATTTCATAGAGAACATGCTGAATGAGATCAAGAATCCAGTAAAGACAACAGCCAAGAAGATAAATATCATCAAAAGGGCCAAGAAGCCACTTCATGCAGAAAAATAAAGTAAAGGATAACTCCAGAAATAAAAGAGAAAAATCTTTTCGCTCAACATAATTCCTATCTTGATTTAGTATGCATAACTCAGCCTTTTAATGCCAAAATAGTGAGCCCCAAATGAGGGAGGAGCTATTAAAAGCAGAATCATGACACAAAGATCCGGGCACCAAGTTTTATCCGTGTGAAGCATCCAAAAGGCACAAAAAGGACAAAAATCAAACAAGAAACATAGATAAAAGCGAATGGAATGAGAAAACATTAGGATTAAGTTCGAGGTAAGGTAACCTAGGGTTAAAGTTAACCAAATGTTTGGGCAAGTTATGTTGATCAAAGAAGATGATACCATTAGATCTAGCACCCAGTTGGCAAGGTAGTCGGACAAGCATTTCCTTCCGCCAATGGGTGATGTTAAAATTCGTGGGAAAGAAGAGCTCTAGTTTGCTTAAGGAGGTAATACAATTCGTCTTTGCTCATCTTGAAGTCAAAAGATCAATCAAAGAACATCATCCACCTCGATAAATAATCGACCATTTTGGAGACAAATCTAAAGAGCTTTGAAGACTGCCATAAATTCAGAAAAAGGGACAGTGCAGGAAATAAGGGGATAAGCAAAAGCATATAGGACTATACCCTTAGAGTTCCTGAAAATGCCACCACAACCCGAGCCATTATGAGAGACAGATCCATCAGTATTGATTTTAATAATATGATCAAGTGGTTTTTATTAATAGACAATCTTGTCATTATGGCAGTAAGGTTGATCCGACAAAATTATGCCCAGTTTATTGGCCACAAATTTATAGCCTTTGAAATGTTTGTAATGAATGAGATTGGATTTAAACAACTCACTAATTTTGTTTTTAGTTCTAGCGATAATCCTCCTATGGTTCATAAGGATCCCACGATGTTTTGCATCATTTACCATCCATATGATAAGAGTGATAGCAATGATAACTTTAATGTGACCTTTAATAGTATTATCAAAATAAATTTCAAGAAGTTGATATAAAGTAAGAGAGCCATTGAAATTGAGAGTGTTAAAAGATCATCATACCAAATCCATAGTTTAGAAGCAATGGCCCCATTAACAAAGACATGATTAACATTTTCAATATGAAAACAACATTGACATTTAGGCGGTAAATGGAACCCTTTACAACAAGGAATCAATAAAATAGAATACATGTAAAACGAGAGTAAGAAATAGGGATATTGTTAGTGCAAAGTTTAGAGAATACATAGGAGGAATCGTGAGGAGTATATTTAATGTGGAGCCACACATTTTTGAGGTTGAAACCACCATTGTGAGAGAGCTTAAAGAGAATATGATCTTGATTTTGAGGAGTGATAGGAATAGTAGTAACCATATTCAAGAAAGTAAAAGGGATAAAATCAGTAAGCTTATTATTGTTCCACTTATTGTTATGCCAAAAAGAGTTTACTCTAATAGCGAAAGTGGAATGGGTATGGAGTAAGTCGTCCATGGAACCACAACCACTCAATTATCTTGCCAAAGAAGAGAGGTACCGAGTTGATGCCTCAAAATTAGGGATTTGGCATCCCATTTGTGACAAAGTCTTTTCCACGGAGTCACCCGCTTAAAGGGACAAGTGAGGGGTACTTACCAATATTTATCATGAAATTAGCCGTGATTACTCTAAAATTCCACCAGAGTTTATAAGAAAAGGCATTGATAGCTTCTTTAATGGATTTACAACCAAGACCACCTTTGTCAAAAGTGCCATAACTTTTAAACCAAGAGGTCCAGTGCATTTTTTTAGAGGAGGTATTGGAGCCCCAAAATAATTTATTTAAAAGATGCTCAATTCTGTTGATGCTAGAGATGGTCGGCACAATAGTTTGGATGAGATATAAAGGCATGGAATTAAGAGTGCTCTTAATCAAGGTTAGCTTACAACCAAAAGAGAGTAAATAAAATTCCCAAATTGAAATTTTATTAGAAATTTTTTGAATAAGATCATCAAAAAGGTGAGATCTTTTTTGGCCTTTATAAAGAGGAGCCCCGAGGTAATTAATGGGAAATTGACTTTGCTTAAAATTAGTAATTCTGGAGATTTGATTCAATCTATTGGGAGGAATCATCGTTGAAGGAATAAAACAACATTTTTTATCATTAAGAAAAGACCACTAACTTTGCCAAAATCATTTAAGAGATTCTTAATATTTTTGACATGATGAAGGGAGGCATAACAGAAGATTATAAAATCATCTAAGCTAAGATGAAAGCAGGAAACCACCATGAGTTTTAAAAGCCATGTTAGGTTTTTTTGATGAAAAGGTCATTGAGGCTTCTCGAAATATATTGACAAATGATAAAGAGAGATAGGGGTTTAGCGCCATGGCTCGAAGAAAAGAAACCAATGGACTCACCATTTAAGATGACAAAAAACCAGGTGTTTGTGATACAACTTTTAATAATCCAGATAAAATGATCAGAGAAACTAAATAAATGCAAGATTTGGAAAAGGAATTCCCATGAGAGGTTGTCAAAGGCTTTAGAGATGTCCAGCTTGAAAAGCATATTACCTCCTCTGGAAGAAAAATCAATGTCATGAACCAGTTCTTTAGCGAGGAGAATATTATCAGATATGGCTCTATTTTTAACAAAACTAGTTTGGTTAGGGGATATGATTTTATGAAGCAGGGGGCTAATTCTATTATTAATTAGTTTAACAATGAGTTTTTGGAAAAAGGTACAAAGACTAATAGGTCTAAAGTCGGATTGAGATTGATGGTTTTGGGAATAAGGACAATAGAAGTATTGAAAAATATTTAACATCAAAGAAATCAATATTTAATAATAATTAACAATGTTGAAAGAAATGCATGTGAAATCATCGGGACCGACCAGTCATTGTTCATGCTATTGAAATCTACTAATCTCTAAGGGCATAGTGAGCAAATGGTTATCCTCATTGGTAATAATAGAAGAGATAAGATGGGTGTTGGAGGGGGTTTCTAACGAAGGATTAGAGTTTAATAAATTTTGAAAGTTATGTATGACAGAATCCTTGATTTCATTGTTATCAGTTATCCAACCACCATTAGGGTTCTTAATTTTCTTAATCGAGTTAAGAGCTTTCCATTTATTACAAATAGCATGGAAGTACCTAGTGTTTCGGTCACCATCAGCAATATGTTTGCTGACTTTTGGCCAATAGGTTTCCTCCATATTTTGGTAGTTAATCGGACTATCTTTGGCGTGCTCAACTCTTCAAGCTTACTGGGGTCGGTTAAGACAACCTCTTCAAGTGAACAAACCACTTGTTCCATAGCTTTAAGATTGGTAAAGAGATTTTTAAAAATATGCTTGTTCTACTAATTGAGGTTTTGTTTAAGCTTCTTGAACTTAAGCCAAAGCCGAACCATACCTTTAACGAATTATCCGGATGAGCAGCCAGTTAGTGGAAACAACATTAGTGAAATCACTATGTTGGGTCCACATATTTTAAACGAAAAGATGAGGAGGAGGGTTAGTGGGGAGTTTTGATAGAGATCAAGAGAGGGGACAAAGTCTCAAATGTTCAACGAGTGAGAGGCCATTGATTAATCTAAGAGAATTAAAGATACATCCGTAGCCAAAGTCTAGAGTTGTGCTATGTGTAATCTGACCCTGAAAAACCAATGTCAATCAGATTGCAATCAAGGATCATATTAGAGAAGTCTTCCATGGAATGAAGGTTAGGAGAACATCCTCCCCTCCTTTTTGAAGAAGCAATGATAGTGTTGAAATTGCCCCCAACCAACCAGGGAAGGTTAGCTGAGGAGGAAAAGGTTCTTAAATGATTCCGAAGGATGTTCCTACCATTCTATTACAAGAAGCATAGATAAAGGAACCAAAAGATGAAAAATCACCTAAAGAGATTTTGACATTAACCACTTGATCAAGATCATCAATGATGGAAATGGTGATAGAATTATCCCAAAAATACCAAATTTTGTTATTAAGATTGAAGAAGAAATTTAAAATCAATCTAGCAACAAAGGCAATTTTGGAAGAGCTAATGAAAGGCTCAATAATAACAAGAAGTTTGATGTTATGAGGAAGCGAGAGGCTCTAACAGTTCTAGACGGAGTGTCCCACAACCCCGGATATTCCAAATTAGAGAATTTATCATAATATAAATTTTGAAAAAGAAAAGATAGAAAGGGGAAATGGAAAAATGAAGAGAGAGGGACATAATTATTTATGAGGTGTAAGGGAAGAACGTGTGGTTCTAGTGAAATTATTATTAATTATTTTAGCTTTATAAGATTTTTTTTTAAGAACGTTTGGAAAGGTCTATCGAGAATCAAAGTATCTCCATCGAAGGGATTGGTTTTGTTTTCTAGAGTAGGGCGATTCGGTCAAAGTTTTAGTAGTGGTGATTTCTCCTTCTTGATCGAGTTAGGATGAGAAATTTGGATAGCACAGTATCACTCTAGAAGTAGAGGGGGAGGTTCTTGCACCATTAATAATGCAAATAACATTTTCATTGCCATGATGCATATTTGGATTTTGGTCTGACACCAAGGGATCAACATTATTTTGATCCAATGTAAAATTTTCATTCAGATTGTCATTAAGCTTTAAATTAAGCAAAGGTTTGTCATGAGAAGCCAATATATTGCAAGTAGGAGAAGTGCTAGGTAAGTTAGCATTAGTCTCAACACACACCTCAATATTAGTATGTATTCCTAGCTTAGAATGTTTTTCATATGGCAAATCAATAGGTACTAAGGGGAAAGGTGTAGGAGGATGTATTCCATTATGAGTAGCTTTTGGCACATAAGATGACTTAGTGGTTTTCCATTTCTAGTGTCTGTGAAATATTCTTTTTTAAGGTTGGGGTGTAGCATAAAGCATTGGTATGATCATGGCCATGGATCTTGTGGGAACAAAAGGCGGGAAGTTTTCAAATTCAACTTTCTGATTATATCCAAATTTCTCCAAACCAATCCAAACTTCTTTGGGATATTTTTTGGTAATGTCAATTTCAACCAAGATGAGTGCAACAGATGGTCGAGATCTAGTGGTAGTGGCTTGATCAATTTGAAGGGTCTACAAATAGAACATACAATACTTGATGAGTAACATAGTGAATTCTCATGTTTGGGAAAGCAAGCCATAAAGGAACAATAGGGGATTCTTCCTTGACATCAAATAGGGTGACCATTTCAAAGAGCATTTGGCAATTATACACATAAAAGCGATGAGCAAAGGCAAGTAATCTAAATCATTTGATAATTGAACGAGGATGTGTCGAGGATCAAGTAGCCCAATAGTGAAAACTCCAGAAAGCTTTAAGCTATGGAAGAAGGATCGAATATTATCTAGAGTAGACGCGTAAGAAATTTACCAACCAAAGAGTATTCATAAGGCATAGCTAATTTCTCCACATCCTGGTCAGAACACATGACAGCCGACAATCCACGAAAGGATGTAGAGATTAGATTAACCGAGGAATTAGCACAAGGGATCTTACTAGAAAGAGCATCCTTAAAGGACTTCACAGCGCGTGCTTAATCGGATCAGTACCTTTAGGATCAGTGGTTATAGTTAGCGCATCTAGAAGTGACGAGTTCGGTGGCGTGGAGGGTGAAGCCTCTGCCATTGATCGATCCGGTGAGATCACATAAGCTATCGAGGATGAAACAAGCAATTTCACGGATGGGAGGCCGAATAGTAAACCAGAGAAAGAATAGCAGGGATAAAATCACCATAAAATCAGAGAGAGCGCCAGCGGTTTTTTTTTAATCTGATTGATATTTTATGTATATGTTTTGGTTTAGGTTTTTAGTAATTTAGGGTTTAGGGTTTAGGATTTTAAGGTTTAGGGTTTAACATTTCAGGTTTATGGTTTAGGGTTTTAAGGGTTTAGGGTTTAGGGTTTAGGTTTTAAGGGTTTAGGGTTTAGGTTTTTTTAGCTTTTAGTTTTAGTTTAGGGTTTAGGATTTTTGGTTTTTTGGAAAAAAAAGAAAATAAATTCATTCAACATTTCTTTTTTATTTCATTAATTAAAGCACACCAACTTTTCTTGACTGGCGACAAATAGATAAAAAATGAGCATGCAGACAACAAATCAAAACCCTAGATAACTAGTCTTTATGAACTGTTGGATATGCAGTCGGTCGTCATTCTTGATCTCTAGTGCCCATTAGTTCCACCTCGACCTCTTGATTTGCAGGTTCCACCATCATATCCTCGATCTCTCCCTCCACGACCACCATGAATTTAATCTCCGTCGCTCCTCTTGCCTCCATAGCCACCACTACTCGACCACCACCTCCATATCCATATCACCTCTAGATCCCCACAACATTATTATGCCTTTCTCTGACTAGACAGTTGCGGTGATGTTCCTACGTTTACCCATTCTTAGGGTTTAGGTATAGGTTATTAGGTTTTAGGGTTTAGTTTTAATTTAATTACTTTTTAGGTTTAGGTTTAGGGTTTTTGGGTTTAAGGTTTAGGGTTTCAGGTTAGGTTTAGAGTTTAAGGTTTAGGGTTTAAATTATAGGGTTAGGGTGTAGGGTTTACGGTTTAGGGTTTAGGGTTTAGGTTTTATGGTTTTGGGTTTTTAGGGTTTAGAGTTTTACTGTTTAGGGTTTAGGGCTTAGGGCATAGAGTTGAGGGTTTAGGGTTTAGGTTTAGAGATTTAGGTTGAGTTTAGGTTTAGTTTTAGAGGTTTTATAGTTTAGGTTTAAGTTTAGTTTAAGGTTATAGTTCTGATTTAGGTTTAGGGATTTAGTTTAGGTTTAGGTTTAGGTTTAAGGTTTAGTTTTTAGGTTTAAGTTTTAAGTTAAAGGTTAGAGTTCTGTTTATAGTTTAGGTTTAGTTTTATAGTTTTAGGTTTTAAGTTTAGGTTTAGGTTTAGGTTTCTTATTTAGGTTTAGGGAGCATAGGTTGAGGTTAGTTTAGTTAGGTTTAGATTTAGGTTGGTTTAAGGTTTAGGTTTAGTGTTTAGGGTTGTTTATAGTTTAGTTTATAGGTTTAAGTTTAGGTTTATAGTTCTGATTTAGGTTTATAGTTTAAATTAGAGTTTAGGGTTTAGGGTTTAAGGTTTAGAGTTTAGATTATTTGTTTTAGTTTTAGTTTAGGTTTAGGTTTTAGTGTTTAGCTTCTTTAGGCTTAGGGTTCTTGGTTTATGGTTTAGGGTTTAGGTTTAGGGTTGTAGGTTTAGGGTTTAGGGTTTAGGGTTTAGGGTTTAGGGTTTAGGGTTTAGGATTTAGGGTTTAGGGTTTTAGGTTTTAAGGTTTAGAGTTTATGGTTTAGGGTTTTCTTATTTACAAAAATTTTGTAAATTAGTATGTTTATGATTATTTAGTTTATTTTTTTTTTATATTTTAGTGTATTTTGTTTTATATTTTTATTTAGGATTATTTTTATTTTTATTTAGTTCAGTTTATTTATATTACATTTATTTATTTTAGTTTAGGTTTTTTTATTTTAGTTTAATTTTTAGGTTTAGGTTTAGGTTTTATTTTTTATTTTTCTAGGTTTGGGTTTTAGGTTATTATTTTAGGATTTTTAGGTTTTATTTCTTAGTTTTGGCTTATGTTTATTTTTAGTTTATTTTATTTTATTTAGTTTAGGTTTAGGTTTAGGTTTAGCTTATTTCAGGTTTAGATTTTATTTATTTTCGTTTAGCTTATTTTAGTTTAGGTTTAGGTTTATTTTATTTTGTTTATTTTATTTTTATTTTAGGTTTAAATTTTTTTTTAGTTTATGGTTTAGGTATTATTATTTATTTATTATTTATTTTCATTTTTAGGTTTATTTCTTAGGTTTAAGTTTTTATTTAGTTTTTCTTTTATTTTATCATAGTTTTATTTTATTCTTATTTTAGGTTTAATTTTTATTTTATATATGTTTTTTATTTTTAGGTTTATTTTATTTTATTTTATTTTTATTTAGTTTAGGTTTTTATTTATTTTATTTTAGTTTAGTTTTTTTTTCTATTTTATTTTAGTTTTATGTTTAGGTTTAGGTTTTAGTTTAGGTTTTTCTTTTATTTTATTTTATTTTCTTATTTAGGTTTAGGATTTAGGGTTTTGGATTTACAGTTTATGGTTTAGGGTTTTAGGGTTTAGGGTTTAGGGTTTAAGATTTAGTATTTAAGGTTTAGGGTTTTCAGGGTTTAGGGTTTAGGGTTTAGGGTTTAGGGTTTAGGTTTTAGTTTAAGGTTTAGGGTTTAGGGTTTAAGGTTTAGGGTTTATGGTTTTAAAATAAAGTTTGGGGTTTAGGGTTTAAAATTTTAGGGTTTACATTTTAGGGTTTGGGTTTTAGGGTTTCAAGGTTTAGGGTTTAGCATTTAGGGTTTAGGGTTAGGGTCTTTTCTATTATTTTAATTATTTTTATTATTATTTGTTTAAAATTAAGTAAAATGGTAAGTTTAAGTTTACTTAGTTTATTTTTTATTTATTTTAGTTTATTTATTTTTTTATTTTGGTTTATTTAGTTTAATTTTTTTTATTTTAGTTTAGGTTTTTTATTTTAGTTTATTTTTTAGGTTTAGGTTTAGGTTTAAGTTTATTTTTTATTTTAGTTTTATTTTTATTTTATTTTTTATTTTTAGGTTTAGGATTTTTTTATTAAGTTTAGGATTTAGGTTTTAGTTTTCATTTATCTTTAAGTTTTATTTTTAGGTTTATTTTTTAGGTTTAGGTTTATATTTTGTTTTTATTTTATTTTATTTTAAGTTTATTTTATTTTTATTTTAGGTTTAGTTTTTATTTTATTTAGGTTTTTTTTTTTTTTTGTTTAGTATAGGTTTTTATTTATTTTAGTTTAGTTTAGTTTTTATTTTTTATTTTATTTTATGATTAGGTTTAGGTCTAGGTTTTGGTTTAGGTTTAGGTTTTAGTTTATGTTTTTATTTTATTTTATTTTGGTTTAGGTTTTGTTTTTATTTTATTTTCAGGTTTTATTTTGTTTAGGTTTAGGTTTTTAGGTTTTTAGGGTTTAGGGTTTAGGGTTTTGGGTTTAGGGTTTAGGGTAGGGTTTAGGGTTTAGGGTTTAGCATTTTAGGGTTTAGGGTTTGGGGTTTAGGGTTTAGGGTTTAGGGTTTTTGATTTTTTTTTAACTGAGAAAAAATTCAGATTCAACATTTCTTCTTTTGAAATTCATCAACCAAGTAACACACCAAGTTTTCTTAGACACAAGTGATGACATAGATAGAAAATGAGCACGCATAGAGGAAATAAAAAACCCTAGATAACTAAAACTGTCTTAACTGTAAAGACAGTTTCATAAGTAGCTGATCGAATCGACCATTTTTTAATTTCTCCAGTTCCCATCAAAACCACCCCAGATTCTTGAGTAGCAGGATCCACCATCATATCCTCTATCTCTCCCTTCGCCACCACCACATCGGTATCCTCCGTCGCTCCTTCCACCTCCATAACCACCCTTGCGACCACCACCTCAGATCCCCACAACCCTGTGATAACCGCCACCTTCATTTCCACGGCGGATCTAGACTAAGCCGGTTGGCGGTGTTCTCTATCAAGGTTCCCATTCTTAGGGTTTGTTTAAAAAAAATCAAAAGTGGGAGAATTTTATTTCCAAAAAGAAAGAGATAAAAGGTCCTTAAAGGGGATAAATATTTAAACTACTACTCAAAGAGCTATAATTAGCCTAAAGAGGTAAATCCCCTACCTATTACAAGAGAACGAAAGCAAAAGAATGAAAAGCCAAAAACTAAGAAAATAATAGCACAAAATTCAAGAAGGGTGGCCAAAGCCACTATATCCCAAAATCTTACGTGAGATGCACAAACCACCTGACAAACTGTAAAGAACTTAAGATAGAGATAAGCATCTAGAAATAAGGATAAGCTAAGTACAAAAAAAGGAATAAAATGATAAAAATATAAGATAAGGCCCAGGCTTAGTCACATTCATCTCAAGGGACAACAGGATATGTGAGCATCTAAACTTTAGAAGAAGGGTTACAATCACATATGGTTCTACAGAATAATGGGAAAATATCCAGGAAAATATAACTTACCTCGATTAAACAAAATAGCCGATAGCCAAGAGTTAGCCAAGTTCTAGTATTTATCATCAAGATTAAATAGGAAACTAACAAGCAAAACATCTAGCCAAACCAGAGTAAAGCAACCAACCAAACAGAACAATAGCCAAGAAATAGCCACCATTAAAGTCACCGAAAATAAAAAAAGACCAAAGGCAAAGAACCAAAAATTTTGTAAATCCACCAACCAATATACATTAAGCTAGCCACAACCAATACGATAGCGACAAGTCAAAAAATAGCGAGCAAGAAACAAAAACCACATACAGGTTCATCCCACAGAATGATAAGCCAATGATCCATAATAAACAAACTTCAAAAAAAAATTACCATAAAGGCGAAAACTAGATGGCGGGTGATAGAGTAAAGGAAAGAACAAAGCCAACGTCCAAGCTCAACCAACATTCACTATGCCAAATAGCCAAAATTGAAAGTAAACTCGCTTGCAATCCGAATCCTAAAACCAACGTGGGAGACAAAGGGGAGAGCCACCAAAATTAGAGCAAAGTCGATACCAACTAGAAACAATCCGACCTCCATCAGAAGGTGATAGCATTCTTAGGGTTCAGTTTAGGTTTATTAGGTTTTAGGTAAGGTTTATTTTTAATTTACATTAGGTTTAGGTTTAGGGTTTGGGATTTAGGGTTTTGGGCTAAAGGTTAGGGTTTAACGTTTAGGGTTCAGGGTTTAAGGTTTAGGGTTTAGGGTTTTAGGGTTTATGCTTTTAGGGTTTAAGGTTTAGGGTTTAGAGTTTAGGGTTAGGGTTTAGGGTTTAGGGTTTTTTAGATTTTAGGGTGTAGGGTTTAGTGTTGTAGGTTTAGGCTTTAGGGTTCAGGGTTTAGGATTTAGGGTTTATGGTTTTAAAATTAAGTAAACAAGTGAGTTTAGGTTTATTTAGTTTATTTATTCTTATTTTTAGTTTATTTTATATTATATTATTTAGGTTTATTTTTTATTTATATTTAATTAGTTTATTTATTTTAGTTTTCTTTATTCTAGTTTTGGTTTTTTATTTTTGTTTATTTTTTAGGTTTAGGTTTAGGATTTGCTTTACTTTTTAGTTGAGTTTGATTTTTCTTTTATTTTTTAGGCTTAGCTTTTATTTTTTTATTTAGGTTTAGATTTAGGTTTTTATTTTAGTATTTTAGGTTTAAGTTTTAGGTTTGTATTTAGGTTAGTTTTTAGGTTTTACTTTTTAGATTAGGTTTAGGTTTATTTTTAGTTTATTTTACTTTATTTAGCTTAGGTTTAGAATTAGGTTTTATTTAATTTATTTTTATTTTTAGTTTAGGTTTTTTTTTAGTTTAGGGTTTAGGTTTTATTTTGAGGTTTATTTTTTAGGTTTAAATTTTTATTTAATTTAATTTTAGGTATATTTTATTTTTATTTTACATTTAGTTTTTATTTTATTTTGGTTTTTAATTCTTAGGTTTATTTTATATTTTAGTTTACTTTAGGATTTTATTTAATTTATTTTAGTTTATTATTATTAATTTAATTTATTTTATTTTTAGGTTTAGGTTTAGGTTCTAGTTTATTTTTTTTTATTTTTTAATTTTATTTAGGTTTAGGTTTATTTATTTATTTTATTTTTATGTCTTATTTAGTTTAGGTTTAAGTTTTTAGGTTTTTAGGGTTTAGGGTTTAGGGTTTAGGGTTTAGGGCTTAGGGTTTTAGGTTTTAGGATTTAGGGATTAAAGTTTAGGCTTTAAGGTTTATGGTTTAGGGTTTAGGGTTTAGTGTTTAGGGTTTACGGTTTATGGTTTAGGGTTTAGGTTTTAGTTTAGGGTTTAGGGTTTTTTTAAACAAAGAACAAATTTAGATTCAACATTTCTTTTTTTTGATTTCATCAACCAAGTGACACACCAAGTTTTCTAAGACACAAGCGATGATATAGATAAAAAATGAGCACGCATAGAGCAAATTAAAAACCCTATATAACTAAAACTGTCTCTACTATAAAGACATAGTTCCATCAGCAGCAAATCGGTTCGGTCGTTCTTTGATTTCTTGGTTCCCATGAACCACCTAGCCTCTCAGTGGCGGGATCCACCATCATATCCCGATCTCTCCCCTCACGGATGATGTAACATCCCTCCTCTGTGCTAACCACCATTACTCCAAACACCACCTCCATATCCGGCACCTCTAGATTCCCCACCACCACTACGATAATCACCGCCCTCCCCTCAAAGACCAGTTGACAATGATGTTCCCGTCGAGTTCACTTCTTAAGGTTTTGGTTTATTAAGTTTTTAGGTTTAGGTTTATTTTTTAATTTATTTATTTACCTTAGGTTTAGGTTTAAGGATTGGGGTTTCTAGTTGGACTAAGGGTTTAGGGTTTAGGGTTTATAGTTTAGGGTTTAGGATTTTAGGTTTTATGCTTTTATGGTTTAGGGTTTAGGGTTTAGGGTTTAATGTTTAGGCTTTAGGGTTTAGGGTTTGTTTAGGAATTTAGGTTTATGGTTTTATGGTTTAGAGTTTACAATTTAGGGTTTAGGGTTTGGGTTTAGGGTTTAGGGTTTAGGGTTTTAGGGTTTTAGGCTTTAGGGTTTAGGGTTTAGATTTTTTTTTGGGAAAGTTAGAATTTTATTACCATAAAAGGAAAAGATACAATTTTTTTAAAAGAGGTAAAGTTCTAAAATTCTACACTACAAGAAACCTACCGAGCTAAATCCCCATCTAAGTTTATTAGAAAAAGAAAAGAAAACAAAAGAGCAAATATATCGCCTAAAAAGCATAAGAGAAAAAGACATAGAAGAATAAAATAAGTCCTGAAAATAGTAAAAGGATGAGTTAGCAATAGTTCATGATTCCTTTGAGAAAGCAAGATAAGTGTGATCCACAGCAACAACACTTGGGTTGACTGAGCAATGACCATTCCCTCTCTAAAGTTCCAACCTGTAAAAGAAATCTGCAAAACCCTACAAAGGTAAAATTCATAGTTAAAAAGGATAAAGATAAAGAGAAGAAAAGGAGAGAAAGATGAGAAAGAGAAGGCGCAAGCTCAATTAGGATCATCTCAGGGAAATACATGAGCATAAAACTTCATAAAGAAGTGTTATAATCATATGTAATTCTACCAACTAGAGAGAAGAGGTGAGTAACATCAAAGCCATCATAGCTAGCATTCTTGATACAAGCAAACATCCAAGGCCAGCAGCCCATAAAGTTCCAGATCTAGCACCATCAAATAGAGAGCAATCGGGCAGCAACTAGCTAGCAAACAAACCATGAAAAAAAACTGCAACAGACTAATCACAATAACCCAGAGAGAGGCTAGAAGAAAGTTAGAACACCAATAATAGTGATTAACTAAATACCCATCCAAGCTCCAAACCAGGGAAAATTAGAACCAACCATCAGCAAGCACCAGACCAATGCCAATTAATAGAGAAATAACAAACAAAACCAAGATAGGAGCCCTCAAGCCAAAGTCCCAGCTATAACCAGTCACCAAGCCAACCCAAGGTTAGCAATCACAAATGACTAAACAGCTTAGAAATGAAACCATCAACTTAAGGAAACATAAGATGCAGCCAGTGCTAATCATTAGAAGGCAAAAAAACCACACAAAAGAGGGACAAAGGCAACCACCAACCACCAGAAACCAAAAAGTCCAATCCAAAAGGATCAACAAAGGTTCAGCTAGCATAGTAGAAGGCTCTAGCAAATTATCGAGTTCAGGTTTTAGGTTTATGGTTCAGGTTTTAGTTTACGATTTAGGGTTTAAGGTTTTTTTTTTTTAACAGAGCAAATTTAGATTCAACATTTCTTCTTTTTGATTTTCTCAACCAAGTAACACAATAAGTTTCTAAGAAACAAGTGGTTGTTGTCTTAATGAGCCTCATGTTCAATCCGATCAATTTTGATGATAACAAGTGAATGCTTGGATGTTCTAATGTATGTTTTATGTGTTTCAAATATATTAATTGCTAATCACATATCCAATAAATCTCATAATATGTTTGAGGAAATTACAAAAATAAAGAATGAAAGATAGATAATATGGTTATACAATATGTGTCTAGAAATTCATATGAGTTCATTGGCATGAATCAATTTTCTCATAACTTAACATATTAATTTTATTTATTTTAAATAATGATAATGAGGTTAATTTATATAAATATATATCTAATTAACATTGAATTATATGTTTCATACATAGCATTTGAATTGTCAAAATAATAAATGATAATAAATTATGACTATTAAGTGTAATTAGTTTATATACTTAATATAATTAAATATTTAATTTAATTTTAAGGTTATATGATAACTAACATATGTATGATTATATATAAATTATATCACAATATTTAAATGTCATTTTTTAAAATTAATAAAAATATGTGGAATTTTGTATTTTAGCCAAAGTCATTTTATAATCAAGGCAATTATATCTGATTTCACCTCCAATGGATTTCTTGGATTTTTTTTTCCTTCAATTTGATAGGATACATGACCCACGTTTGATTAAAATTGTATTTATTATTACTTTTGAAACATTAGCTGATTTTAATAATGAATGCATGTTATATGCTTTGAATATATTAAGAGCCATATTTGATTATTTTTGACTTGCCCATGTGAATAGCCGAATTTTGGCTATTTGAATTTAATATTTTTTTAATATAAATTATATTTTTATTGAATATTAAATTTTTATATGATACAATATTGTTAGAATAATATATTTTTTGAAATAATTTAAAATGACCTTCTTGTTTATAAATAGCCCTCACTCTCTTCATGAAAGCATTCCTCGTTCAACTTCAAAATCTCTCCACCAAATCTAAGAGAAAATTTCCTTCATTTTCCTTTTAAGTGTTCTCTAAAATATTGCAAGATCAAATCCTTAGTTTGGAAGCTTCAACATCTTCAACTAAACAAGCTTTATCAAATTACTTCAGTTTATTTTCTTGAACTTAATCCCTTTTTAGTTGTTCATACTATTTTCACCATCTATTTATTCTTTCCAATTTATACTTTTTGGTGGATTAGTCTTTGGACATCAAAGTCTATGTTTTTCATATCAAAGTTTCTTCAATCATTTTTTTGTGAAAAACTCTTGTGATTGTTTGTAGGATTTATTTCAACTTGTTGAAATTTTTATCTTCCTACAAATTTCTTTTGATTTCTTGAAATATTTCTTCATTATTCTTATTTGAAAGATCATTAATTCTTAAATCTATTTTAGATGTATATTTTAAGCATTTCAAATTATTTTATTGTGCTGAAATTATTTTTATATTTGATAGATTTCTCTTTTTAATTAAAAGCTTACTAGTTTACTTAAATCTATCATATACTAATTTTATTTAAGTATTTTTTGATTAGTTTCATTAATTCAAAGATTCATTCTGGTTAAAATAAAATAAATTATTACTGGAAATTTAGAGTATATGTTAGATCTATTATAAATCAAGTATCTTTAACAAAATAAAAATTTATAAAACATAACATTATTTTATTTGTCAAATCATTTTATTTCAATTAATATCCTTTATTTTAAAAATTTTATCTTACTGAAATTTAGTAAAGCTTATTGTTTTCATTGTTTAATAATTAATAAAAAGGAAGTTTAGTAGAAAGTTAATCTTTCTTACACTATTATATACATACTAGTTATAGTTTCTCTTAAACTTAAAATTATTCCTTGCTAAAATTTAATTTATTGTTCAATAGTCTATTATGAATTTATTTTGAAATCATTTTGTTTTAATCTACAAATTGTACTAATATAAACATCTTAGTAAGATCACTTTAAGATATTTATTTAATATTTCTTATAAAAATTAAGTGATCGTTCTATCTTGCCAAATTAGTTAGTTGTAAAGTGATCATTTATAAGTTGTGAGATAACTTTCTGAGTTGGATAGCTTGGTATATTTGTGAGAGATATATTTTATCAAAAGTTATTATTTTATATTTTTCTTTTCATGATGTGAAATTTTTATTAGGGTTGTACTCTTCCCGTTGTAGGAGAGTACATATTATTGTAGGGGTTGTACTTGCCCTGTTATAGGAGAGTACTATTTATAAGTTTTTTGCATTTAGTGGTTTTCTAGCAAAGGGTGGCTAGGCATGGATGTAGGCTGATTTAGGAGTTTGGCGACCATGTTAAATCTTAAAATTATTAGTAAAAAATTATCTCTCTTTACTTTACTATACTTTTAATTTTCCTACATTAAGAATTGTATCTTGTCATTATAAAATCAAAAATTAATTTTCTACTAAAACTTAAAATTTTAAGATTTAACTTTTAAAATTTTTAATATCACCCAACTCACGCCCCTCCCACCCTTCTCTTGGATGCTATAGTGAATAGTGGAGAACAAAAAAAAAAAAAATCAATAGAGATCAAAACTAGATAACTAGAACTCTTTCTACTATAAAGAGACAATTCCATAGTAGAGTGGGCGTTCTTCAATTTCTCTAGTTCCCATTAGAACCACCAGGCCTCTCTCAGTGGGCTCCACCATCATATCCCGATCTCCCTCCTCCACCACCATGGTAACCTTTTATGCACTCACTCCTCCATACCACCAATGCTTACCTCCATATCAACACTGCCAGATCCCAACAACCAAAGCAATAATCCCCCACCATCAATGCAATAATGAGCAGGCATGGTTGGAATGTCGTGAAGAAGGGTTCACTTCTTAGGTTTACGTTTAGGGTTTAGGTTTATTTTTTAGTTAGGTTTTTTTAGGGTTTGGGTTTAGGGTTTAGGGTTTAGTGTTTAGAGTTAGGCTTTAGGGTTTAGGATTTAGGTTTTATGCTTTTAGAGTCTAGGGTTTAGGGTTTTTTAGGGTTTAGGGTTGTAGGTTTACGATTTAGCATTTATGTTTTAGTGTTTAGAATTTAAGGTTTAACATTTTTTAAAATAAAAAAATCAAGTAAACTGGTAGATTTAGGTTTATTTAGTATATTTAGTTTATTTTTTATTCATTTTAATTTACTTTATTTTTTATTTTTATATAGGTTTATTTTTTTTATTTTGTTTAGTTTTTTTAATTTAGTTTAGGCTTTTTATTTCAATTTATTTTTTAGGTTTAGGTTTAGGTTTATTTTTTTAGTAGAGTTTTATTTTTATTTTATTTTTTAGGTTTAGGCTATATTTTTTATTTTTAGGTTTAGGTTTAGGATTTTATATTATTTTTTTCGGTTTAAGTTTGAGGATTTTATTTTTATGTTTATCTTTTGGTTTTATTTTTTAGTTTATATTTGGGTTTATTTTATTTTACTATATTTTAGGTTTAAGTTTAGGTTTAAGTTTCATTTATTTTAGTACAGTTTATTTTAGTTTAGGTTTAGTTTTATTTTATTTTATTTTTATTTTAGGTTTAGGTTTTTTTTAGTTTAGGGTTTAGGTTTTATTTTTAGGTTTTATTTTGAGGTATAGTTTTTTATTTAGTTTTTATTCTTAGGTTTATTTTATTTTTAAGTTTCGTTTAGATTTTTATTTATTTTATTTTATTTTATTTTTATTTTTATTTTTTATTTTATTTTATTTTTAGTTTTATGTTTTAGTTTAGGTTTTATTTTATTTATTTTATTTTTATTTATTTATTTTAGGTTTTAGGTTTAGTTGCTTAGGGTTTAGGGTTTAGGGTTTAGGGTTTTAGGTTTAGTTTAGGGTTAGGTTTAATTAGTGTTTAGTGTTTTGCTTTAGGTTTAGGGTTTTAGGGTTTATGGTTTAGGGTTTAGGTTTAGAGTTAGGGTTCTAGGGGTTAGGTTGGTTAGAGTTTAAGGATTTAGTTTAGAGGTTTATTTTAGGTTTTAGGTTTTAGGGTTTAGTTTAAGGTTGGTTAAGGTTTAGATTTTAGGGTTTAGGGTTTAATTTAAGGTTTAATTATAGGAGTTTAGGGTTTAGAGTTTAAGGTTTAGGGTTAAGGTTTAAGGTTTAAGGAAGGTTGGTTTAGGTTTGGTTTAGGTTTGGGGTTTAGGGTTTTGGGTTTAGGGTTTAGGGTTTAAGGTTTTAAGGTTTAGGGTTTAGGTTTAGGGTTTAGGTTAGGGTTTAGGTTTAAGATTTAGTTTGGTTAGCATTTATGGTTTTAAATTTTCATTTTATATCTTATTTAGGTTTAAAATTTTACTTAGTTTAGTTTATTTAGTTTATGTTTATTTTTAGTTTAGTTTAGTTTATTTTATTTTATTTTATTTTTATATTTTATTTTTTTTTTTTTAGTGTAGGGTTTATTTTATTTATTTTTATTTATTTTATGTTTTTCTAGGTTTATTTTTTAGCTGTTTTAGTTTATTTGGTTTTTATGTTACGTTTAGTTTTTATTTTATTTATGTTTTTTTAATTTTATTTTATTTTTAAGTTTAGTTTAGGTTTTTATTTATTATATTTGAGTTTGTTTTTATTAGTTTATTTTTTTATTTTTAGGTTTAGGTTTAAGTTTTAGTTTAGGTTTTTATTTGATTTTATTTTTTATTTTATTTAGGTTTAGGTTTTTTTATAAATTTTTTTTATGTTTTATTTAATTTATATTTAGATTTTTAGCTTTTTAGGTTTTTAGGGTTTAGTGTTTAGGGTTTAGGGTTTAAGGTTTAGGGTTTTAGGGTTTAGAGTTTTAGGGTTTAGGGTTTAGGGTTAGGGATTAAGGTTTTAGGGTTTAGGGTTTAGTGTTTAGGCTTTAGGGTTTTAGGTTTTTAGGGTTTAGGGTTAGCTTAGGGTTTAGGTTTTTTAAAAAAAATTAAGTAAAATAGTAGGTTTAAGTTTATTTAGTTTAATTTATTTTTTATTTTATTTTTTATTTAGGTTTATTTTTTATTTTTATTTAGTTTAGTTTATTAATTTTTGCTTTATTTATTTTAGTTTAGGGCTTTGATTTTATTTTATTTTTTAAGTTTAGGTTTATGTTTAGGTTTATTTTTTTAGTTGAGTTTTATTTTTATTTTATTTTTAAGGTTTAGGTTTATATTTTCATTTTAGGTTTATTCTTAGGTTTTATTTTTTTGGTTTAGATTTAATTTATTTTTAGTTTATTTTAGATTAGGTTTAGATTTATTTTATTTCATTTATTTCATTTTTATTTTAGGTTTAGGTTTCTTTAGTTTAGGGTTTATGTTTTATGTTTTATTTATTTATTTAGGTTTAGGATTTTATTTAGTGTTTAGTTTATTTTAGGTTTATTTTATTTTTATTTACATTTGGTTTTTATTTTATTTAGGTTTTTTATTCTTAGGTTTATTTTAGGTTTGTTTTGGTTTTATTTATTTTAGTTTAGTTTGTTCTAGTTTAGGTTTAAGTTTATTTTATTTTGTTATTTTAGGTTTAATGTTTTTTTTAGTTTAAGGTTTTTTTTTTATTTTTTTAAGTTTATTTTAGGTTTTAGGTTTATTTTTAGGTTTATGTTTTATTTTATTTTATTTTATTTTTTATTTTTTATTTTATATTTTTTATTTAGGTTTTTTTAGGTTTATTTTATTTTTATAGTTTATTTTAGGTTTTTATTTATTTTATTTTAATTTAGTTTTATTTTTTTTGTTTAATTTTATTTTGAGGTTTTGGTTTAGGTTTAGGTTTTCATTTTACTTTATTTTTAATTTAGGTTTTGGTTATCTTTATTTAATTTATTTTTAAGTTTTATTTAGTTTATGTTTAGGTTTTTAGGTTTTTAGGGTTTAGGGTTTAGGGTTTAAGGTTTGGGGTTTAGCGCTTAGGGTTTAGGATTGTAAGTTTTAGGGTTTAGGGTTTATGATTAGGGTTTTGGGTTTAGTGTTTTAGGATTTAGGGTTTAGGGTTTAGGGTTTAAGGTTTAGGGTATAGGGTTTTAGGGTTTAGGCTTTAGGGTTTAGGATTTTAGGTTTAGGGTTTAGGGTTTAGGGTTTTAAGTTAGTTTTAGTGTTTGGGTTTTTTCCTTTTTTTTATTACTTTTAAATTAAGCAAACTAGTTGGTTTATGTTTATTTAATTAATTTTTTATTTATTTTAATTTAGCTTATTTTAATTTTTATTTAGGTCTATTTTTATTATTATTTAGTTTAGTTTATTTATTTAAGTTTTTGATTTATATTTTAGTTTATTTTTATGGTTTAGGTTTATTTTTTAGTTTAGTTCCATTTTTATTTTATTTTTTAGTTTTAAGTTTTATTTTTTATTTTTAGGTTTAGGTTTATGTTTTTATTTTATTTTTCATGTTTAGGTTTTAGGTTTTTATTTTAGGTTTATTTTTAGGTTTTTGTTCTTTAGTTTAGCTTTAGGTTTATTTTTAGTTTATTTTATTTAATTTAGTTTAGGTTTAGGTTTAAGTTTAGTTTATTTTAGGTTTAGGTTTTGGTTTTATTTATTTTAGTTTAGTATATTTTAGTTTAGGTTTAGGTTTAATTTATTTTTATTTTTGGTTTAGGTTTTTTCTTAGTTTAGTGTTTAAAATTTATTTTTATTTATTTTAGTTTTGTTTTTATTTGGGATTTTATTTAGTTTTATTTTATTTTATTTTAGATTTATTTTATTTTAATTTTAGGTTTAGTTTTTATTTTATTTAGGTTTTTTATTTTTTAATTTAGTTTCATTTTTTATTTATTTTATTTTATTTTATTTTTTATTTTTTATTTTATATTCTTTTTAAATTTAGGATTATGTTTAGGTTTAGGTTTAGGTTTTAGCTCAAGTTATTATTTTATTTTATTTTTTATTATATTTATGTTTAGGTTTTTCTATTTATTTTAATTTTAGGTTTGGTTTAGTTTAGGTTTAGGTTTTTAGCTTTTTAGGGATTATGGTTTAGGGTTTAGGGTTTGGGGTTTTGTTTAGGAAATCCCATACAGGGGAATTTTATTGCCACAAAAAAAGGATTACAAGGTCCTTAAGAGGGGATAAACTCAGAAACTAATGCTCAAAGAGCTACAAAAAGCCTAGAGAGTAAATCACCTATATAGTTACAATCAAAACAAAGCAAAAGGAAAAGGAAAGCAATAGATAAAGATAGATAAAAAATTAAAGCCAATGGACCATCTTCATCAAAGGCTCTTGAGGATGAGAGAAGTCGATGCCTTCATTAGAGAAATAGCACAGAATCTGCAAGAATATGAGGTGGAACAGCTTCCATTTGGAGGAGTTGATATGGTCTTTAATATAAAACAATAGAAAAGATCGGAATGGTAAAGGGATGCCACCCACCCATATAAGATATGTATCACCATATAATACCATGAGAATGCACGACCAACAAATCCCAAACCGGTGAAAAATTGGACACATCCTATTGATAATAAGACACGACAATAAATATACATATCAAGAGAGTCAAGCAAAAAACATAACCGATAGCTTTTAAAAAATAAAGGACAGTAAAGGGGTGAAATACAATCATCAGAGTAAAAGGCCAGGCTTGAATCCAAAAAAGTAGCCATTCAGGATCAGCAATACATATGTTAATAGTCCCTTGATAATAGCATGATCACAATAGTAATTGCACAAGTTTAATAGATCCAAAGACACAGATCTAATGATTATCCAATCAGCAATTAAGAGAACAAGAAACCATCCACAAGAACAACCACAAAAGCTAACCTGTAGTGCATAATATCTAGAAAGAACATGCTGGCAAACACCAAAATAGCAAAATAGATACTGAACCCGACAATGATTTTTGACTGCAATGAACCAAAATGGGAATCAACCAAATAGCGATAGAAAAACACCTGTCAAGGAAAACAACTCGAGCTAAGCAAAACAAGAGAAAGATACCGAGAGGAGTCAAGAAACAAAGCTAGTCGTGAAAGGAAAGAAAACGAAAATAAAACACTTTGTCATTTGAGGTTGGGAAAAAGGCGCAAACCAAAGGGAAAATGAAAAGGACCCAAAAGTAAGACAACCAACACAAACCTCAGTTGGGAGAACAAAGGTAAGAGCCTCCAATACAAGAAATCCATAAAGATGAAATAGGTAAAACTAACCAATTGATCCATAAACATAAACTAGCTTGATGAACAAAGGAAACCAAAAGGTCATACAAGATATAAGGGAAACCCCATTCATGTCCTCCCAAATAGATGCTAATAATCACCTTGATAATAAAATTCATAATAGGAATTGCACAAATATAAATGATCCAAGAGAGTAATGAAAAGGCGAGACCCATACCTCAAATAATCGGCTAACCATCCTCAAACAATAGAAGATAGGAGCGGTCAAAAGCCAACCATAAAATAAGCCTCATGAAGATAAAACCCTTAACACCATTCACCCAAGACAGTAGATATCAGGCAGATGGATATAAATTGTAGTATAATTATAACATTGAAATTGAAAGACAAAAGAAAAAAATAGCAGCATACAATCCATTAAATCAAGGAGAAAAATACTGGAGTCTAAGTAAATAGTATCAGTAGAGACAGCAGGAAGGAGAGGCAAAAAATAGTCCCAATCATGTAATGGAACCAACAGAGAACAGTCCCAATCGTGCAGTAAGCCAACAGTGATTGTAAGCAAATAAAACAATATGTCCCTGCAGGTTTGGAAAAGAGGCATCTCCAACAAGCAGATTAAGGAAAAAGGAAGCACACCCCCTTCCTAGCAGGGAAATAGCAAGAATAAAAATCTCAAATAAGTAGATGGACAAATAAGAGTCAACCAATAACAGAGGCAATGGCTGCCAACACAGGAAATCCAGTAAATAGTTTCAGGGAAATACATCAGAGAAACCCAAAGGGCAACAAAATAAAAATTAAAGATAGAACAAATAAGTTGGAAAAACCAATAACAAATTAAAGACCTAAAACAGAGACTAATTTTTGATATAGGGTAAACCAGTATCATCCAAATTTACTAACCCACACAAGTGTTTAGGAAGATTAAGCTTATCAAAGGAGGTTATGTCATCTAGTCTAGCACCCAGATTAGTAAGGTAATTAGCACATGCATTACCTTCATGCCAAACATGAGTGATTTTGAAACAAACTTGAGATAAAAGAGCTCTAGTGTGATTAAGGAGGTAGAACAAATTTGTATTGCCCATCTTGGTGGAGGTCAACATATCAATCAGTAAGAGAGCATCCACCTCAATCCAGATGTTAAGCCAACCTTTTTACAAAGAAATCTCAATAGCTTTGTTAGCTTAATTTAAATCATAGATAATAGAACATGCAGTAAGAGGATAGGCAAAGGCACAAGTAACAGTACCTTTAAAATTTTTGAAAATACCACCATAGCCAAAAGCATTTTGAGAAACGGAGCCGTTAGTATTGATTTTGATAATATTATTATGAGGCTTTATCCAATAGACAATCTTATCCTCTTTACTATTAGGGAAATCCGGCAGGATAAGACCAAGTTTGTTGGCCACAAATTTATAACCTTTAAATTGAATGTTGGTAATTAAACTAGCATTAAATAAGGAATGAATTTTCTCTTTGATTCTAGCAATAATCTTTTTATGATTCATAGGAATCCCATGATATTTGGCATCATTTCATCCATCCATATGAACCATATAAGAGTGATTTAATGTTAATAGTTTGAAAAATAAACATAAGAAGAACCATATGGTTATTAATCATCATAATTTACAAGACATAATATAAATATATTTAGCATTTTAAAAATTTAAAGAATCAATAAAATTCAAAATTCTCCAAGTTGGATAGAGTAATTAGGGATATTCCAAAGTTTAAAAATAGAGTAGATATCTAATAAGATTTTATTTAGATATCTTAAAAGAGTTAATTTATGAAATATGGGTAGAATAGATAATAATGTCAATGGAATTTGCCAATATTGTCTTTAAAGAAGAAGATCCGGAGTTGACCCCCCAAGAAATAAAAGATTCAGCTTCCTATTTGATGGAACAAAGTCTTTTCTATACATGAGAGTCACCCAGCTTGTAAGGATAGGTTAGAGGATACTTACCCTGGCAATACTTAGCAGTCATGAATTTAGCCCAAAAGTCTATTTTTTGCTCCTAAAGTTCCACCAAAGTTTATGAGAGAATGCATTAATAGCTTTGATGGCATTTTCAACAAGCCACAACTTTAACTTTAATAAGAGTCCAATTCATCCTTTTAGTAAAGTTGCTTGATCCCAAGAAGAATTTATTTAGAAGATGCTTATTCTGTTTAAAGTAGAATTCGTAGGAACAATGGTTTGAATAATATATAAAGGCATGGAGTTTAGGGTACTATTAAGCAAATAAGCCTGCCACCAAATGAAAGTAAATGAAATTCTCAAACTGAAATTTTTTTGAGATTTTTTGTATTAACTCATCAAAGAGATGTGGTCTTTTCTGACCTTTGTATAGAGGAGCTCAAGATATTTAATAGGAAGGTGTTGTTGCTGAAAATTAGTGATTCTCAAGATTTGATTGATTTTATTACTAGAGATTTTAGAGGAAGGAATGAAGCAACTTTTACCTTCCCTAATAGAAAGACCACTTTCCTTCCCAAACTTAATTAAGAAGTTTTTAATGTTTTTAATGTGATGAATGGAAGCATTGCAAAAGATAATGAAATCATCAACAAAGCTAAGATGGGAGATAGGCAAACCACCCAGAGTTTCAAAAAACATGCTAGGATTATTGTTGAAGAGGTCATTAAGGATCCTAGAAAGATACTCCATCACAATAATAAAAAGAGAGGGATACAAGGGATCCCGTTGTCTTAGACCATGAGCAAAAGGAAAGAAACCTAAGGCCTCACCATTTAATAACAAGGAGCATTACTAATCAAATTTTTAACTAAGGAGATGAAATTATCAGAGAAGCCAAACAAATGAAGGATTTGAAAAAGGAAGATTTAGGAGATGTTGTTAAAAGCTTTAGATATATCCAATTTGAAAAGGATGTTACCACCTTTATTTTTAAGTTCATTTTATTTTATTTATTTTATTTTTATTTGAGGTTTGATTTTTTTTTAGTTTAAGGTTTCATGTTTTATTTTTTATTTATTTTTAGGTTTATCTTTTAGGTTTAAGTTTTATGCAATTTTATTTTATTTTATTTTATTTAATTAATTAATTTTATTTTATTTTTATTTTATTTTATTTTTTTTTTATTTTATTTTAGTTTAGGTTTTTTTTTATTTTATTTATTTTATTTTTTATTTTTTAGGTTTAGGTTTTTTAGTTATTTTATTTAATTTAATTTTATTTTTTTAGTTTTTTTATTTTATTTAGGTTTTTTTTAGGTATTTTGGTTTAGTATTTAGTATTTTAGGTTTAGGTTTTAGATTTAGGTTTAGGTTTAGGTTTAGGTTTAGGTTTAAGTTTAGGGTTTTGGTTTAGGGTTTAGCTTTAAGGTTTAGGTTTAGGTTTAGGTTTAGGTTTATGGATTATAGTTTAGGGTTTAGTTTAGAGTTAGGGTTTAGTTTATAGAGTTTAGTGTTTAGCTTTATGGTTTAATGTTTTTGGGTTTAGGTTTTGGGTTTAAGTTTAGTTTAGGGTTTATTTTAGTTTAGGAGTTTAGGTAGTTTAGATTTTAGGTTTAGGGTTTAGGTTTAGTATTTAAACTTTAGGTAAGTTTAGTGTTTTAAGTTTAGGTTTAGGTTTATTATTAGGTTTTGTTTAGTTTAGGTTTTAGGGTTAGGTTAGGTTAGGGTTAGTTAGGTTTAAGTTTAGATTTTGGTTTGGGTTTAGGGTGTTTAGTTTAGGGTTTAGGTTTATTTAAGTTTAGTATTTTAGGTTTAGTTTAGTTTGATTAGGGTTTATGTTTAGTGTTTAAGGTTTAGGGTTTAGGTTTAAGTTTTTTTAATTTAGTATTTATTTATTTTATTTTAATTAAGTAAATAGGTTTAGGTTTTAGTTTATATTTATTTTATTTATTTTTATTTATTTTTGGTTTATTTTATTTTATTTAGTTTAGTTTATTTATTTTCATTTAATCTTTTATTTTAGTTTCTTTTTTGGTTTATATTTAGGTTTAAGTTTATTTTGTTTAGTTTTATAATTTTAGATTTAGGTTTATTTTTTAATTTTTTTAGCTTTAGGTTTAGTTTTAAGGTTTAGGTTAAGGTTTAGGATTTAGTTTAGTTTAGGGTTTTATGGTTTAGGGTTTAGGGTTTAGGTTTAGGTTTAGGTTTAGGGTTTTAGTTTAGGATTTAGGTTTAGTGTTTAGCTTTAGGGTTTAGGCTTTTTGAGGTTTAGGGTTTAAGGTTATCTTAGGGTTTTGTGAGTTAGTTTAGGGTTTAGGTTTAGGGTTTAGGGTTTAGAATTTAAGTTTAGGGTTTGGTTTAGGTTTAGGTTTTATGGTTTGGGTTTAGGGTTTAGGGTTAGGGTTAGGTTTAGGTTTAGTTTAGAGTTTAGTTTAGGATTTATTTAAATTAAGTAAATGGGTTTAAGTTTATTTAGTTTATTTATTATTTATTTTAGTTTATTTTTATTTGTTTATTTATTTTTTATTTTTTTTTATTTATTTAGTTTAGTTTTATTTTAGTTTAGGTTTTTCATTTTAGTTTACTTTTTCGATTTAGGTTTATTTTTAGTTTAATTTTATTTGTCTTTTATTTTTAGGTTTAGTTTTATTTTTTATTTTTAGGTTTAGGTTTAGGTTTTTATTTTTTATTTTTTGGTTTAGGTTTTAGGTTTTTATTTTAGGTTTATTTTTAGGTTTTATTTTTTAGTTTAGGTTCAGGTTTATTTTTAGTTTATTTTATTTTATTTAGTTTAGGTCTAGGTTTAAGTTTAGTTTATTTTTGGTTTAGGTTTAGGTTTTATTTATTTTAGTTTAGTTTATTATAATTTAGTTTTATTTTATTTTATTATTTTATTTTATTTTAAGTTTAAGTTTTTTTTTTAGTTTTGGGTTTAGGTTTTATTATTTCTTTATTTTTAGATTTTACTTTTAGTTTTCTTTTTTAGGTTTAGGTTTTTATTTAGTTTTTATTTTATTTTATATTAGGTTTATTTTAATTTTATTTTAGGTTTAGTTTTTATTTTATTAAGATTTTTATTTTTAACTATATTTTGTTTTTTAGTTTAGTTTAGGTTGTTATTTATTTTATTTTAGTTTAGTTATTATTATTATTTTTTATTTTATTTTTTGGTTTAGGTTTAGGTTTAGGTTTTAGTTTAGGTTTTTATTTTATTATTTTTATTTTGTTTAGGTTTATTTATTTATTTTATTTTTAGTATTAAGTTTAGGTTTAGGTTTTAGGTTTTTAGGGTTTACGATTTAGTCTTTAGGGTTTAGCATTTAGAGTTTAGGATTTAGGGTTTGGGGTTTAGGGTTTAAGGTTGTTGGTTTTAATGGTTTAGGCTTATAGGTTTTAGGGTTTAGGGTTTAGGGTTTTGGGGTTATTTTTTGTTGGGAAAAGTTTGAATTTTATTACCATAAAAGGAAAAGATACAATGTCCTTAATAGGGGTAAAGCTCAAAGTTCTACTACTCTCAGAGCTACAAGAAACCTAAAGAGCCAATCCTCGATCTAAGTATAATAGAAAAGGAAAAGAAAACAAAAGAAAAATAAAAACAAATACAATACCTAAAAAGCATATGAGAAAAAGACACAAAATAAGACTATTAAAACTCATGAAAATAGTAAAAGGACTGTCAGAAGCAGCTCTTGATCCCTTTGAGAATGCAAGATAAACAAGATCCACAACAACAAGTTGAGTTAGGTATAGCTCATTCCATCGAAGTTCCAACGCAAAAGAATTTTGCAAAACACTACAAAGGCAATAATCATAGCTCAAGGGAAATGGATAAAGTAAACAATTTAGAGAGAGCTGAGAAAGAGAAGGCTTGGGCTTAGTTAATATCATCTCAAGTGGCAACAATACATATGAGCATCCAAACTTTGTGAGAAATGTTATAGTCATATGTAATGCTGCAAATCAGAGAGAAGATATGAAGAAACATCAATATCATCTTGACATAATATAAGTAAACCATCAAGGAAAATAGCCCATAGTGACCAGGGTTACAAACAAATAGCGAAAACCAGCCAAAAACCAAAAACCATAATAGACCAATCACATAAAGCTAGCACCCGAAGTTCTGTAGAATCGGTGGCCAAGCTAAAAAAAAACAAGGAGTAATTCCACCAAAACCACCAAAAGAAGAGAAAAACAAAAAAAAAGCGATCAACATGAATTGGGGTAACAACAAAGGCATAACAACAAACTATCTCAGCAATAGTAATCCAAAGGGAAAAACCTCCACCCAAATAGCAAAATAGTAGAAGATAAGTAGCACCTGGAGGAAAGCTATAGGGAGACCAAGAGGGCATCCAAAAATTACCATCATAACCACCACCAAGGCAGTAGGAAAAATAGCAAATCTAGCACCACCAACAAAGATGCAAATATCGGGAAACAAGGAGAGCAAAATAAACCAGAGGGATTCAATACTAACAGCCAATCTAAATCCCAAGACACCAAGCCAAGGCACAAGCATCCAAGGAAAGACAACATCCAAGACAAGCAAAGAGAGACAATAAGCCCTCAAAATCAGGATCTAGTCAGGAGGAGTATGATAAACCAATAGGCATAGACAAAAAATAGCCATAATCATCTCCTCTAGTAAATAGAAACTTAGGTTTGGAAGAAGAAAGAACCACAAAGCAGCTGCCCTCATACCAATCAACAAAGAAAACAACCAAAAAAAAGAAAACACCAACCCAAACCAGGAAAACAACCAAAAAGAATTCAAAAATACCAAACCTAAGAAAATTTTGAAGAGACCAATAGCTTCGACCCAACAACCAAACACAGTCAGTAGAAGTTACAATTCAGTAGATGGAGCAGCTAGCTAAAACAAGATGTTAACAAGCAGCAAATCAGTGAGGATAGGAACAAGGCCAGAGGCAAACAAAACCCCATCCAAACCATAAAGAGCAGATAATCATCACTAAAGACAAAATAGAAGGGAAACAACTAGAAAAAAGCTACCTCTAATCCACAAGGCAGAGAGAAAAACCAACCAGCATAAGCCCCCAAGAGAAACCAGGAAAGGAGAACAACAACCACCAAAAAGCCCAAAACTAAGCCAAACTAGAAGAGACCAATAGTACACATGAAAAAATGACCACCCAAAATAGTCAGGTAGATGGAAGAAACAGCATCGTAACAAACCATAGTAAATCCAATTCAAATGTAAAAAAAAAAAAAGGCAAACCAAATATTAATTAGTATAAGGGGTAGGCCAAGATCAGGAACAACCATAACTAAACAGGAGACCCCCAAAACATCACTAACTATGTGACAAAAGAAGCATAGCATAAGACATAGAAAGAAAACCACCAGTCCTAGAGGATAGGAAAACTAATTAAAAATAGCACAACTATGTCCCAAATAAGGGCCATTCAAGTATACAATGGGGTAAAGAGGAAGGGGGTTTAAGTTTTGAAATAAACTAAAACCAACAACGTAGCTTTCATATAAAGTGAGATTGACCGGGAAAAAAATAGCAAAATCAATTCTGCTAAGGGGAAACCAACCAAAAACAAAGCAATAAAACCACCATAGCAATATGATTAACAAAATAAGCGAAAGTTAAAATCACAGGTAAGGTAGTCTAGTGTTATCAGATTGACCGACCATGTATTCTTAAGTAAGCTATGGTTATCAAATAAAGCAAGCTCATTTTATTCAAATTAGCAGGAAATTTTGTAAAGAATTTTTTGTAGCAAACTTGAGAAAAAACCCTATTAGTGTGATTAAGAAGATAAAATAAGTCAGCATTCCCCATTTTATTAGTATTGAGCATATCAAGTAAAGAAGAGCATCAACTTCAATCCTCATATTAAAGATGTCTTCAAATATCATTAGCTTTATTACGACCATGAGCTCGGCATAAATAATGCAAGCTTTGAGGGGTAGGAAAAGATAGTGCCTTTAGAATCCTTTGGAATTCCACCACAACCATATTTATTAGGGGAAATGAAACCATTAGTATTGATCTTAATGAAATTTTCTTTAGGCTTAATCCAATGTATAATCCTAATACTCTTGTAGGAAGGGTCATCATGCAAAGTGATACCCAATTTCTCAACCAAAAATTTATCACCTCTAAATTGAAGATTACTAATTAAATTTGCATTAAACAAAGCATGAATTTTTTCTTTAGTTCTAGCAAGGATCCTTTTATGGTTCATAGGAATGCCTCGATATTTAGTATCATTTCTATCCATCCAAATGAACCAAATAAGGGTAATAGAAATTAAAAATTTTATATGACCTTTCACAATTTTATGGAAACAAACTTCAAGAAGTTGATATAATGAAAGAGAGCCGTGAAAATAGTTAGTGTTAAATAAATCATCATAACATATCCAAAGTTTGGAAGTAATAGCACCATTGACAAAAACATGATTAACATTTTCAATATGATAGCAACAATAGCACTTAGAAGGTAAATAAAACCCTTTAAGCGAGCAAAGAATCTCTGAGGAATGAGTCATTCAAAATCCTCCAAGCTAAAACAAAATAAGAAATTGAAATGATATTGTTCCAAAGTTTAATGAAAACATTAGAGGTGTTTTGTTTATTTCTAATAAATTCTCTAACCTCTTTAAGAACAAAATCACCATTGTAAGAGAGATTGAAAAGAATTGATTAGGTTTATTAGAAAAGATAGTGATGTAGTAAAACTTGTCAAAAAATAGAAATAGGAATGTAGTTCTCAAGTTTGTTTTCATTCCAATTGTTATTAAGCCAAAAGAGTTAACTTTGATAAGATAGAGTGTGTAGATCAAAGGGAGTCAAAGAATGCCAATCAATTATCTTGCCAAAAGAAAGAAAGAGCCCAAATGAATACCCCAAGATATTAATGATTCAACAACCCATTTAATGTAGCAAAGCCTTTATAAGCATAGATAGCAGGGTGTTTACCTTAACAATATTTTTCCATCATAAAATTAGCCCAAATGCTATCATTATTTTTAAAATTCCACCAAAGCGTATGAGAGAAGGTAGTCATAGCTTCACGAATAAGTTTGCAACCAAGACCACCTTCACCCAAAAGACCACATCATTTATGCCAGAATGTCTAATGCATTATTTTAATAGAATTATTGGATCCGAAAAAAATTTATTAAGTAAGTGATCAATTACGATAAGAATTAGTAGTGAATAATAGTTTGAATCAAATAAAGAGGCATATAATTGAGAGTTCTTTAAGAATAGTGAGCCTTCCACCAAAGGAAAGTAAATGGAATTCCCAAACAAAATTTTATTTAAAATTTTTTGAATTAACTCATAAAAATATGGGATCATTTTACCTTCAAAGCACCCTAGTACTTAAGAGTGTTGATGTTTAAAATTAGTGATATGGTGGATTTGATCGATTTTATTATTAGAGATACTTGAAGAAATAATAAAACAACTTTTGTTATGATCATTGATAAGACCACTTTCTACAAATTTATTTTAAAAAAATCTTGAGGTTCTTAATATGTTGAATAGAGAAGCATTGCAAAATGAAAACATCTACAAAGCTTAAGTGGGAAATAGGAAGACCACCAAGAGTTCTGTAGTACATACTAGGATTGTTTAAAAATAACTCATTGATGCTCCTAGATAAGTACTCAACAATAATAATAAATAAAGTAGGAGATAAAGGATCCCCTTTTCTTAAGCCATAGGAAGAAGTTAAGAAGCCCAAAGCTTTCCCATTAAGAAAAATGGAAAATTAGGCATTATTAATACAAGTTTTAATAAGAAAAGTAAATTTATCAGAAAACCCAAGTAAATTCATAATATGGAAATGGAAATCCCAAGAGATATTATCAAAAGCTTTGGTAACATCTAATTTGGAAAGAACATTTTGACCTCTAGTCTTAGCATCTAAGTCATGAATTAATTCCATGGCAAGTAAAATGTTGTCAGAAATAGATCTACCTCTAACAAAACTAGTTTGGTTGAGAGAGATAATCTTATGAAGTAAAAGACTAAGCGATGGCAAGAATTTTGGAAATCGACTTATTGAAGAAGGTGCAAAGACTAATAGGTCTAAGATCACTCCAATAGTGGATTATCTTTCTTGGGTATGAGAATAATATAAGTGCTAGAAAATATCTATAAAAGGATTACCATTAAAATAATCAACCACAATCAATCAAATCATTTTTAATAAACCAACAATTTTGAAAAATTGATGGTGAAACCCTCTCACAAAATCTATGTTCATGCTATTAAGAACTTTAAAAATTTCATCTTCATTAGGTACAATAGTAAGAACATCATTGTCATCATTGCTAATAATAGAAGGAATCAAGTGTGATTTAGAAATATCTTCATAAGAGCAACTCTTATTAAGCATATTTCTAAAGTAATTAATAACTAAAACCTTAATATCTTTATTCTCCATAATCCATTCTCCATTGCCATCTTTAATTTTTATTAATATTATTTAAAGCTCTATTTTTAATAATTAAAGCATGGAAATACCTAGTATTCCTATCACAATCCGCAATATGTTTACTATCAGATTTTTGAAGCCAATAAGTCTCCTCCATATTTTCAAAATTAATAAGTTTATCTTTCACCTCAATCAAGTCATTAATCTTAGAAGGATCAGACATAATAGAGACCTCAAGATCACAAACTAATTTTTCCATATCTTTGATATTAGCAAAAAGGTTATTATAATAATGCTTGTTCCACCAACCCAGATTTTGCTCTAGTCATTTAAGCTTAAACTAAAGTCTATTCATCCCCATAATCGAATTATCAAGATGTAAAGGAGCTTTCCAATTATTAGCCACAACATTAAAAAAATTAATATCTGAATCCACATGTTCTAAAATCTAAAGGAGAGAAATTTTTTAATCTATTATAATTATCTTTACTAGAAAGCAAAAAGAGCATGATTAGACAAGGTTTTGCTTAAATGATGAGAAGTAATATGCCATTGAGTTATCTAATGAGTATTAAAAGAATCGATCCTTTGTCAATGTCTAGAGTTTTACCAAGTATAATTACAACCTTTAAAACCAATATCAATCAAATTATAATCAAGGATCATATTAGAAAATTCTTCCATGGAATGAATATTAGGAGAGAAACCACCACTTGGTTTAGAAGTGAATAAAATTATGTTGAAATCACCACCAACAAACCAAGATTTATTTATTGAGAGGTAGCATCAAATTATCCCAAAGAAGATTTCTACTAGATCTAAGCCCAAAATAGAATCACCATAAGAGATTTGAGCATTGACAACTCTTTGAAAATCATCAAGAATAGAAACCTCTACAAAGTTATTCCAAAAACACTAAATCTTATTGACATTAGAGATAAAGTTTTGAAATGATCATTCTAGCAACATGGTTAATTTTGTTAGCATGAATAAGAGGCTCTAGAAAAAATAAGTAAAGAAATATTATGTATACGACAAATATTTCTAAAATATTATGAATAGAGAGGATACCAATCCTTCTAACATTCCAAACAATAAAATTAAACATAAAGAAATAAAAAGGGGTTCGAAAAAGGTTAATTAAAAGAGGAGAGGGAGGTCATAGCCGATCTAGTGCTTCTTGGCAATTTGGGAAAGAATTTTTTAACATCTTTTTCTCTTTATAGAATGATCAGTTTGGAAACCATTTTATTTTCCTATACAATCATCATCTGAGAAGGATTTAGCAACATTAGTCACAGATTTAAAAGAAATCTTGATTAGAAATGAGTTCTCCTTCTTCCAAGACATTAGAATTTATTAAAGCCAAATGAGCATCGGGAATAGCAAGAGAGAGCATAAAACAAATTTATTAAAGGCAAGTGTGAACATCAAGCCCTTCCTTTTCATGACCCAAATTGACAAGAATCTTTTGAGAATTTAAATCATCTTCATGGAAAATAGAATCAATTTTTCAACTTTATCATGAGGTATTCCATATTATCCATTAAATTTGAATGATGCATAACATTAATATCCTCATTTATATTTCTCAAAGCTTCATTTTCATCAATCAAAGTGACAAGGATGAGGATTGAATCGAGGAAATAGAATCATCAACCAAAGTTTAGAAAACTATTGCTATTAGAAAAAGCCTTGAAAGAAAGTAAGAGGTAAAATATCCTTATTAAGAACATTCAAATTCCTTTTTTTTCTGTAGCTTTTTGATTTTGATGACTAGGGTTAGGAATAGAAGTTTCTTAAATAGGGATTTTTTAGGTGAGGATGAAGAATGAAGCATTCAAAATTATCATACCCATGGATTTGAGAAAAATGATGGAAATTTTCAAATTCAATTCTTTGCATATAACTATAATTTTTCCTTTCTTTGGGTGTTTCTTGGTAATGTCCAATTCAGAAGGATTCAAGGACAAGATTTTATAGACGTTGTCTTGATTTATGTGGCCAAAATAAAGCACCCACAATAAAAGAATTGATGGTTAATGAAAATGTATTTGCATATTGGGAGAGAAATCAAATGGGAACGTCTTTGAATGATTTCAAAGCGTTGAAGAAGATAGTTGATGTCATAGGATCCATAGGATCCTTTAGTATTCTAATGAATCATCAAGAAGAAGCTGTATTACTCAATGAAAACACAAAATAGGCCGACCATCTATTCAAAAGAATCAATAAGAATCATGCAAAAAAATAGCAGCAGCGGTAGAACTAAAATCAGAGGGAAAGGGAAATTTAGAACTTAGATGAGGGCTTGGCGGTAGTTTTGGGTTTTGGGTTTAGTTTAGGTTTAGTTTAGTTTAGGGTTTAGGTTAGGTTTAGGTTTAGGTTTAGGTTTAGGTTAGGTTTAGGTTTAGGTTTAGGAGTTTTTTAGTTTAGTTTAGGTTTATTTAGTTTAGGTTTAGGTTTTAGTTTAGGAGTTTAGTTTTTAGTTTAGTTTAGTTTAGGATTTAAGTTTATTTAGTTTAAGTTTAGAGTAGATTTAGGAGTTTAGTAGGTTAGGGTTTAAGTTTAAGTTTAAGTATAATTAGATTTAGGTTTAGGTAAAGATTAGGAGTTTATTTAGTTAGGTTTAAGTTTAAGTTTAGGAGTTTAAGTTTATTTTAGGTAGAGGTTTAGAGTTTAGGTTTAGTTTAGATTTAAGTTTAAAGTTTAGGTTTTGGTTTAAGTTTATTTAAGTTTAAAGTTTAAGTTGGTTTAATTTAAGTTTAGGATTTAAGTTTATAAATTTAATTAAGTTTAGTATTTAAGTTTAGTTTAGGTTAGGTTTAGAGTTTAAGTTTAGTTAGTTAAGTTTGATTTAGAGATTTAAGTTTTTATTTAAGTTTAGGTTTAAGTTTGATTTATTTAAGTTTAGAGTTTTTTTAGGTTTAAGTTTAGGTTAAGTTTAAGTTTAGTTTAGATTTAGGTTTAAATTTAGAGTTTAAATTTGGTTAAATTAGGTTTAGTTTAGGAGTTAAGTTGAGTTTAGTTTAGGTTTAGTTTAGGTTTAGGGTTTAGGTTTTAGGTTTTTTAGTTTAGGGTTTAGTTAATTTAAATTGGGGTTTAGGGTTTTAGGTTTAGGTTTTAGGTTTGTTTAGGTTTTATTTTTAAGTTTAGGTTTTTTTTGGTTTGAGTTTAGGGTTTAGGTTTAGGTTTAGGTTTATAGTTTTAGGTTTTGGGTTTATAGTTTATGATTTAGGGTTTGTTTATTTAGTTTTTTGTGTATTTTTTGGGTGTTTATGTTAAGACACCATCCAGATCGAGGACTTATGTGAGGTGTATATTGTGCACTATCTCAAGAATAAAATCACTACCTCGATGGCTAATCACTTAATAAGGACTCTAGAGGCATGATGGGTCTTGAATATACCAGATTTTTCCACTTGGAAAAGTAAAGCATGGTTTATTTAAACAGTTCATTAAGTTCCTATAGAGCAGCCTTCATAGTTAATTACATCTTAAGAAAATGAATCCCTTAAGAATACTCTCGATTAAAAGTGATTATTGTCTCCAAAATTCAAAGATAGTACTATCAATAAATTGGTTGTATTTTAGAAGATCAATTGGGATAAATCAAAGGGAAGAGTTATTATCAAACCAAGGAGATGAGTAGGGTGTATTCACTATGAAACCTAGTGAGCGGCCATTCTATCCTATGGTTGGCTTTATATATTTGAAATTGAGGAGATTTATTAATTTGATTTGAAATTTTATTAGAAATCTAGACTTATAATTCCACAATATAAGATTATGGAAATACTGAGGTGAGGATTATGCTTGTAGCCCGCAAAGAGATATAGCAACCTCAGATCCTAAATCTAGAGAACTTTGGTGAGGGCCAAATCATGACTTAAATCTAAGGAGAAAGTGGGTATATGGTTTACCTAGATAGAGTAAACCATGACTGGACTTATTATCGCCGAGTGGTAGCCAACTAACTCCTCCCATGCTTTAAATCCATGTAGGCAAGTCATATGTTTTTTGAGATGGCTAGGTTATTATTATTTAAAAAAAGAGACTAAGTCCTTAAACCCACCCTAAGAGACTAGAGCATGGGGTATGAATAATGACTTAAATCTAATGCAAATTTTATCAAATTTTATTTAATTTAGACTCTTTATTTTGACACAAGGCTATAGGATTTTGTATGCCTAAATGCATGAGAAGTTGATTATGGGCCAAATCAAAGGGAAAGAGGTGTTCTTCCATCATAGGCTCTCAAAGGTTAAGCCCATTCTATCTGCAAAGATGGAAGCCCTCTAAACAAGAGTGAAACAAGATGATTATGCATGATATTAAACATATAAACATCCAAATAAGGGGTTGCTAAATATTTTATTATTTTGATTTAATGCCTAGGTTTTTATATAAGATTATGAGTTTTGAAAATTTAGTTATGAGTAGTTAATGGGATAGAAAATTTATTTTATCCTAAGAGCCTAATCAGCATCCATACAACAATCACCAATCATAAACAAACTATGAAAAGGAATGCTTTTTCTAATGCACATGCTAAAAAAAACATCAAATAATTTTAATAAAGCCATCGCAAAAGAATAAAAGGCCAATGCGGTCGGGTTCCACCATACGTCCTAAAAGGAAATGCGAGTAGTCGAGTTCTACTCTTATACAACCCGGATTACATGAGAATAATTACAATTGCAAATGATGACTGTTATGGGGGTCTTCATTCTTCATTCTTCCTTCTTCATTTCTTCATCTTCCATTTCTTCATTTAATTTGCTCTATTTCTTCCTTCTTTTTGGATTGATTTAGATATGCTTGCTCCAAAGGCATCACATGGTACATAAGACTTGGTCTTATAACCAATGCTCATCCTAGTCCTCCATAATACTCATACTAATCCTAGTGCAAAATTACATTAAAAGAAGGAAAGTAAATCAAGCTATACCTGCAAAATAAATGTTAGGTAAACTCACCATACAACCCAAGCAATTATATGAATGATTTGGACTTAGCACCCCACATGGGTAACCAAGCCCACCTATCCTAGGGTTAGAAGGGCAACCCGCATAGCAAAAAAAACATTTATATTTTTATTTAGCCCTTAAGCACAACCCCTCAGTAGAAAGCATGATTAGCTAATATCGCCTAACATCCGACTAAGACACACCCCAAACATCCAATCTATAATACATCAAAACAAGCATACATCAAACCATACAACTCCCAACATAAAGCTATAAATGGACTTTGTCTAATGTGCATGAATTAAAGCTTGTGTGGTATATCCTAACTAGGCTTTAGAGTTGTAATTTCTAAGTGTGAGGGATTTAATTTATAAAGAGGTTAATTTTTCTTTAAGTGATTTGATTGATTTAAAGATTTTTACTTAGTGTTTTCTTTGTTTCATATGCTTAACAACTAAGTATTATAAAGAGAAGAAAGAGAGAGAATCTATTTCATCCCTACCTTAAGTCACTAAAGTAAGTTAATTAATCAATTTCCTTTAGTGAATAGTTTATTATATGTTTTAATTAGTCAAGTCACTTAAATAACCTTATTCAATAAGAAAGGCATCTTAAGATTAATTAGAATGAATTACTATCACATAATACATATTTTATTCATTTCTTTCCATCATGCATATCATGCATATATTAAATAAGCATACTATACATGCAATTTATATTTTAGAATTGAATGATCTAATGCAAAGAAGTTTGTTAAATTTAATTTCATTTGATTGAATTATGAATGGATGCCTTTTAATAAGGAGAGATTTTTCATCCATTATCACACATTCACATGTATAAAAGTTTTAAGCATTTCATTATTCTGCATATGCATATACAAGACCTACTTGCTGACTTAAATCCTGAACCAATATCTGTGACTAATATATATTTTAGATACATATGAATGTATAAGAACTACAAGGATTGGAAAACCCATGGAAAAATTGTATTTGATTTATATGACTTATGATTTTTATTCATTGACCAACACATACACATGTATAAGAGTTTTAAGTGAGTACATCATTATTCTCACGTGCAAGGTATAAGTCCTACTTAGGCTACTTAAAGCCTCAGCTAAAATCTGGACTAATATACCACTTTTCTCGATATAATGTATTCCACAAGAAGAAGAAGTCATGCAAGAAGTCATATTTGATTTGATTATATGACATATATGGTATGAAATTCTTCCTAAGTCTGCATAAAAGAATTGATTTAATGTTCTTTTCAAATGAACTATACAATTTAATGCCTATGTGAATCCATGTAAGATAAAGATAGAGCTTCATATTTCATATCTTATATTATCAACACATGTAAACCTATAGATATTTGTAATATCACTTTATTTTAATTGATTTATGAGCTTGAAAATAACTTTTGATTTAATAGTGATAATAGTACACCTATTTTAATTTAAATCAACACATGCAATTTGACATAAAATAAACCATTTCATTTAGTTAATTTTTTAAAAAAAATGAATGCATGATTACACATGAAGTAACATTTAAAATGATTGGAAGAAAGAAAGGAACTATACATTATCTCATTCATTCTATTAATTTCTAAGGACAATACTAAATAAGCCACTTAAAATAAATAAAGTCCTTTAATGAGATTTCAATTTTGAGTTTGATTTCATTTAAGAAATGAAAGGGATTTGTTGATTAATCCCATTCACTTTTATTAATTTAATTTAATGAAGAAGTATTTAAGTTGATTTTATGGTTTAAAGGTTAGTGATGAATAGCCAATAACCAACATCATTTAATTAAATCAAATGAACTAATATGAATTGCAAACCACATGGAAAGTAAATTTCAATTTTAAGAAAAAAAATGCAATGCATGATTAATAACAATTAAGCTTATGATCTCAAAAACTACTTTTATAAACATGTGAGCTAACCATAATTTCATTCTTATTCAACACCCAAAGAGCTACCCAAGATTAAATTTTAGAATGATTCAATAAAGTATAAATTCATTAAATTAAACCTAATCAACCTTAACTAATCAAAATGAGATGGTCTTAGAAAGAGAAAAGAGAGCCTAAGTCTCAATCCTAAATCCTTATAATTTGTTTAATGATTAAAGTTCATGTATCATTTGGATTTTTTTGATTAATCTTGTAATTAATTAATAATTAAAGGAGACTTAATGAAAAATTAAGACTAATCCATTTCTCTGTGATACATGGAAAGTAAATTTGCAATGCTCCTAAGAAATGAAAGGGGCCTAATGCAATTGGCTCATGATTAATAGTTAAGCTTAAGGGATCTCACTTAACTACTTTTATAGTTTTCTATACATGTGAGCTAACCATAATTTCATTACCTCCACCTTTGGATTATTGAACACCCAAAGAGCTACCCAAGATTAAATTTTATAAATAGATTCAATTAAATTAATTAAATTCATTAATTAATTAAACCTTAATCAACCTTAACCAATCAAAATGAGATGGGCTGAGAAAGAGATAAAGGGAGCCTAAGTCTCAATCCTTAAATCCTTATAATTTGTTGATTAAAGTTCGTATCATTTGGATTTTGATTAATCTTGTAATTAATCTTAAGGGGTGTTAATTAATTAATAATTTAAGAGGGATTAGAGAAGACTTAAAGAAAATATTGGAAGAGGGAGTCCCAATCTCTAGATTTCATCATCACAATGAGGTTAATAAAGCTTAATTGATTGATTAATTTACTATTCATTTACTTAATTATCACAATTATATTAAGAAACTTATTAAGCCTTAACCCATTGGTTTCTAATTAAGCAACCAATAAAATCCCAAAAAAAAAGTAGAGGTCATCCCCTTAACATGCACAAAGTTTGAGATTAATTGGATGATTAATTAGGAGTAATTAGACTTACATTTCCAATTAATTAAATCCATCAAAATCAATAATAATAATTCTAGATTTTACTCTAAATTATCTTTAAAATGAGCATAAGTTTGTATTTTTATGGATTTTTCTAGAATTAGTTATGAATTTAGAAGTTTTGGATTAAAAACTAGTTAATTAGCTAATTAGAGCCTTAATCCCATCGCAACATGGCAATGACATGACGCAATGCGCTTTCCATGTGATGGGGATTATTAAGTTTTGTCACATCCAAGTGATGACTCATGGTGGTGCGTATCCATGGACTCCGATCTAAGATCGATGACCATGATTAAACCTAGTTTCAAAGGATTAATCAGGTTCTAAGTGATTAGATCGGACCTTTCATCCCAATCATGGGGATGGACATTCCATGATCTATCTCCTCCCAAGCATCAACAATGGCTCCCCATCGATCGTCACCAATCCAAGCTCACCCAAGCTCATGGAGATGAAAATGATCCCACACCTTCAAGCACAATAAGAAGATCTAATGGAGGAAATCATGACAAAAATTTCTTTCACAAAAGACCAACCTATTTTCATTCAAGGATATATTTCAATGGCATACCTCCTGAGCATGATGACATTTCCAATGATTGAGAAGCTTTATTTGGTAGAAATGAAGCTCAAGCCGCATGAGCTTTGATTTGGTGTAGTTGCTCAAGACTAGCCACACTAGTGCTCTGCTTGATCAACTCTACCCTCCACTATCGAGAAGCTTGGGAAATAATTCATTCTCACTATTTGGCTCCATGGAAGGTGTGTGCAAAGTTAATTGCACTTTGGTGGAGGTTTGAAAATGAGAATCAAGGTGGCCTCCTTATTTTGGTTTTGTAAAATTGAGAATGGGATTTTGGGAGTGTGGAAGGCTTGGAAATTTATTTGGGAACTCTCTCCTTGCTAAAGTTGAATCAAGTGTGAGTGTCTAAGTTTGAGAGAATGAGGGGAATCCCTCATTCCTAGAATGACCATAGCTTTGATTTTTCTTGATCAATTGGCCAAAATTGAGGGTGGTTGAGGTCCGCATGATGTGGCTTGGGTTAGGTGAGGGTGTGGAGGTGGCTATCAAGGGAGTAGTGGGAGTCCTATGGCTGTTTGGAAAGCTCCAATGGGGATGAGGAGGTGATTTCACCACGCCATGGATCATGGATGACCCAACCACCTTGGTCAACCATGGTCCTAGGTGCCTAAGTGGACCTATGACTAGGTACCAAGGGGCTAAGTGGAAAAAATGACCAAATGAGCATGTTTCTTATCTCATGGGATGCCCTAATCCCAAGGGCAATGGTCATTTGGCTATGGGTTTGGTTTGGCAGATTTGGGATGCATCAAAAGTGGGTTAGCCCAATTTCAAGTGGTTTGGAGTTTATTTGATTTGATTTGGCTTGATTTAACCTATTAGGTCAAATTGGGTTAGGTTGGGTCAAGTTGACCAATTGGTCAAATTGGGTCAAACCAAGGTTTGGGTCAAGTTCAATTAGCTAATTGAAAATGATTGTAGGCTTTGGTTTGGTTTAATTTGGAATTAATTTGGATTTTGGCTAATTTGACCCTTTAGGTCAATTTGGGTTAAGTTAGGTCAAGTTGACCAATTGGTCAAATTGGGCTCAATCATGGTTTTTGTCAAGTTCAATAAGTTATTTTGAATGAACTTGAGCCATTGGTTACAATCAATTTGGGTTGGATTGTGATTTGCCCTATTTTGGCTTTTAGGCCAATTTGGGTCAACTTGGTTCAAATAGCCAATTGGGCTTGGTTTGGCTCAAGTGAGGGTTTGGCCATGTTCAATCATTGGTTAGGAATGGGTTTGTATCAATAGTTTCAATCAATTTAGCTTATGGTGGATTTTATCTGATTTGGGTTTCATTTGGGCTAAATGTTGACTTTATCAACAGGCTAGGTTGACTTAGTTTGACCAAATTTAAGATAAGTGATTAACCTGGGATGATTGTTGATCATGTTGTGAGGTTTCGATGGGCTTAGTTCAATTTAATTTGGGTTGAATTAGAACTTGGTTCGAAAAGGTCTTTTAGGTCACTTTTGGTCAAGTGGACCTAAATGGGTTAATTGGCTTGATCATGGCTTGATTCAAGTTTAATTATATTGATAAATGGGCTTGATATAGAAATATAAATCCAATTGCAAGTAATTTGGATCCATATGGATTTTAGTTCATATGATAATTTCAAGTCAAAAGGGCTAACTTGGGTTTGATTTAGGTTATCTTGGATTTGGTTTGATAATTATAGTTTGTATTTATATTTGGATCTATGATTGTAGGAATGTTTGAATCATGAGGAAATCCATAAGTTTTGAATTGATTTGGGTATTATTTAGCCAAGTTCAAGAATTTGGCTAAAAGGGCTAAAATCAAGAATTTGATTTGATTTGGGTTTCAACCATTTGGAGTTTGGAATTGATTTATGATTTAGAATTTGATAATTGAGAAAATCAATTGAATTGTGATTTGAATTTGGTGAAGGCTAAGTCCATAAGATAAAATCAAAGGGCTTAGGAAGGGATTTGGAGTTTGAATTTGATCATGGGTTTGAATCATTTGATAGTTGGATTTGATTTTGGAATTTAGATTTAAATTTGAGAATTTTGGAAGAATGAAGATTTGGTTTGGGCTATAGGGTAGGCAAGTTCTCCTAAATCTCTAAGGCACAACCTACCCCTATGGCTAACTCTTCTAAGTCTCTAGGGTTAGGTTAAGTGTTCACCTAATCACTACAAGTGTCTTAAGGCTGAGGAACTCTATGTGTCTATGAGATTCCTAGATCTATGATAAGGAAGTTCAGAGCACACTCCAAAAGTGAGGTCAGAGGTTTATGGTTTAGGGTTTTAGGGTTTAGGTTTTTGTGTTAGGGTTTATGGTTTAGTGTTTAGGGTTTATGGTTTTAGGGTTTAGGGTTTAGGTTTAGGTTTTGGGTTTAGTTTTAGTTTAGGGTTTAAGGTTTTTTCTAAGAGAGAACAAATTCATATTCAACATTTATTCTTTTTGATTTCACCAACCAAGTGGCGCATGAAGTTTTCTAAGACATAAGCAATGACATAGATTAAAAATGAGCACGCATAGAGTAAATCAAAAACCCTAGATAATTAAAACTATCTTTACTATAAAGACACAGCTCCATAAGCAGCAGATCGGATCGATTGTTCTTTAGTTTTTCTAATTCGCATCAGAACCACCACCACCTCTTGAGCAGCGGGATCTGCCATCATATTCTTGATCTGTCCCTCTGTGACCACCACTGTTGTAACCTCTCTCCTCACCTCCATAACCCACTTCGACCACCCTCCATATCCACCTCTAGATCCCCACCACATGATGCAGCCTCCACCATCACCTACATCGCCAAATCTAGACTGAGCCTAGTTGACATTGATGTTCCTACTATCAAGGTTCTTCCCATTATTAGGGTTTAGGTTTAGGTTTAGGTTTATTAGGTTTTAGGGTTTATTTTTTATTTATTTTCTTTCTTTAGGATTAAGTTTAGGGTTTAGGATTTAAGGTTTAGGGTTTAGGGTTTAGGGTTTTAGGGTTTAGGATTTAGGGTTAGGGTATCGGGCTTAGGGTTTAGGGTTTAGGATTAGTGTTTAGTGTTTAGGCTTTAAGGTTTAGGGTTTTTAGGGTTTATGGTTTAGGGTTAGTTTAGGGTTTAGGTTTAGGGTTTGGGGTTTTAGGTTTAGGGTTTAGGGTTTAGGGTTTAGGTTTAGGGTTTAGGATTTAGGGTTTAGGTTTAGGGTTTATTTATTTATTTATTTTATTTTTTTAAATTAAGTAAACCGATAGGTTTAGGTTTATTTAGTTTATTTTTTTATTTATTTTAGTTTATTTTATTTTTTTTTTTTTTAGGTTCAATTTTTTTTATTTAGTTTAGTTTATTTATTTTAAGTTTATTTATTTTATTTTAGGTTTTTATTTAGTTTATTTTTTAGGTTTAGGTTTATTTTTTAGTTTAGATTTATTTTTATTTTATTTTATAGGTTTAGGTTTTATTTTTTTATTTTTAGGTTTAGGTATAGGTTTTTATTTTACTTTTTTAAGTTGAGGTTTTAGGTTTTTATTTTAGGTTTATTTTAAAGTTTTATTTTTTAGTTTAGGTTTAGGTTTATTTTTAGTTTATTTTATTTTATTTAGTTTAGATTTAGGTTTAGGTTTAGTTTATTTTAGGTTTAGGATTTATTTATTTTAGTTTAGTTTATTTTAGTTTAGGTTTAGGTTTATTTTTTTATTTTAGGTTTATGTTTTTTTTTTTAGTTTAGGGTTTAGGTTTTATTTTTTATTAATTTTTAGGTTTATTTTTTAGGTTTAGGTTTTTATTTAGTTATTATTTTATTTAATTTTAGGTTTATTTTATTTTGGTTTTAGGTGTAGTTTTTATTTTATTTAGGTTTTTTATTTTTTTAGTTTAGTTTAAGTTTTTATTTATTTTATTTTAGTTTTATTTTTATTTTTTATTTTATTTTCTTTTTAGGTTTAGGTTTATGTTTTAGTTTAGGCTTTTATTTTATTTTATTTTAGTTTAGCTTTTTAGGGATTAGGGTTTAGGTTTTAGAGTTTAGGGTTTTACGGTTTAGGGTTTTGGGTTTTGGGTTTTTAGGGTTTAGGGTTTAGGGTTTATGGTTTAGGTTTAGGTGGGTTCAGGTTTTAGTTTAGGGTTTTGGGTTTTTTTTATTTTTAAAGGAGAACAAATTCTGATTCAACATTTCTTCTTTTTGATTTCATCAACCAAGTAACACGTCAAGTTTTCTATGACATAAGCGATAGCATAGATTAAAAATGAGCATGCATAAAACAAATCAAAAACCTTAGATAACTAAAATCGTATCTACTATAAAGACAGTTTGATAAGCAGCAGATCGGATGATCGTTCTTCAGTTTCTCTAGTTCCCATCAAAACCACCCCGGCCTCTCGAGTAGAAGGATCCACCATCATAACCCAATCTCTCCTTCCACAACCACCACGGATGTAACATTCGTCGCTCCTCCTACCTTTACAACCACCATTGCTCCGACCAACACCTCCATATCTACTAGCACCTCCAGATTCCCCACTACCACATGATAACCATTGCTGCCTTTTCCTTCCATCAGATCTAGGTGAACACGGTTGATGGTGATGTTCCTTCCATCAAAGTTTGCCCATTCTTAGGTTTAGATTTAGGATTTAGGGTTATTAGGTTTTAAGGTTTAGGTTTTTTTTAATTTATTTAGTTACTTTTATTTTTTGGGTTTAAAGTTTGGGTTTAAGGGTTTAAGGTTTAGGGTTAGGGTTTAGTGATTATGGTTTAAGGTTTAGGGTTTTAAGTTATGCTTTGTTTAGTTTAGGTTTAGTTTAGGGTTTAAAGGAGTTTAATGTGTAGGTTATAGGGTATAGGGTTTTTAATAGTTTAGGTTTTACAGTTTAGGGTTTAGGATTTAGGGTTTAGGGTTTAGGGTTTAGGGTTTAGGTTTAAATTTGAGTTTAGGGTTTAGGTTTAGGTTTAGGGTTTAAGTTTAGGTTTAGGTTTAGTTTAGTTTAGTTTAGGTTGGTTTAGGTTTAGGGTTTAAGTTTTAGGTTGGGGTTTAGGTTTAGGGTTTAGGTTTAATTTTATATTTTAATGTTTAGGGTTTAGGGTTTTAAGGTTTAGGGTTTTTTAGGATTTAAGGTTTATGGTTTAGGGTTTAAGGTTTAGGGTTTAGTGTTGTAGGTTTAGGGTTTAAGATTTAGAGTTTAGAGTTCAGGTTTAGGATTTAGGGTTTAGGGCTTTTAGGGTTTAAAGTTTATAGATTAGGGTTTAGGGATTTTTTTTTAAAAAAAAACTTAGTAAATTGATAACTTTAGGTTTATTTAATTTATTTTTTATTTATTTTAGTTTATTTTATTTTTTTTTTATTTAGTTTAGTTTATTTAAATTAGGTTTATTTATTTTAGGTTAGGTTTTTTTTATTTTATTTATTTTTTTTAGTTTAGGTTTAGGTTTATGTTTATTTTTTGTTTAGTAATAATTTTATTTTTATTTTTAGGTTTAGGTTTTCTTTTTTAATATTAGGTTTAAGTTTAGGTTTTTATTTTATTTTTTTTAGGTTTAGGTTTTAGGTTGTTATTTTTGGTTTATTTGTAGGTTTTATTTCTTAGTTTAGGCTTAGGTTTATTTTTAGTTTATTTTATTTTATTTAGTTTAGGTTTAGGTTTAGGTTTTATTTATTTTAGTTTAGGTTTACATTTATTTTATTTTCTTTATTTTATTTTTGTTTTAGGTTTAGGTTTTTTTTAGTTTAGGGTTTAGGAGTTATTTTTTTATTTTATTTTAGGTTTATCTTTTAGGTTTAGGTTATCATTTACTTTTAATTTAATTTTATCTAAGGTTTAATTTATTTTTATTTTAGGTTTAGTTTTTATTTTATTTAGGATTTTTATTTTTAGGTTTATTTTATTTTATTTTATTAGGTTTAGGTTTTGATTTATTTTATTAGGTTTATGTTTTGATTTATTTTATTTTAGTTTAGTTTTTATTTCTTATTTTATTTTTTTAGGTTTAGGTTTAGGTTTAGGTTTTATTTTTTATTATTAGGTTTGAGTTTTGGTTTTTATTTTATTTTTTTTAGGGTTAGGTTTTAGGTTGTTATTTTTAGTTTATTTGTAAGTTTTCTTTCTTAGTTTAGGCTTAGGTTTATTTTTAGTTTATTTTATTTTATTTAGTTTTGGTTTAGGTTTAGGTTTTATTTATTTTAGTTTAGTTTATTTTAGTTTAGGTTTACATTTATTTTATTTTCTTTATTTTCTTTATTTTATTTTTGTTTTAGGTTTAGGTTTTTTTTTAGTTTAGTGTTTAGGAGTTATTTTTTATTTATTTTTAGGTTTATTTTTTAGGTTTAGGTTATCATTTACTTTTTATTTAATTTTATCTAAGGTTTATTTTATTTTTATTTTAGGTTTAGTTTTTATTTTATTTAGGTTTTTTATTTTTAGGTTTATTTTATTTTTTTAATAAGTTTTGGTTTTGATTTATTTTATTTTAGTTTAGTTTTTATTTCCTATTTTATTTTTTTAGGTTTAGGTTTAGGTTTAGGTTTAGGTTTTTAATTTATGTTTTAGTTTATTTTGTTATTTAGGTTTAGCTTTTAGAGTTTAGGGTTTAGGGTTTATGGTTTAGGGTTTTCAGATTTAGGGTTTAGGGTTTAGGGTTTAGGGTTTAGTGTTTAGAGTTTAGGGTTTAGGTTTTAGGTTTAGGGTTTAGGTTTTAGTTTAGGGTTTTGGGTTTAAGGTCTTTTTTTTACCAGAGTTTAGTATTTAGTTTAGCGTTTAGGGTTTAGGATTTATGGTTTATTTCTATTTAGGGTTTATTTTATTTTAGTAGGTTAGTGTTTAGGTTTTTTTATAGGTTTAGGGTTTTAGGTTAGGGTTTATATTTTAGGTTTATTTTTTATTTTTACTTATTTTAAATTAGTAAACTGTAAGTTTAGTTTTAGTTTTAGTTAGGTTTATTTTATTTTTATTTCATTTAGTTAATTTATTTTAGTTTAGTTTTATTTTAGTATATTTTTTAGGTTTAGGTTCAGGTTTAAGGTTTATTTTATTTTATTTTCTAGTTTTAGGTTTTATGTATTATTTTCAGATTTAGGCTTAGGTTTTTATTTTATTTTTTTTTGGTTCAGGTTTTAGGTTTTTACTTTAGTTTTATTTTTAGGTTTTATTTTCTAGTTTAGGGTTTAGGGTTTTTTTTTAAAAAAAAAATTAAGTAAACCGATATGTTTAGGTTTATTTGGTTTATTTTTAATTTATTTTAGTTTATTTTACTTTTTATTTTTATTTATGTTTATTTTTATTTTTATTTAATTTAGTTTATTTATATTAAGTTTATTTATTTTAGTTTAGATTTCTTTTTCATTTTTGTTTATTTTTTAGGTTTAGGTTTAGGTTTATTTTTTTTTAGTTTTATTTTTATTTTATTTTTTAGGTTTAACTTTTATTTTCTATAATTAGGATTAGGTTTAGTTTTTTATTTTATTTTTTTAGGTTTACATTTTAGGTTATTAATTTAGGTTTTATTTTTTTTTGTTTAGGCTTAGGTTTATTTTTAGTTTATTTTTTTTATTCAGTTTAAGTTTAAGTTTAGTTTATTTTAGGATTAGGTTTTGGTTTTATTTATTTTAGTTTAGTTTATTTTAGTTTGGGTTCAAGTTTAATTTATTTTATTTATTTTATTTTTATTTTAGGTCTTTGTTTTTTTTAGTTTAGGGTTTAGGTTTTATTTTTTATTTATTTTTAGGTTTTGTTTTTAGGTTTATTTTTTAGGTTTAGGTTTTCATTTAGTATTTATTTTATTTTATCTTGAGCTTATTTTATTTTTATTTTAGGTTTGGTTTTTCTTTATTTAGGTTTTTTATTTTTAGGTTTTATTTTATTTTATTTTTGTTTAGTTAAGGTTTTTATTTATTTTATTTTAGTTTAGTTTTTCTTTTCTATTTTATTTTATTATTTTGTTTAGGTTTCGGTTTAATTTTAAGTTTAGGATTAGGTTTTAGTTTAGGTTATTATTTTATTTTATTATTTTATTTTATTTAGGTTTAGGTTTTAGGGTTTTATTTTTGGTTTATTTTAGGGTTTTTTAGGGTTTAGGTTTAGTTTAGGGTTTTAGGTTTAGGTTTAGGTTATTTTATTTTTTTAGGGTTTAGGGTTTAGGGTTTAGTTTAGGTTTAGGGTTTAGGGTTTTATTTTAGGGTTTGGGTTTTAGGTTTAGGGTTTTATGGTTTAGGATTTAGAGTTTAGGGTTGTAGGTTTAGTTTTTTTTAGGGATTTAGTTAGGTTTTTTTATTTTATTTATTTTATTTTACTTAGTACCTTTAGGTTTAGGTTTATTTAGTTTATTTTTTATTTATTTTAATTTTTTTAATTTTTATTTACATTTATTTTTATTTTTACTTAGTTTAGTTTAGGTTTTTTATTTTAGTTTATTTTTTATGTTTAGGTTTATTTTTTAGTATATTTTTATTTTTGTTTTATTTTTTATTTTTAGGTTTAGGTTTAGGTTTTTATTTTATTATTTTAGGTTTAGGTTTTAGGATTTGATTTTAGGTTTATTTTTGGGTTTTATTTTTTAGTTTATGGTTTGGGGTTTTTTTTTCTAAAAGTAAACTATTAGGGTTAGGTTTATTTAGTATATTTTTTATTTATTTTGGTTTACTTTATTTTTTATTTTTATTTAAGTTTAATTTTTTTTTATTTAATCTATTTTATTTATATTAGGTTTATTTATTTTAGTTTAGGTTTTGTTTATTTTAGTTTATTTTTAAGATTTAGGTTTAAGTTTAGGTTTATCTTTTAGTTTAGTATTAATTTTATTTTATTTTTTAGGTTTAGGTTTTAGGTTATTATTTTATGTTTTGTTTAGGTTTTCTTTTTTAGTTTAAGCTTAGATTTATTTTAAGTTTATTAATTTTTAGGGTTTAGTTGTTATTTTTTATTAATTTTTAGGTTTTATTATTAGTTTTATTTTTTATGTTTGGGGTTTTTGTTTAGTTTTTATTTTATTTTATCTTAGGTTTATTTTATTATTATTTTAAGTTTAGTTTTTAATTTATTTAGGTTATTTATTTATTTGTTTATTTATTTAGTTTAGGTTTTTATTTATTTTATATTAGTTTAGTTTTTATTTCATATTTTATTTTATTTTTAGGTTTAGGTTTAAGTTTAGGTTTTGTTTAGGTTTTTATTTTATTTTATTTTATTTTCTTATTTAGGTTTAGGTTTTAGTGTTTAGGGTTACGGTTTAGGATTTATGGTTTAGTGTTTAGGGTTTAGGATTTATGGTTTAGTGTTTAGGGTTTATGGTCTTTATGGTTTAGGGTTTAGGTTTTACGTTTAGGGTTTAAGTTTTAGTTTAGGGTTTAGGGTTTAAGGTTTAGGGTTTAAGGTTTAAAGTTTAAGATTTTGTTTTTTTTATAGAGTTTAGGGTTTAGGGTTCAAGGTTTAGGGTTCTAGGGTTTAGGTTTTAAGGTTTAGGCTTTAGGTTTAGGGTTTAGGGTTTAGGGTTTAGGGTTTTAGGGTTTAGGTTTTAGGCTTATTTTTTATGGTTTATTAGTTTAGTGTTTAGGGTTTTAGCGTTTAGGGTTTGGGTTTTTTTATTTTATTTATTTATTTATTTAAATTAAGTAAAATGGTAGGTTTAGGTTTATTTTGTAGGTTTTTTATATATTTTATTTTATTTATTTTATTTTATTTAGTTTAGTTTGTTTATTTTACCTTTGGTTTTTTATTTTAGTTTATTTTTTAGGTTTAGGTTTAGGTTTAGGTTTATTTTTTAGTTTAGTTTTATTTTCATTATATTTTTTAGGTTTAGGTTTTAGGTTTTTATTTTAGGTTTACTTTTAGGTTTTATTTTTTAGTTTAGGTTTAGGTTTACTTTTAGTTTATTTTATTTTATTTAGTTTAGGTTTAGGTTTAGGGTTCATTTAGTTTATTTTAGTTTAGGTTTAGGTTTATTTTATTTTTATTTTAGGTTTAGGTTATTTTTAGTTTGGTATCTAGGTTTCATTTTTTTATTATTTTTAGGTTTATTTTTTTTGGTTTTGGTTTTTATTTAGTTTTTATTTTATTTTATTTAAGGTTTATTATATTTTTATTTTAGGTTGAGTTTTTATTTTATTTAGATTTTTTATTTTTTATTTTTGTTTAGGTTTTTATTTATTTTATTTTAGTTTAGTTTTTATTTTTTATTTTTTTCATTTTCGGTTTAGGTTTAGGTTTAGGTTTTAGTTTTATTTATTTATTTTATTTTATTTTGGTATAGTTTTATTTCTTTATTTTCTTTTAGATTTTATTTAGTTTAGGTTTAGGTTTTTAGCATTTTAGGGTTTAGGGTTTAAGGTTAGTTTAAGGTTTTAGGTTTAGGGTTTAAGATTTTTTTATTTATTTATTTTTTGATAAAACCCACAGCGGGGAGAAATTTCATTGCCATAAAGGAGTTCAAAAGTCCTTAAGAGGGGAAAATCCTCAAAACTAATGCTCCAAGAGCTACAATCAACCTGAAGAGAAAATTCCCCAAACTATTACAACCGAAAAGAAAGAAAATAAAACCTAAGAAAAGAAACAACAAAACAAACAAAAAAAATGAAATAATCTCTAAATAGAACAACAAGAGGAGAAGCGTAGAACCTGGCTGAAAGACACCTACAAAAAAAGAAGAAATGAAAACAAGAGAAAGATCAAGGAAGAAAAAAAGGAAGGGATGAAGAGTGAAAGAAAGGTTCAAGCTCAATATAGAAAAAGGAAGCCAACCAAATTTTGTGAGTAGCCAAACCTCTAGAAGAAGGGTTACAATCACAAAAAAAAGGCTACCAACCAAAGAGGAAAAAGGAACATCCCAGCCATCATTGCCAACAAACCTCTTAGAAATGCACTAGACCAAGCAGCAAAGTCAGCCAAGAATAATGGATAGCAACCACCATCATAGAAGGAGAAAATGAAATTAAGTAAATCTGACAAAAGGCAAATTGGCTTTATCTAATATAGAAAGGCCTCTTTATTGCTTTAGAATATTATCATTGGAAAATAAAGTAAAATAAAAATGATTACTCCCCAAATGAGCAAAAAAAATTAGCACTAGCATTACCTTCTCTCAAAATATGAGTCATCTTAAAAGACAATTTAAAAATAATAGCTTTAATATTCCCCAGTAGAAAAATTAGCATTACCCATGTGATTTGAATTGATCATAGTAACAACCATCTCAGCATCAGATTCTAACCAAATGGAAATAAAATTCTTCTTCAAACAAAGCTTAAGAGCTTGATAAACAACCATTAGTTTAGCCATAATAATAGAAGTAGTAGAGAGAGGAGTGGAGAAAGCCAAGATAATACTCCCAAGATTATTATGAAAACTACCACCACAGCTAGATTTGTCAAGTGCAAAAGCCAAGATAATACTCCCAAGATTATTACAAAAATACCACCACAACCAGATTTGTTAAGTGCAATAGAGCCATCAGTGTTAATTTTAAGAGGGTTAATCTAGTAAATGATTTTATAAGAATGAGGCATGTCACAATAAGGAAACTTAATACCAAATTTAGAAGCAACAAACTTTCAACCTCTAAAATTAGTACCATTAAGAAGTGCATCCTTATGTAAAGGAATTTTTTTTCTGTAGTCCTATCAATAATCCTCTTATGATTCATAGGCACATTATGATGTTTAGCATCATTTCTGTCAAGCCAAATGAACCAAATCAAAGTAACAGCCACAACAATTTTGATATGCCCTTTAACAGTATTAAGAAAGTAAGAGATAAGGAGTCGCATTAAGGTAAAATTACCATTAAAAGAACTAATGTTGAATAAGTCCTCATACGAATTCCAAACTTTAGAGGCAATAGCACCATTAACAAAAACATAGCAAACATTCTCAATATGAAAACAAAATAAGCATTTAGAAGGAAGATAAAACCTTTCTCCAAAAGTAAAGAATCAACAACAATAAAATCCCATAAAATCCTCCAAACAATAATAGAATATGAGGTAGGAATAATGTTATTCCAAATCTTAAAAAAGAGAGGCAAAGAGGGTTTATTATCTCTAATATGGGGCCAAGTATCTTTAAAGGAAAAATCACCATTACTAGAAATGCTGGTAAAAACTTGATAAAAAATAATACCATCAATAGGAATCTTGGTGATATTATTACAAATGAAATCAGGAATCAAGTCAGACAAAAGAGAATGATTCCAATCACCATTTTAAATAAAATGCTTAACTTTCAAAGAAGAGGTAGAGTGAGTATTAAGCATAGAATCAATAGAGGATTCCCCCATCCAATTATCTTGCCAAAATAAAGAGGAGCCACTATTAATACCCTAGAAAATGAGAGAAACAACTTTCCATTTAATAGCACAAAGGCATTTCCAACCAATAGAGTCACCATGCTTATAACTATAAGTTAAAGGATGTTAACCTTTGTAGTATTTGAAATTCATTAAATTAGCCCAAATACTAACATTCTTTTTAAAATTTCACCAAAGTTTAAAAGAAAAACCATTAGTGGAATCCAATAAGGACAATACCACCTTCAAATAAAGTATCACACATGTTATTTTAAGAGGGCCAATGATGACTTTTGGCTGAAAGACTTGAGCCCCAAAAAAATTTATTAAAAAGTTTTTCAATCCGCATAATAATAAGAAGTAGAAACAATATTAAGTAGCAAATAAAAGGAAGAGAGTAAAGAATAGTTTTAATAACAATTAATCTACCAAAAAGATAAAAAATGAAATTCAAGGGTAGAAATCTTATTCTGAATGTTTTGGATAACCTCATCAAAAAGGTGAGACCTCTTAGGACCACAGTATAAAGGAGAACCTAAATACTTGATAGGAAGACATTGATGAGAAAATCCAGTAATATCCTTTATTCTATTGATTTTATGAGCAAAAATAGAAAGAGAGGAGATGAAATAACTTTTTTTAGTACTAATCAAAAGGCCACTTTCCTTTTCAAACTTATACGAAAACACCATCAATTTTTTAACATATTGTAATGAGCCATTACAAAATATAATGAAGTCATCAGCAAAACTTAAGTGGGCTATAGCCAGACCACCAAGATTCCTGAAATACATGCTAGAATTCTTCCCAAACAAAAAATTAAGCCAACGAGACAAATATTCAATAGCAATAATAAAAAGTTACGGAGAAAGAGGATCACCTTGTCTAATACCTTGGGAAGACTTAAAGAAGCTAAAGTTTTCACCATTTATCACTAAAGAGATCAAAACATTACAAATGATATTGTTAACCAAAGAGATAAATTTAGTAGAGAAATTGAATAAAGAGAGAATGATGTTAACAAAATCCCAAGAAATGTTGTCATAAGGTTTGGTAATATCAAGCTTGAAAAGTAAATTGCCACCAATAGTTTTTATATTTAAATCATGAATTAATTCTTGCGCAAGCAAGATGTTGTCATAGATAGTCCTACCATTCACAAAGCTAGTTTGATTAGGAGGAATAATCTTAGAAAGAAATTTACCAAACCTACTAGTCAGAATTTTAGAAATCAATTTATTAAAGAAAGTATAAAGATTAATAGGTCTGAAATCATTCTAGAAGTCAGGATTTCTTTCTTGGGAATAAGAATAATATTTGTACAAGTGAAGTATTTAGGATTAGAGTTCCAAAGAGATAAATCCCTCACAACATTAACAAGATCAAATTTAATAATAAACCAAGCTTTTGGAAGAATAAAGTAGAATAGCCATCCGACCCTGCAATAGAATGAACACTAATACCATTATGAATATTAAAAATTTCCTCATCCGAAGGAGGAAAAACAAAGCAATCATTATCCTCAAGAGACATAATAAAAGAAATGATAGGGGTTAGATGGCGGTCAAGGTGATAATTTTTATTTAAAGATCTTTAAAATAGTTAATAGCAAAAGGGAAAATATCCTCTTTTTTGGTGATCCAAGAACCATCAGAATTCTTAATTTTATGAATTTTCCCAAGAACTCTCCTTTTCATAACCAAAGCATGAAAATATTTGATGTTTCTTTCCCCTTCTGAAAGATGTTTAGAAGTAGGCTTTTATCTCCAGTAGGTTTCCTCTAGATTATTTTTAGATTTAGCAAGGTTAGAACAAAAAGAGGAATCATTAATAACAAGTTCTTCCAAATCTTTCACCTATTGTTCCATGTTCTTGATATTATCAAAAATATTTTTGAAATAATTTCTATTCCACCAATTAATATGATGCTTAAGCCTTTTTAGTTTAAGCCAAAATCTCTTCATACCAAAAGCAGAATCATTAGGAGCAAGAAGAGCATACCAATTAGAAGCAATAGCATCAAGAAATCCACTATCTTGCAACAACATATTTTGAAAATAAAAATTTTTAATAACATTATTGTTATGAACAACATCCTTAATGGAAATCAAAAGAGGAGCATGATCCGAGAGAGTTCTACTAAGGTGTTAAACCAAAGTCAAAGGTAAATGATTTAACCAACGATTATTAAATAAGGCATGATCCAAATGTTGCAAAAGTCTATGATTATTCCAAGTGAAATGAGAGCCAATAAAACTAACATCATGCAGATTACACTCCAAGAACATATTCAAAAAATCTTCCATAAATGTAAATTTGATGAAGAACTCCCTTTTCTTTCATTCATAGAAAGGACAGTATTGAAATCCCCACCCAATCAATAATCAATACAAGCAAAGTAGATAATTAATCCCAAAGAATCCTCCTCTCAATCTTATTACAAGCATAAAAAGAGCCAAAAGCATGACAATCACCAAAAGAAATATCCACATTTACAACTTGATGAAAATCATTAATGACATTAATAGGAAGAGAATTATTCCAAAATAACCAAATCTTATTGCTATTGTTAAAAAATTAATTCAAGAAACCAATAATTCTAGCCGCATGCATAATTTTAGAAGAAAAAATAATAGGTTCAAGAATAATGAAGAAACTAACATTATAAACCCTACAACGGTTCTTAATCCTTTTCCTAATAGCAAGAGTACCAATGCCCGAACATTTTTTAAAAAAAGATAAAAATTAATTCTTATTAGGCAAAGAAGATGAAGAAGATTGAGTCGATCTAGAAACTTTAGGAGGAAAATTTTTGAACTATATTTTCTTTTTCACAAAAATAGTTTGAAAACCAGTTTCATTTCCCAAAGATTCATCATCAAAAGGAGCATTAGAACTCTTAATAGCTGCATATTTGGTAGGAGAATCCAATTGAAAAGGCACTAAAACATTAGTATCCATTAATTGAGAAGAAACCATAGGCAAAACATCATCAGAAATAGCAGTTAAAGAAGGAGCAGAAACAGATTTGTTAAGCAAACAAGAAGCAAGTTGCACAACATCCATCTTATCCAAACCATCAACAACTTCCATATTAAAAAAAATAAAATCATCCTTTTCTTTTAAAGGTTCTTAAAAATCAGAAAGAAAGACATTATCTTTAAAATTTTCAAGAGCTATATCACAATAATCTTTAGTAGAGGAAACCAAAATCGAAATAACATCATCTTGAATATTCCCAAAAAGCATAGGATCAATAGAAGCCAAAATCTGATTACCATTGAAAGCATCATCATCATTTTTAGAAACATTTTCAAAAGCATTCTCAGAAGTTAAAAAATTCAATCAGCAACATCTTTATCTTTTTAGAAGAAACATAACTTTTATTTTTATTAGTTAAAAGATCTACAGGTTGATCAATCAGCTTAGGATTTTTAATAAATTTTTTTCTAAGTTGAGGATGAGCAATGAAACAATCTGAAAAGACATGGCCATGGGTTTGCAGTGATTGTAGAAAGAGGGAAGGTTTTCAAATTAAATCGGTTGAAAGTACCCATACTTTTTGGCCCCTATCCAAAATCTCTTTAGGAAACTTCTTTATAACATCAATTTCAATAAGGATACTAGCAACTAAAGGGTGAGATTTAGCTGTAGTTACTTCATCGATTTGTAAAGGTCTACCAAAAAAGACCCAACCACATGAAGAAATTAATAATTAACAAAATGAATGCTAAGATTAGGCAAAGCAATCCAAACCAGCACTATAGGAGATTCTTCTTGAATGTCAAAAAAGGAGTCCATTTAAGGATATGCATTTGACACTTTTTAACATAATAAGATCGTGAGGAAAATCAGCTATCAAGATCATTAGATAATTTATGAGGACATGATGACCATCCAACAAACCAATAGAAAATGTACTAGAAAGCTTTAAATCATGAAAGAAAAATTGAATATCATTCATATTAGGCCGTCGAAAAGAAAATTTGGCTATCAGAGTAAAAGCATAAGACTCAGCAAGTTTTTCAATATCCAAATCAGAACAAATTATTATCGGAGCACCTTTAAATGTCATATGAACAAGATTAATCAAAAATTCAGGGGAGGTTGAAGCATCTTTACTAGATAAAGCATCTTTAGAAGAAGCAACCTTAGATTTACCCAAGAAATTGTCAGCCCTAGGAGGAGCAACTTTAAGCATCAGTTTAGCCTTTCTAGACACTAGATTTGACTCTAAGATAGCCATTCGAACTAGTGGAGAAGAGGGGAATCGGCCAAATGCCAAGGAATGAGAGCCGTACCAGTGAAGATCATCAAGGATCCATTGAAAAAGCCAAAGAAATGAGGGTTTCTTGAACACCAGGAAGCCAAGAGGGAAAGGCATGCACGGGCTCCAGGTTTAGGGTTTAGGGTTTAGGTTTCTTTTTTAGTTTAGGGTTTAGGGTTTAGGGTTTAAGGCTTAGGTTTTAGGGTTTATGGTTTAGGGTTTAGGGATTTAGGTTTAGGGTTTAGGGTTCAGAGTTTAGGTTTTAGGTTTAAGGTTCAGGTTTTAATTTAGGGTTTAGGATTTTGGTATTTATTTTTTTAACAGAGAACAAATTCAGAATCAACATTTCTTCTTTTTGAATTCATCAACCAAGTAACACACCAAGTTTTCTAAAATACAAGTGATGGCATAGATTAAAAATGAGCATGCATAGAGCAAATTAAAAACCCTAGATAACTAGAACCATCTCTACTGTAAAGACATAGTTCCATAAATAGCAGATCAGATTGGACAATTTTTAGTTTCTCCAATTCCCATCAAAGCCACTGCAGCCTTTTGAGTAGCAGGATCCAACATCATATCTCTGATCTCTCTCTATGCTATCATCGTGGTTGTAACTTATGTTGCTCCTCCTGCCTCCATAACCACCACTACTCTAACCACCACCTCCATACCTAATAGCACCTTTAGATCCCCCACCACCATTATGATACTACTCTACCTTCACCTCCACTGCCAAATCTTGACTGAGCCTGGTTGATGGTGATGTTCCTACCATCAAGGTTCTGCCCATTCTTAGGGTTTTTTAAAAATCAAATGTGGGAGAAATTTATTTCCAGAAAGAAAGGGAGAAAAGGTCCTTAAAAGGGATAAATCTCTAAACTACAACTTAGAGAGCTATAATTAGCCTAAAGAGGTAAATCCCCTACCTATTACAAGAAAACCAAAGAAAAAAAAGAAAAGACAAAAATTAAGAAAGAAATAGCACAAAAATCCAAGAAGGGCAGCCAAGGCCATATATATCCCAAAATCTTCTAAGAGATGCACAAACCACCTACAGCCCCAAAACTTGTCATAAACCTGCAAAGAACTTAAGATAGAGATAAGCATCTAGAAATAAGGGCAAGCTAAGTACACAAGAGGAACAAAATGATAAAATTCTTAGATAAGGCTCAGGCTCAGTCACATTCATCTCAAGGGGCAACAAGATATGTGAGCATCCAAACTTCAGAAGAAGGGTTACAATCACATATGGTGCTACTAGCCAAAAGGATAATAGGGGAAACATCCCAACCATCATAGCCAACTTACAACGATTAAACCAAACAACCAACAACAAAGAGCTAGCCAAGTTCCAGTATCTATCATCAAGATTAAATAAGCAACTAATCAACAAAACATACAGCCAAACCAGAGTAAAGCAACTAACCAAACAAGACAGCAACCAAGAAATAGCCACCATCAAAGCCACCCAAAACAAACAAAGAACAAAGCTAAAAAACTAAAAATTCTGTAGATCCACAAACCAACATCACAGCTGTAGCCAACCATCAAGGCCACCTAGCCAACCATATTAACAAGAATTAGCAAAAATAGTAATAGAGCCAAGAACAGCCAAAAGCACATACAAGTTTATCCCATAATAGGAAAAAATGACAAGCCAATGGGCCATCTAGCCAATAGGCAAAAACCATAAAAAACTTCAAAAAACACCATAAAAGGGGAATGAAAACTAGATGGTAGGTAATAGCTCCAGAGAGAGTAACTCAGCCTAGGAAGGAACAAATCCCATGGCTAGGCTCAACCAATAATCATGATGCCATATAGCTAAAAATGAAAGCAAAAGGCTGGAAAAAACCCCAACCATCAAGCAACCACCATCCAATAAACCCTCACGGGAAAAAAAAGAGGCTAGGGAAAAAGGCAAACAAGTAAAACTTTGAAACACCAATCTAGACCATCCCAACACTATAAAAGACCAACAAGAGGAGAGAGCCACCAAAACTAGAGGGCAACCAAAGCTCAGTACCAACCAAAATAATCCGACCTCCATCGATACCATTCTTAGGGATTAGGTTTAGGTTTAGGTTTATTATGTTTTAGGGTTTAGGTTTATTTTTTAATTTATTTAGTTACTTTAGGTTTAGGTTTAGAGTTTAGGGTTTAAGGTTTAGGGTTTAGAGTTTAGGGTTTAGGGTTTAGGGTTTATGATTTAAGGTTTAGGGTTTAGGGTTTTAGGGTTTATGCTTTTAGGGTTAGGGTTTAGGGTTAGGGTTTAGGGTTTTTTAGGGTTTCGAGTTTGGTGTTTAGAGTATAACATTGTAGGTTTAGGTTTAAGGGTTTAGGGTTTAGGATTTAGAGTTTATGATTTTTTCTTAAATTAAGTAAACTAGTAGGTGTAGGTTTATTTAGTTTAATTTAATTTTAATTTTTCATTTAGTTTAGTTTATTTATTTTAAGCTTATTTATTTTAATTTAAGTTTTTTATTTTAATTTTTTTTTTAAGTTTAGGTTTAGGTTTAGGTTTATTTTTTAGTTGAGATTTTATTTATTTATTTTTTAGGTTTAGCTTTTTTTTAAGGTTTAGGTTTAGGTTTTTATTTTATATTTTAAGGTTTAGGTTTTAGGATTTTATTTCAGGTTTATATTTAGGTTTGATTTTTTAGTTTAGGTTTAGGTTTTTTTAGTTGATTTTTTTTATTTAGTTTAGGTTTAGGTTTAGGTTTTATTTTTTTTAGTTTAGGTTTAGGTTTATTAGATTTGATTTATTTTATTTTTACTTTAGGTGTATTTGTTTAGTTTAGTGTTTAAGTTTTATTTTAAGGTTTATTTTTTAGGTTTAGGTTTTTATTTTATTTTATTTTATGTTTATTTTATTTTTCTTTTATGTTTAGTTTTTAATTTATTTAGGTTTTTATTCTTAGGTTTATTTTATTTGTTAGTTTAGTTTAGGTTTTTACTTATTTTATTTTATATTATATTATTTTATATTTTGGTTTAGGTTTATGTTTAAGTTTTAGTTAATGTTTTTATTTTATTTTATTTTATTATATTATTTAGGTTTAGCTTTATTTATTTATTTGATTTCTAGGTTTTATTTATTTTATGTTTAAGTTTTAGGTTTATAGGGTTTAGGGTTTAGGGTTTAGGGTTTAGGGTTTAGGGTTTGGGGTTTAGGGTTTTAGGTTTTGGGTTGTAAGTTTTATGGTTTAAGAATTAGGGTTTAGGGTTTAGGGTTTTAGGGTTTAGGGTTTAAGGTTTAGCATTTAGGGTTTAGGGTTTAGGGTTTAGGGTTTAGGGTTTAGGGTTTTGAGTTTACTATTATAGGTTTAGGGTTTAGGGTTCAAGTTTTAGTTTAGGGTTTACGGTTTTTGGTTTTTTTTAAATAGAGAAAAAATTTATATTCAACATTTCTTCTATTCAATTTCATAAATAAAGTAACACACAAAGTTTCTAAGACACAAGCGATGACATAGACAAAATATGAGCACACATAGAGAAAACCAAAAACCCTAGATAACTAGAACTATCTCTACTATAAAGACAAAATTCCATAAGTAGCAGATCGGATTGACCATTCTTCAGTTTCTTCAGTTCCCATCTGAACCACCCCGACCTTTCGGGAAGCGAGATCCACCATCATATCCCTGATCTCTCCCTCCGCCACCACTATTACTGTAACTTTCATCGCTCCTCCTACCTCCATAACCGCCATTGCTCTGACGACCACCTCTTTATCCACTAGCACCTCCAGATCGCCCACCTCCACTGCGATAACTGCCACCTCTACCTTCACCTCGACTGCCATATCTAGACTAAACCCAGTTGACGGTGATGTTCCTACCATCAAGATTCTGCCCATTCTTAGGGTTTAGGTTTAGGTTTAGGTTTATTTTGTTTTAAGGTTTAGGTTTATTTTTTTAATTTATTTAGTTATTTTGGTTTAGGTTTAGGCTTTACAATTTAGGGTTTAGGGTTTAGGGTTTAGGGTTTAGGTTTTATGCTTTTAGGGTTTAGGGTTTATGGTTTAGGGTTAGGGTTTAAGGTTTAGGGTTTAGGGCTTAGTGTTTAGGCTTTAGTGTTTAGGGTTAGTTTAGGGTTTAAGATTTAGGGTTTTATGGTTTAGGGTTTAGGGTTTATGGTTTAAGGTTTAGGGTTTAGGGTTTGGGGATAGGGTTTAGGGTTTTAGGGTTTAAGGTTTTTTTTAGAAAAATATAGAAATTTATTACCATAAATGGAAAAGATATAATGTACTTAAAAGAGGTAAAGCTCTAAAATTCTACTGCTCTCTGAGCTACAAGAAACTTAGAGAGCTAAACCCCCATCTAAGTATATTAGAAAAAAGAAAAGAAAATAAAAGAGCAAATACAACACCCATAAAGAATAAGAGAAAAAGACAGAGTAAAACTAACGTTAATCCTAAAAAAATAAACTGGATGAGTCAGCAGCAGTTCATGATTCTGTTAAGAAAGAAAGATCCACAATAACAATACTTAGGTTGACTGAGCAACAACCATCCCCTCTATAAAGTTCCAACATGTAAAAAAAAATCTGCAAAACACTACAAGGGCAAAAATCATAGCTAAAAAGGATAAGGATAAAGAGAGGAAAATGAGAGAGTTGAGAAAGAGAAGGCTCAGGCTAAGTTAGGATCATCTTAAGGGGCAACAATACATATGATCATCCAAACTTCATAAAAAAGGGTTACAATCATATGTAATGCTACCAACCATAGAGAAGAGGTGAGTAACATCAAAGCCATCATAGTCAACATACCTGATATAAGGAAAGCAGTATGCTTAGCGTCTCTCTGCAAAACACATTTCCATAAGCATTGGGTGGATTGGAAGTTCTTTAATTTCTCTAGTTCCCATCAGAACCACCCCGGCCTCTCGAGTAGCGGGATCTACCATCATATCCTCGATCCCTCCCCCCACTAACACAACAGCTGTAACCTCCGTCATTCTTCCCACCACCATAACCACCACTACTCTGACCACCACCTCCATATCCACCAGCAGGTCCAGATCCCATACCACCACTGTGATAACTGCCACCTCCACCTTCGCCTCCATCGCCTAATCTAGACTGATCCTAGTTGATGGTCATGTTCCTGCCATCAAGGTTCTACTCATTCTTTGGGTTTAGGTTTAGGTGTAGGTTTATTAGGTTTTAGGGTTTAGGTTTATTTTATAATTTATTTAGCTACTTTAGGTTTAGTTTTAGGATTTGGGATTTAGCATTTAGGATTTAGGGTTAGGGTTTAGGGTTTAAGGTTTAATGTTTAGGGTTAGGGTTTAGGCTTTAGGGTTTAGTGTTATTCGATGTTTAGGGTTTAGGGTTTAGGGTTTAAGATTTAGGGTTTAAGGTTTTATTTTTTAAAAAAATTAAGTAAATCGGTAGGTTTAGGCTTATCTAGTATATTAAGTATATTTTTTAATTATTTGAGTTTACTTTATTTTCTAGTTATATTTAGGTTTATTTTTTATTTTTATTTATTTTAGTTTATTTTTTTTAGGTTTAATTCTTTTAGTTTAGGTTTTTTATTTTAGTTTATTTCTTAGGTTTATGTTTAGGTTTAAGTTTATTTTTTAGTTGAGTTTTATTTTTATTTTTTAGTTTTAGGTTTATTTTTTAGTTTTAGGTTTAGGTTTTTATTATATTTTTTAGGTTTAGGTTTTAGGTTTTTATTTTATGTTTATTTTTAGCCTTTATTTTTTAGTTTAGGTTTAGGTTTATTTTTAGTTTATTTTATTTTATTTAGTCTAAGTTTAGGTTTAGGTTTAGTTTATTTTAGTTTATTTTAGTTTAGGTTTAGGTTTATATTATTTTAGGTTTAGGTTTTATTTTTATTTATTTTTTAGGTTTATTTTTTAGGTTTAGGTTTTATTTTAATTTATTTAAAGTTTATTATATTTTTATTTCACATTTATTATTAATTTTATTTAGGTATTTTATTCTTAGGTTTATTTTTTTTTTTAGTTTAGTTTAAGATTTTATTTATTATATTTTACTTTAGTTTTACTTTTTTATTTTACTTTATTATTAGGTTTAGGTCTATGTTTTAGTTAAGGTTTTTATTTTATTTTATTTTATTATTATATTTAGGTTTAGGTTTTATATTTATTTTATTTTTAGGTTTTTAGGTCTTTAGGGTTTAGGGTTTAAGTTTTAGGGTTTAGGGTTTAACGTTTAGGGATTTAAAATTAAGTAAATCAGTAGGTTTAGGCTTATCTAGTATATTAAGTATATTTTTTAATTATTTGAGTTTACTTTATTTTCTAGTTATATTAAGGTTTATTTTTTATTTTTATTTATTTTAGTTTATTTATTTTAGGTTTAATTCTTTTAGTTTAGGTTTTTTATTTTAGTTTATTTCTTAGGTTTATGTTTAGGTTTAAATTTATTTTTTAGTTAAGTTTTATTTTTATATTTTAGTTTTAGGTTTATTTTTTATTTTTAGGTTTAGGTTTTTATTATATTTTTTAGGTTTAGGTTTTAGGTTTTTATTTTATGTTTATTTTTAGCCTTTACTTTTTAGTTTAGGTTTAGGTTTATTTTTAGTTTATTTTATTTTATTTAGTCTAAGTTTAGGTTTAGGTTTAGTTTATTTTAGTTTATTTTAGTTTAGGTTTAGGTTTATATTATTTTAGGTTTAGGTTTTATTTTTTATTTATTTTTAGGTTTATTTTTTAGGTTTAGGTTTTTATTTTAATTTATTTAAAGTTTATTATATTTTTATTTCACATTTATTATTAATTTTATTTAGGTATTTTATTCTTAGGTTTATTTTATTTTTTAGTTTAGTTTAAGATTTTATTTATTATATTTTACTTTAGTTTTACTTTTTTATTTTATTTTATTATTAGGTTTAGGTCTATGTTTTAGTTAAGGTTTTTATTTTATTTTATTTTATTATTATATTTAAGTTTGGGTTTTATATTTATTTTATTTTTAGGTTTTTAGGTCTTTAGGGTTTAGGGTTTAGGGTTTAGGGTTTAGGGTTTAAGTTTTAGGGTTTATGGTTTAACGGTTAGGGATTTAGAATTTAGGGTTTAATGTTAGGGTTTAATTTTTAGGGTTTAAGGTTTAGTGTTTAGGCATTAGGGTTAGGGCTTTTAGGGTTTAGGGTTTAGTGTTTCATGTTAGCTTATGGTTTTGGATTAGTTTAGGCTTTAGGGATTAGGTTTAGTTTGGGAGGTTTTTTAAGTTTTTTTAGGTTTTGGTTTAGGTTTAGGTTTTATAGTTTAGGTTTATAGTTTTTGGGGAAGAGTTTAAATTTAGGTTTAGGTGGTTTTAAGGTTTAGGGTTTAGGTTTAGAGTTTAGGGTTTAGGGTTTAGGGTTTAGGGTTTTTTTAAATAAATTAAGTAAGCTAGTAGGTTTAGGTTTATTTAATTTATTTTTATCTAGTTTCATTTATATTGTTTTATTTTTTTACTTATGTTTTTATTTTTATTTTTATTTAGGTTAAGTTTATTTCTTTTAGTTTAGGTTTTTTATTTTAATATATATTTTTTGGATTATGTGTAGGTATATGCTTATTTTTTAGTTTGGTTTTTTGTTTAATTTTGTTTTAGGTTTAAGTTTTATTTTTTATTTTTAGGTTTATTTTTAGGTTTTTATTTTTTTTTAGGTTCAGGTTTTAGGTTTTTATTTTAGGTTTATTTTTATGTTTTAATTTTTAGTTTAGGTTTAAGTTTATTTTTAGTTTATTTTATTTTATTTAGTTTAGGGTTTAGCTTTAATTTATTTTAGGTTCAGGTTTAGATTTTCTTTATTTTAATTTAGTTTATTTTAGCTTAGGTTTAGGTTTATTTTATTTTGTTTATTTTAGGTTTAGGGTTTATTTTTTATTTATTTTTAGGTTTTATTTTTTGATTTATTTTTTGGTATAGGTTTTTATCAATTTTTTATTTTATTTTATTTTAGGTTTTTTTATGTTTATTTTATGTTTGGCTTATATTTTAAGGTTTAGGGTTTAGGATTTAGGGTTTAGGGTTTAGGTTAGTTTAGTGTTTAGGATTTAGGGTTAAGGGTTTAGGATAGTTTCAGGTTTAGGATTTAGGTTAGTTTAGGATTTTTGTTTAGGGTTTAGGTTAGTTTAAGGTTTAGGATTTAGGGTTTAGAGTTTAGGATTTAAGGTTTAGGGTTTAGGGTTAGGGTTTTAAAGTTTTTAGGGTTTAAAGTTTAGGGGTTTAGGGTTCAGGGTTTAAGGTTTTTTTTAATTAAGATGAAATTTAGATTCAACATTACTTCTTTTTGATTTCATTGACCAAGTAGCAGACCAAGTTTTCTAAGATAGAAGCGACGACATATATAAAAAATGAGCACGTATAGAGTAGATCAAATACCCTAGATAACTAGAATCATCTCTACTATAAAGACCCAATTCCATAAGCGGGTCGGATCGGAGTTCTTGGTTTCTAGTTCGGTCGGACCACCCTCGCCTCATGAGTTGCAAGATCCTCCATCACATCTCTAATATATCCCTCTACCATCACCATGGTTGTAATCTCTATCACTCCTTTCGCCTCCATAACCACCATCTCCATATCCACTAGCACCTCCAGATCCACTAGCACCTCCAGATCCACTAGCACCACCTTTCACCTCCATATCCTCCATTTTTTAGTTTTGTTTTATTTTTTGTTTACTTTTTAGGTTTAGGTTTTATTTTTTAATTTTAGGTTTAGGATTAGGTTTTTAATTTTTTTTTAGGTTTAGGTTTTAGGTTTTTATTTTAGGTTTATTTTTAGGTTTAATTTTTTAGCTTAGGTTTAGGTTTATTTTTAGCTTATTTTATATTATTTAGTTTAGGTTTAGGTTTAGCTTTTGTTTATTTTATGTTTAGATTTAGGTTTTATTTATTTTAGTTTAGTTTATTTTAGTTTTACTTTATTTTATTTTGCTTATTTTATTTTTAATTTTGGTTTAGGTTTTTTTTTAGTGTAGGTTCATATTATAGGCTTAGGTTTTTTTAGTTTTTATTTTATTATATTTTAGGCTTAATTAATGTTTATTTTAGGTTTAGCTCTTATTTTATTTAGTTCTTTTCAGTTTTAGGTTTATTTATATTTTAGTTTTGTTTAGGTTTTATTTATTTTATTTTAGTCTAATTTTTATTTTTTATTCAATTTTATTTTTAGCTTTAGGTTTAGTTTTAGTTTTAGGTTTAGCTTTTAGGTTTTCATTTTAGGTTTATTTTTAGGTCCTATCTTTTAGTTTAGGTTTAGATTTATTTTTGGTTTATTATATTTTATTTAGTTTAGGTTTAGGTTTAGGTTTAGGTTTAGTTTTTTTTTTAGTTTAGGGTTTAGGTTTTATTATTTATTTATTTTCAGGTTTTATTTTTTAGGTTTAGGTTTTTATTTAGTTTTTATTTTATTTTATTTTAAGTTTATTTCATTTTTATTTTAGCTTTAGTTTTCATTTTATTTAGGTTTTTTTATTTTTTGTTTATTTTAGGTTTTTATTTATTTTATTTCATTTTCGTTTTTATTTTTTATTTTATTTTATTTTTGTGTTTAGCTTTAGGTTTAGGTTATAGTTTATGTTTTTATTTTATTTTATTTTTTTATTCTATTTAGGTTTAGGTTTTTTTTTATTTTTATTTTAGGTTTTATTAATTTTAGGTTTAGGTTTTTATTTTATGTTTATTTTTAGGTTTTATTTTTTTAATTTAAGTTTAGGTTTATTTTTTTGTTTATTTATTTATTTTTTAGTTTTGGTTTAGGTTTTTTTTAGTCTAGGGTTTAGGTTTTATTTTTTATTTATTTTTCTATTTTATTTTAGGTTTATTTTTTTAGGTTTAGGTTTTTATGTATTTTTTATTTTAGTTTCTTCTTGGTTTATTTTATTCTTATTTTATGTTTAGTTTTTATTCTTATGTTTATTTTATTTTTTGTAATTTAGTTTAAGTTTTTATTTATTTCATTTAATTTATTTTTATTATTTTATTTTATTTATTTTTAGGTTAAGGTTTAGATTTTTTTTTTTTTTTTTTTAAGTTTATGTTTTTAGGTTATTAGGGTTTAAGGTTTATGGTTTAGGGTTTAGGGTTTATGGTTTAATGGTTTAGGGTTTTAAGTTTTAGGGTTTAGGGTTTAGGGTTAGGGTTTAGGGTTTACGATTTAGGGTTTAGGGTTTAGTGTTTGGGCTTTAGGGTTTAGGGTTTTTAGGGTTTAGGGTTTAGGTTTAGGATTGCTTAGTGTTTAGGGTGTAGGATTTAAGGTTTAGGATTTAGGCTTCATGGTTTAGGGTTTTTAGTGTTTATGGTTTAGTATTTATGGTTAATCTAAGGTTTATGGTCTAGGGTTTTAGGGTTTAGGGTTTAGGGTTTAAGGTTTAGGGCTAGGGTTAGGGTTTAGGATTTAAGGTTTATGGTTTAGGGTTTAGGGTTTGGGGTTTAGCTTTTAGGGTTTAGGGTTTAGGGATTAGGGTTTAGGATTTTACGATTTAGGGTTTAGGGTTTAGGGTTTTACAATTTAGGGTTTAGGGTTTAAGTTTTATATTTAAGGTTTAGGGTTTTCATTTTTTTGAACAAAAAACTAATTCAGATTCAACATTTCTTCTTTTGATTTCACCAACCAACACATAAAATTTTCTAAGACACAAGCGATGACAAAGATAAAAAATGATCAAGTATAGAGCAAATCAAAAACCCTACATAACTAGATTTATCTCTATTATAAATACAAAGTTCCATATGCAGCAGATAAGATTGGGTGTTCTTCAGTTTGTCTAGTTTCCATCAAAACCATCCCAGCCTTCGAGTAGCTGGATCGACCATCTTGTCTCCAATCTCTCCCCTCCGCCGTCACCACGGTTGTAATCTCCGTCGATCCACGTGTCTAGTTTTTATTTTTTATATTATTTTATTTTTAAGTTTCGGGTTTAGGATTTTAGGTTTTTAGGATTTAGTTTAGGGTTTAGGGTTTAGGGTTTAGTGTTTTAGGGTTTAGGTTTTAGGGTTTAGGGTTTAGGGTTTAGGGTTTAGGGTTTTAGGGTTTATCATTTAGGGTTTAGGGTCGTAGATTTTAGGTTTGGGGTTTAGGGTTTAGGGTTACAGTTTTTTTTTAAATTATGTAAACTGGTAGGTTTAGGTTTATTTAGTTTATTGTTTATTTATTCAGTTTATTTTATTTTTTTATTTTTATTTATGTTTATTTTTTTATTTTTATTTATTTTTTAATTTATTTTATTTTAGGTTTTTTTTATTTTTATTCTAAGTTTAATTTTTTATTTTATTGAGTTTTCTTTTTTTTTGTCTATTTTAGCTTTTTATTTATTTTATTTTAGTTTAGTTTCTATTTTTATTTTATTTTCTTTTTAGGTTTGGATTTAGGTTTTAGTTTATGTTTTGATTTTATTTTATTATTTTATTTGATTTTGGTTTAGGCTTTTTATTTATTTTATTTTTAGGTTTTTTTTTTTTGGGTTTAGGTTTTTAGATTTTTAGGGTTTAGGGTTTGTTTAGGGTTAAGGGTGTAGGGTTTAAGTTTTAGGATTTTAGGGTTTAGGGCTGGGGTTTAGGGTTTTAGGGTTTTAAGGTTTAAGGTTTAGGGTTTAGGGTTTAGGGTTTTAGGGTTTAGGGTTTAGGGTTTAGGGTTTAGGTTTTATGTTTAGGGTTTTTGGGTTTTTTTTAATAGAGAACAAATTTAGATTCAACATTTCTTCTTTATGATTTCATCAACCAAGTAATGGACCAAGTTTTCTAAGACACAAGTGATGACATAGATAAACAATGAGCATGCATTAAGCAAATCAAGAACCCTAGATAACTAGAACCGTCTCTACAGTAAAGACAGTTCCGTAAGTAGCAAATCGGATTGGCCGTTCTTTAGTTTCTCCAATTCCCATCAGAACCACCCTAGCCTCAAATAGCGGGATCCACAATCATATCACCGATCTCTCCTTCCACCACCACCATGGTTGTAACCTCCATCGCTCCTCCCGCATTCATAACCACAACTGCCCTGACTACTACCTCCATATCCACCAGCACTTCCAGATCCCCCATCACCACTATGATAATTGTTGCCTCTGCCTTCACCTCCACCGCCAGATCTAGACTGAGCCGGGCTGATGGTGATGTTTCTGCTGTCAAGGTTCTGCCCATTTTAGGGTTTAAGTTTAGGTTTAGGTTTATTAGGATTTTGGGTTTAAGTTTATTTTTTAAATTATTTAGTTACTCTAGGTTTAGATTTAGGTTTTGGGGTTTAGGGTTTAGGGTTTAGGGTTTTGGTTAGGTTTTAGAGTTTAGGGTTTCGGGTTTAGGGTTTATGGTTATAGGGTTTATACTTTTAGGGTTTAAGGTTTACGGTTATGATTTAGGGTTTAGGGTTTAGGGTTTTTTAGAGGTTTAAGTTAATTAAATCGATAGGTTTAGGTTTGTTTAGTATATTTAGTTTAGTTTATTTATTTAATATTTTAGTATACTTTTTTTTATATAAGTTTATTTTTTATTTTTATTTAGTTTAGTTTATTTATTTTAGGTTTATTTATTTTAGTTTAGGTTTTTTATTTTAGTTTATATTTTAGGTTTAGGTTTAAGTATAGGTTTATTTTTTATTTGAGTTATATTTTTATTTTATTTATTAGGTTTATGTTTTATTTTTTATTTTTAGGTTTATGTTTAGGTTTTTGTTTTATTTTTCTATGTTTAGCTTTATTTTATTTTTATTTTAGGTTTAGGTTTTTTTTTGTTTAGGGTTTAGGTTTTAATTTTCCTTTATTTTTAGGTTTATTTTTTATGTTTAGGATTTTATTTAGTTTTTATTATATTTCATTTTAGGTTTATTTTATTTTTATTGTATTTTTAGTTTATATTTTATTTAGGTTTTCTATTCTTACATTCATTTTATTTTTTTTAGTTTAGTTTAGTTTTTTTATTTCATTTTAGTTTTTTTTTTTTCATTTTAGTTTTTATATTTATTTTAGTTTAATATTAGTTTTTAGTTTATTTTATTTTTTTATTTTATTTAGGTTTTGGTTTTTTAATTTATATTATTTTTATGTTTTATTTAGCTTAGATTTAGGTTTTTAGGTTTTTAGGATTTAGGCTTTAGGGTTTAGGGTTTAGGGTTCTATGTTTAGGTTTTAAGGTTTAGGGTTTTTGGGGTTTAGGGTTTGGGTTAGGTTAGGGTTTATTGTTAGATTATGGTTTAAGGTTGAGGGTTTAAACTTTAGAGTTTAGGGTTTTTAGGGTTTAGGGTTTAGGATTTAGGGTTAGGGTTTAAGGTTGTAGGTTTAGGGTTGCATGTTTAGGGTTTAGGGTTTAGGGTTTAGCGTATAGGGCTTAAGGTTTAGAGTTTTTTTTTTTTAAGGTAAGTAAACCTATAGGTTTATGTTTATTCAGTTTATTTAGTTTATTTTATATTTTTATTTAGGTTTATTTTTTATTTATTTTATTTTACTTATTTGATGTTTATTTATTATTAGTTTAAGATTTTTTTATTTTTTTTATTTATTAGGTTTGGGTTTAAGTTTATGTTTATTTTTTAGTTTAGTTTTATTTTTATTTTATTTTTTACTTTTTGGCTTTATTTTTTATTTTTAGTTTTAGGTTTTGGTTTTTATTTTATTTTTTTAGTTTTATGTTTTAGCCTTTTAGTTTAAACTTAGGTTTATTTTTAGTCTATTTTATTTTAATTTGTTTAGGTTTAAGTTTAGGTATAGTTTATATTAGGTTTAGGTTTAGTTTTCTTTATTTTTCTTAGGGTTTAGGTTTTTGTTAGGTTTTTTTTAAGTTTATTATTTAAGTTTAGGTTTTTATTTAGTTTTCATTTTATTTTATTTTAGGTTTATTTTATTTTTATTTTACATTTAGGTATTATTTTATTTTGGTTTATTTTATTTTTAGTTTAGTCTAGGTTTTAATTTTTTTATTTTAGTTAATTTTATATTTTAAATTTTATTTTATTTTAAGGTTTATGTTTAGGTTTTAGTTTAGGTTTTTATTTTATTTAGGTTTAGGTTTTTTATTTATTTTATTTTTAGGTTTTATTTAGTTTAGATTTTTATTTTTAGATTTTTAGAGTTTAGGGTTTAAGGTTAAGGATTTGGGTTTTATTTATTTTAGTTTAGTTTGTTTAAGTTTAGGTGTATGTTTATTTTATTTTGTTTACTTTAGGTTTAGGTTTTTTTTAGTTTAGGGTTGAGGTTTAATTTTTTATTTATTTTTATGTTTTATTTTTAGGTTTATTTTTTAGGTTTAGGTTTTTATTTTATTATATTTTAGGTTTAGGTTTTGGATTAAGTTTAGGTTTTAGTTTAGGTTTCTATTTTATTTAGGTTTAGGTTTTTTTATTTATTTTACTTTTTCATTTTATTTAGTTTAGGTTTAGGTTTTTTGGCTTTTAGAGTTTAAGGTTTATGGTTTAGGGTTTATGGTTTAGGGTATAGGGTTTAGGGTTTAGGGTTTGGGGTTTTGGGTTTAGGGTTTAGGGTTATATGTTTTAGGGTTTAGGGTTTACAGTTTAGGGTTCAGGGTTTTAGGGTTTAGGTTTTAGGGTTTAGGGTTTTATGGTTTAGGGTTTAGGGTTTAGGGTTGTAGGTTTAAGGTTTAGGGTTATGTCTTAGGTTTCAGGGTTTTGGGTTTAGTGTTAGGCCTTAGGGTTTATGGTTTACTATTAGCTTATGGTTTATGGTTAGATTAAGGTTTAGGGTTTATGGTTTAAGCTTTAGGGTTCAGGGTTTAGGGTTTTGGGTTAGTTTAGGGTTTATGGTTTAGGGTTTAGGGTTTAGGGTTACATTTAGGATTAGGTGTTAGGGTTTACGGTTTAGGGATTAGAGTTTATAGCATTGTGTTTAGTGTTTAGGGTTTAAGGTTTAAGGTTTAGGGTTAAGGGTTATTAAGGGTTTAGGGTTGTAGGCTTAGGGTTTAGGTTTTAGGATTTAGGATTTAGTGTTTAGGGTTTAGGGTTTAGGGTTTAGGGTTTTTTTTAAATGAAAAAACTGACATGTTTAGGTTTTTTTTAGTTTATTTTTATATTTTTCTATGTTTAAGTTTATGTTTTTTTTAGTTTAGTATTATTTTTACTTTATTTTTTAGGTTTAAGTTTTATTTTTTTATTTTTAGGTTTAGGTATAGGTTTTTATTTTACTTTTTTAGGTTTAGGTTTTAGGTTTTTATTTTAGGTTTATTTTTTGGTTTAGGCTTATTATTAGTTTATTTTATTTTATTTAGTTTAGGTTTATTTTTAGGTTTACTTTATTTTAGGTTTAGGTTGTACTTATTTTAGTTTAGTTTATTTTAGTTTAGGTTTACATTTTTTTTGTTTAAGATTTAGGTTTTATTTTTTTATTTATTTTTAGGTTTATTGCTTAGGTTTAGGTTTTATTTAGTTTTTATTTTAGGTTTATTTTATTTTTATTTTACATTTATGTTTTACTTTTAAGTTTATTTTATATTTTAGTTTAGTTTAGGTTTTTATTTATTTTGTTTTAGTTTAATTTTTATTTTTTATTTCATTTTATTTTAGGTTTAGGTTTAGATTTATGTTTATGTTTAAGTTTACATTTTTATTTTATTCTTATTTATTTTATTTCATTTAGGTTTAGGTTTTTTTTTTACTTATTTTATTTTTAGGTTTTATTTAGTTTAGGTTTAGGTTTTAAGGTTTTTAGCATTTAGGGTTTATAGTTTTTGGTTCAGGGTATAGGGTTTAAGGTTGTATTTTTTACAGTTTAGGGTTTAGGGTTTCAGGTTTTAGGGTTTTAGCATTTATGGTTTAAGGTTTAGGGTTTAGGGTTTAGGGTTAAGGTTTAGTGTTTAGGCTTTAGGGTTTAGGGTTTTTGGGGTATAGGGTTTAGGGTTAGCTTAGGGTTTAATGTTAGATTAGCATTTAAGGTTGAGGATTTAGGCTTTAGGGTTTAGGGTGTTTAGGGTTTAAAGTTTAGGATTTAGAGTTAGGGCTAGGGTTAGGGTTTAGGGTTGTAAGTTTAGGGTTGCATGTTTAGGGTTTAGGGTTTAGGGTTTAGGATTTAGTGTTTAGGGCATAGGGCTTAGGGTTTAGGGTTTTGAGAAAAATTAATTAATCCGGTAGTTTTAGGTTTATTCAGTTTATTTAGTTTATTTTATATTTTTATTTAGGTTAATTTTTTATTTTAATTTAGTGTAATTTTTTTTCATGTTTATTTATTTTAGATTTGATTTTTTATTTTAGTTTATCTTTTTGGTTTGGGTTTAGGTTTATGTTTATTTTTTAGTTTAGTTTTATATTTATTTTTACGTTTAGGTATTATTTTATATAAGTTTTTTATTTTTAGGTTTATTTTATTTTGTTAGTTTAGTTTAGGTTTTTATCTATTTTATTCTTGTTAATTTTATACTTTTTTTATTTCATTGTATTTTTAGGTTTAGGTTTAGCTTTATATTTTAGTTTAGGTTTTTATTTTATTTTATTTAGGTTTAGTTTTTTTATTTTATTTTTAGGTTTTATTTAGTTTAGGTTTTGGTTTTGAGGTTTTTAGAGTTTAGGGTTTAGGGTTTAGGTTTAGGGTTTGGGGTTTAGGGTTTAGGCTTTATGATTTAGGTTTTTGGTTTAGGGTTTAGGTTTTATTTATTTTAGTTTAGTTTATTTAAGTTTTGGCTTATGTTTATTTTATTTTATTAATTTTAGGTTTAGGATTTTTTAAGTTTAGGGCTTTAGGTTTAATTTTTTATTTATTTTTAAGTTTTATTTTTAGGTTTATTTTTTAGGTTCAAGTTATTTTTAGTTTTTATTTTATTTTATTTTAGGTTTATTTATATTTTTTTAGTTTAGTTTAGGTTTTTATTTATTTTATTTTAGTTTAATTTTTATTTTTGATATTATTTTATTTATAGGATTAGGTTTAGCTTTAGCTTTAGGTTTGAGTTGTTATTTTTATTTAACTTTTTTTATTTATTTTATTTTTAGGTTTTATTTAGTTTAAGTTTAGGTTTTAGGTTTTGGGTTTAGTGTTAGGCTTTAGGGTTTAGGGTTTTTGGGGTTTAGGGTTTTGAGTTATCTTAGGGTTTAGGGTTAGCTTAATGTTTAGGGTTTATGGTTTAGGCTTTAGGGTTTAGGGTTTTTAGTGTTTAGGGTTTAGGGTTTAGGGTTTATTTATGGTTTAATGTTTAGAGTTTTAAAGTTTATAATTTAGGGATTAGAGTTTAGAGTTAAGGTTAGGGTTAGGGCTTAGGGTTTAGAGTTTAAGGATTAGGGTTTACGGTTTAGTGTTTAGTGTTTAGGGTTTAGGGTTTTGGGTTAGTTTTAGTTTAGGGTTTAGGGTTGTAGGTTTAGGGTTTTAGTTTAGGTTTATAGTTTTATTTTAATTGAGGAAACCGGTAGGTTTAGGTTTATTTAATTTATTTAGTTTATTTTATATTTTTTCTTAGGTTTGTTTTTTATTTTTATTTTGTTTAGCTTATTTATTTTAGTTTATTTTTTAGGTTTAGGTTTAGGTTTACGTTTATTTTTCTAGTTTAGTTTTATTTTTATTTTATTTTTTAGGTTTATTTTTTATTTTTATTTGTTAAGGTTTAAGTTTAGGTTTTTATTTTACTTTTTTTATGTTTAGGTTTTAGGTTTTTATTTTAGGTTTCCTTTTAGGTTTAGGTTTATTTTTAGTTTATTTTACTTTATTTAGTTTAGGTTTTTGTTTAGGATTAGTTTATTTCAGGTTTAGGTTTAGGTTTTATTTAATTTGGCTTAGTTTATTTTAGTCTAGGTTTATGTTTTTATTTATTTATTTTAGGTTTAGGTTTTATTTTTTATTTATTTTTAAGTTTATTGCTTAGATTTAGTTTTTTTTTAGTTTTTATTTTAGGTTGATTTATTTTTCTTTTATGTTTAGGTTTTACTTTTAGGATTATTTTATTTTTTAGTTTAGTGTGGGGTTTTATTTAATTTTATTTTAATTTAGTTTTTATTATTTTTATTTTTGTTTTAGGTTTAGGTTTAGGTTTTAGTTTAGGTTTTTCTTTTTTTATTATTTTTATTTTATTTTTAGGTTATATTTAGTTTAGGATTATGTTTTTAGGTTTTTAGGGTTTAGGGTTTAGGATTTTTAGTTTAGGGTTTACGATTTGGGGTTTAGGGTTTAGGGGTTAGTGTTTAGGTTTTAGGGTTTAGGGTTTAGGGTTGTAGGTTTTAGGGTTTAGGGTTTAGGGTTTAGGGTTTTAGGGTTTAGGGTTTATGGTTTAGGGTTAGGGTTTTAGGGTTTAGGGTTTAGGGTTTATAGTTTTGGGTTTTGGGTTTAGGATTAAGGGTTTAAGTTTTATTTATTTTATTTTAGTTTATTTTGGTTAGGTTTATGTTTATTTTTTTTTATTTTAGGTTTAGGTTTTTTTTTTTAAGTTTAGGGTTTAGGTTTAGTTCTTTAATTATTTTTAGGTTTTATTTTGGGTTATTTTTTTGGTATAGGTTATTATTTAGTTTTTTATTTATGTTTATTTTATTTTTTATTTACGTTTAGTTTTATTTTATTTAGGTTTTTTTTATTTTTTAGGTTTATTTTATTTTATTTAGTTTAGTTAGGTTTTATTTATTTTATTTTAATTTAGTTTTTATTTATTATTTTATTTTATTTTTATGTTTAGGTTTATCGTTTAGTTTATGTTTCTATTCTATATAGGTTTAGGTTTTTTTAATTTATTTTATTTTTAGGTTTTGTTTAATTTATTTTAATTTTAGGTTTTATTTAGTTGAGGTTTAGGTTTTTAAGTTTTTATGGTTTAAGGTTTACAGTTTAGTGTTTATGGTTTAGAGTTTAGGGTTTATGGTTTGGGGTTTATGGTTTAGTGTATAGGGTTTTAGGTTTTTTGGTTTAGGGTTTAGGGTTAATTTTAGGTTTATGGTTTAGGGTTAGGGTTTAGGGTTTAGGGTTTAGGGTTTTTTTAGGATTTTAGGTTTTAGGGTTTAGCATTTAGGGGTAGGCTTTAGGTTTTAGGGTTTTAGGTTTAGTGTTTAGCTTTAGATTAGGGTTTTGTGGTTTAAGGTTTAGGTTAACAGGGTTTAGGTTATTTTAAGTTTTAGTTTTAACTTTATTTAGTTTAAGGTTTAGGTTTAGGTTTAGAGTTTAGGGTTTAATGTTTAGGATTTTAGGGTTTAGGCTTTAGGCTTTCGGGTTTAGTTAGGGTTAGGGTTAGGGTTAGGGTTAGGTTCAAGGTTTAGGGTTTAGGGTTTAATGATTAGGTTTTATGGCTTCGTGCTTAGGGTTTGTGGTTTAGGGTTAATTTTGGTTTTAGGGTTTAGGGTTTAAGCTTTAGGGTTAAGGGTTTTTAGGATTTAGGGTTGTAGGTTTAGGGTATATTGTTTAGGGTTAATTTTAGAGTTTAGGGTTTAGGATATAGTGTTTAGGGTTAGGGTTTAAGTTTTTTAAAAAAAAATTAAAAGAATAGATAGGTTTAGTTTTATTTAGTTTTCTCAGTTTATTTTATATATTTATTTAAGTTTATTTTTTTTAGTTTAGTTTATTTATTTTATGTTTATTTATTTTAGTTTAAATTTTTTATTTTAGTTTATTTTTTAGGTTTAGGCTTACATTAGCATTTATTTTTTTCTTTTAGTTTTATTTTTATTTTATTTTTAGGCTTAAGTTTTATTTTATATTTTTAAGCTTAGGTTTCATTTTTTATATTTAGGTTTAGGTTTAGGTTTTTATTTTAATTTTTTTTAGTTTAGGTTTTTATTTTAGGTTTATTTTTAGGTTTGGGTTTTTTTTTTTCATTTATTTTATTTTACTTAGTTTAGCTTTGGGCTCAGGTTTAGTTTATTTTAGGTTTAGGTTCAAGTTTTATTTATTTTAGTTTAATTTATTTAAATTTTTCTTTAGGTTTATTTTATTATTATTTTAGGTTTATGTTTTTTCTAGTTTAAGGTTTAAGTTTTATTTTTTATTTATCTCTAGGTTTTATTTTTGGGTTTATTGCTTAGGTTTAGTTCCTATTTTATTTTTATTTTATTTTATTTTAGGTTGATTTTATTTTTATTATACATTTAGGTTATTTTTTAAGGTTTATTCTATTATTTTAGTTTAGTTTAGGTTTTTATTTACTTTATTTTAGTTTACCTTTTTATTTTACTTAATTTTATTTTTACCTTTAGGTTTAGGTTTTGGTTTAGGTTTTAGTTTAGGATTTTATTATTTATTATTTTTTTATTTCATTTAAGTTTAGGTTTTCTTATTTATTTTATTTGTATGTATTATTTAGTTTAGGTTTAGGTTTACAGGTTTTTAGGGTAGAGTTTAGGGTTTCCAGTTTAGGGTTTAAGGTTCAGGGTTCAAGGTTTGGGGTTTAGGGTTTAGGGTTTAGGGTTTAAGGTTTAGGTTTTATTTATTTTAGTTTAGTTTATTTTAATTTAGGTTTATGTTTATTTTAGGTTTTTTTTTGTTTAAGGTTTAGGTTTTATTTTTTATTTATTTTTAGGTTTCTTTTTTTGGTTTAGGATTTTATTTACTTTTTATTTTATTTTAATTTAGTTTTATTTTATTTTTATTTTATGTTTAGTTTTTAGTTTATTTAGTTTTTTTATTTTTAGGTTTAATTAAATTTGTAGTTTAGTTTAGGTTTTTATTTATTTTATTTTAGTTTAGTTTTATTTTTAATTTATTATTTTATTTTTAGGTTTAGGTTTAAGTTTAGGTTATTATTTTATTTAGATTTAGGTTTTGTTTTTTTACTTTTTAGGTTTTATTTAGTTTAGGTTTACATTTTTATGGGTTTAGGGTTTAGGGTCTAAGTTGTAAGGTTTATGGTTTAGGGTTTAGGGTTTAGGATTTAGGATTTAGGGATTTACAGTTTAGGGTTTACAGTTTAGGCTTTAGGGTTTTGGGTTTTAGGGCTTTGGGTTTAGGGTTTATGGTTATGGGCTTAAGGTTAGTTTTAGGGTTTAGGGTTTGTGTTTAGGGTTTAGAGTTTAGGGTTTAGGGTTTTAGGCTTTAGTATTTTAGGGTTAAGGTTTAGGGTTTAGGGTTTAGGGTTTACTTTTAATTTTAGGTTTAAGGTTCAGTTTAGGATATATTAGGAGGTTTAGTTTAGTTTAGAATTTAAACTTTAGATTTAGTGTTGAGTTTAAGGTTAGTTTAGGTTTAAAACAGGTTATATAGTTTAGTTTATTAGTTTAGTTAGTTAGTTTAGGTTTAGAGCTTAGTTTAGGTTTAGTTTAGGTTTAAGTTTAAGGTTTAGTGTTTAATTTATAGCTTAGGGATTAGTTTAGGTTTTAAGTTTTGAGGTTTAGTGTTAGGTTTAGTTTAAGGTTAGGTTTAGGGTTTTAGTTTAGTTTAAGTTTTAGGTTTTATGTTTAGAGTTTATAGTTTAGTTTAGTTTAGGTTTAGTTCTTAGGTTTTAGGTTTTAGTAGTTTAGGGTTAGCAGTTTTTTAAAGGAGTGGGTTTAGGTTTTGGTTGAGGTTTAGGGTTTAGGCTTTAGGGTTTTTTTGGGTTTTAGGTTTAGAGTTAGTTAGGGTTTAAGGTTCATGGTTTTCTTTAGGGTTTTAGGTTTAGGATTTAGGGTTTGTGTTAGTTTATGGTTTTGGTTTATAGTTTAGGTTTAGGGTTTAGGTGTAGGTTTAGGTTTTATTTATTTTAGTTGAGTTTATTTTAATTTTGGTTTATGTTTATTTTAGAGTTACATTTTTTGTTTAGGTTTAGGTTTTATTTTTATTTATATTTTAGGTTTCTTTTTTAGGTTTAGGATTTTATTTACTTTTATTTTATTTTTTGATTTAATTTTATTTTATTTTATTTTATGTTTAGTTTTAGTTTATTTAGGTTTTATTTTAGGTTTATTTAAATTTTTTAGTTTAGTTTTTTATAGGGTTTATTTTGATTAGTATAGGTTTAAGGTTGTACTGATTTAGGTTTAGGGTTTAGTTTAGGGTTTTAGCATTTATAGTTTAAGTTTAGGGTTTAGTTGAGCTTTAGGGTTTAGGGTTTAAACTTTAGGTTTAGGGTTTAGGTTAGGTTTAGTGTTTAATTTAGGGTTTTAGGTTATAGTTTAGGTTAGGTTTAATGTTAGATTATTTAAGGTTGAGATTTAAACTTTAGGGTTTAGGTTTAAGTTTATTTAGTTAGGAGCTAGTTAGTTTAGGGTTGTAAGTTTAGGGTTTCATGTTTAGGGTTTAGGGTTTAGGGTTTAGGATTTAGTGTTTAGGGCATAGGCTTAGGTTTAGGGTTTTAGAAAATTAATTAATCTGGTAGGTTTAGGTTTATTCAGTTTATTTAGTTTATTTTATATTTTTATTTAGGTTAATTTTTTATTTTAATTTAGTGTAATTTATTTATTTTATGTTTATTTATTTTAGATTTGATTTTTTATTTTTGTTTATCTTTTAGGTTTGGGTTTAGGTTTATGTTTATTTTTTAGTTTAGTTTTATATTTATTTTTACGTTTTGGTATTATTTTATATAAGTTTTTTATTTTTAGGTTTATTTTATTTTATTAGTTTAGTTTAGGCTTTTATCTATTTTATTCTTGTTAATTTTTTTTTTTTTTTTCATTGTATTTTTAGGTTTAGGTTTAGGTTTATATTTTAGTTTAGGTTTTTATTTTATTTTATTTAGGTTTAGTTTTTTTATTTTATTTTTAGGTTTTATTTAGTTTAGGTTTTGGTTTTGAGGTTTTTAGAGTTTAGGGTTTAGGGTTTAATGTTTAGTGTTTGGGGTTTAGGGTTTAGGGTTTTATGATTTAGGTTTTTGGTTTAGGGTTTAGGTTTTACTTATTTTAGTTTAGTTTATTTAAGTTTTGGCTTATTTTTATTTTATTTTGTTAATTTTAGGTTTAGGATTTTTTTAGTTTAGGGCTTTAGGTTTAATTTTTTATTTATTTTTAAGTTTTTAGGTTTATTTTAGGTTCAAGTTTTTTAGTTTTATTTTATTTTATTTTAGGTTTATTTATATTTTTTTAGTTTAGTTTAGGTTTTTTTATTTATTTTATCTTAGTTTAATTTTAATTTTATATTATTTTATTTATAGGATTAGGTTTAGCTTTAGGTTTGAGTTTAAGTTATTTTATTTAACTTTTTTTATTTATTTTAGGTTTTATTTAGTTTAAGTTTATGTTTAGTTTTTAGGGGTTAGGTTTTATGGTTTACGGTTTATAGTTTAGGGTTTAGGGTTTGGGTTTAGGGTTTTAGGTTTAGGGTTGTAGGTTTTAGTTTAGGGTTTAGGGTTTAGTTTATTTTATTTTAGTTTGTTTAGTTTAGGTTTAGGTTTTATTTTTAGGGTTTTAGTTTATTTAGTTTAGGTTTATTTTAGGTTATTTTAGAATTTATGTTTAGGTTTAGGGTTTAGGTTTAGGTTTTAGTTTAGGTTTAGTTAGTTTAGTTTAAGTTTTAGGTTTAGTTTATAGTTTAGGTTTATTTTAGAGTTTAGGTTTTAGTTATCTTAGGGTTTAGGTTTTATTTTAGGAGGTTTTAAACTTTGAGTTTATTTTAGTGTTTAAGTTTAGTTTAGAGTTTAGGTTTATTTATAGTTTAATGTTGAGTTTTAAATTTTATAATTTAGAGATTAGTTTAGAGTTAAAATTAGGTTTAAACTTAGGTTTAGGTTTAAGATTAGTTTATAGTTTAGTATTTAGTGTTTAGGGTTTAGGGTTTAGGGTTTTGGGTTAAGGGTTTAGGGTTTAGGGTTTAGGGTTGTTTTTTAGGGTTTAGGGTTTAGGGTTGTATGCTTAGGGTTTAGGGGTTAAGGTTAGTTTTAGTGTTTATGGTTTAGGTTTTAAGGTTTAGGATTTATTGTTTACGGTTTAGGTTTTAGCGTTTAGGGTTTTTATTTTAATTGAGGAAACCGGTAGGTTTAGGTTTATTTAATTTATTTAGTTTATTTTATATTTTCTTAGGTTTGTTTTTTATTTTTATTTTGTTTAGCTTATTTATTTTAGTTTATTTTTAGGTTTAGGTTTAGGTTTAGGATTATTTTCTAGTTTAGTTTTATTTTTATTTTATTTTTTAGGTTTATTTTTTATTTTTTATGTTTAGGTTTAAGTTTAGGTTTTTATTTTACTTTTTTTAGCTTTAGGTTTTAGGTTTTTATTTTAGGTTTCCATTTAGGTTTAGGTTTATTTTAGTTTATTTTACTTTATTTAGTATAGGTTTTTGTTTAGGATTAGTTTATTTCAGGTTTAGGTTTAGGTTTTATTTAATTTGGCTTAGTTTATTTTAGTCTAGGTTTATGTTTTATTTATTTATTTTAGGTTTAGGTTTTATTTTTTATTTATTTTTAGTTTTGCTTAGGTTTAGGTTTTAGTTTTATTTTAGGTTGATTTATTTTCTTTTATGTTTAGGTTTTACTTTTAGGTTTATTTTATTTTTTTAGTTTATTGTAGGTTTTTATTTAATTTTATTTGAACTTTTTTTTATTATTTTTATTTTTATTTTAGGTTTAGGTTTAGGTTTTAGTTTAGGTTTTCTTTCTTTTTATTATTTTTATTTTATTTTTAGGTTATATTTAGTTTAGGATTATGTTTTTAGGTTTTTAGGGTTTAGGGTTTAGGATTTTCAGTTTAGGGTTTACGGTTTAGGGTTTAGGGTTTAGGGGTTAGTGTTTAGGTTTTAGGGTTTAGGGTTTAGGGTTGTAGGTTTTAGGGTTTTGGGTTTAGGGTTTTAGGGTTTAGGGTTTAGGGTTTAGGGGTTAGGGTTTTAGGGTTTAGGGTTTAGGGTTTATAGTTTTGGGTTTTGGGTTTAGAATTAAGGGTTTAAGTTTTATTTATTTTATTTTAGTTTATTTTTGGTTAGGTTTATGTTTATTTTGTTTGTTTATTTTAGGTTTAGGTTTTTTTTTTTAAGTTTAGGGTTTAGGTTTAGTTCTTTAATTATTTTTAGGTTTTATTTTTGGGTTATTTTTTAGGTATAGGTTATTATTTAGTTTTATTTTATGTTTATTTTATTTTTTTATTTCGTTTAGTTTTTTATTTTATTTAGGTTTTTTTTTATTTTTAGGTTTATTTTATTTTATTTAGTTTAGTTAAGGTTTTATTTATTTTATTTTAATTTAGTTTTTATTTATTATTTTATTTTATTTTTATGTTTAGGTTTATCTTTTAGTTTAGGTTTCTATTTTATATAGGTTTAGGTTTTTTTAATTTATTTTATTTTTAGGTTTTATTTAATTTATTTTAATTTTAGGTTTTATTTAGTTGAGGTTTAGGTTTTTAGGTTTTTATGGTTTAAGGTTTACAATTTAGTGTTTATGGTTTAGAGTTTAGGGTTTAGGGTTTGGGGTTTATGGTTTAGGGTATAGGGTTTTAGGTTTTTTGGTTTAAGGTTTAGGGGTAATTTTAGGTTTATGGTTTAGGGTTTAGGGTTTAGGGTTTTAGCATTTAGGATTTTAGGTTTTAGGGTTTAGCATTTAGGGGTAGGCTTTAGGTTTTAGGGTTTTGGGTTTAGTGTTTAGGCTTTAGGGATTAGGGTTTTTGTGGTTTAAGGTTTAGGGTTAGGATTAAGGTTAGATTAAGGTTTAGAGTTTTTGGTTTTAACTTTAGGATTTAAGGTTTTTAGGGTTTAGGGTTTAGGGTTTAGTGTTAGTTTAGGGTTTAATGTTTAGGATTTTAGGGTTTAGGCTTTAGGCTTTCGGGTTTAGTTAGGGTTAGTGTTAGGGTTAGGGTTAGGTTCAAGGTTTAGGGTTTAGGGTTTAATGATTAGGTTTTATAGCTTAGTGGGGTTTTGTGGTTTAGGTTAATTTTGGTTTTAGGGTTAAGGGTTTTTTAGGATTTAGGGTTGTAGGTTTAGGGTATATTGTTTAAGGTTAATTTTAGAGTTTAGGGTTTAGGATATAGTGTTTAGGGTTAGGGTTTAGGTTTTTTTTAAAAAAATAAAAATAAAAGAACAGATAGGTTTAGGTTTCTTTAGTTTTCTCAATTTATTTTATATATTTATTTAAGTTTATTTTTTTTAGTTTAGTTTATTTATTTTATGTTTATTTATTTTAGTTTAATTTTTTTATTTTAGTTTATTTTTTAGGTTTAGGTTTACGTTTACATTTATTTTTTTCTTTTAGTTTTATTTTTATTTTATTTTTAGGCTTAAGTTTTATTTTATATTTTTAAGCTTAGGTTTCATTTTTTATATTTAGGTTTAGGTTTAGGTTTTTATTTTACTTTTTTTCAGTTTAGGTTTTTATTTTAGGTTTATTTTTTTGGGTTTGGGTTTTATTTATTTATTTTATTTTATAGTTTAGCTTTGGGCAGGTTTAGTTTATTTTAGGTTTAGGTTCAGGTTTTATTTATTTTAGTTTAGTTTATTTAAACATTGCTTTAGGTTTATTTTATTATTATTTTAGGTTTTTATTTTTTCTAGTTTAAGGTTTAAGTTTTATTTTTTATTTATTTCTAGATTTTATTTTTGGGTTTATTGCTTAGGTTTAGGTTCCTATTTTATTTTTACTTTATTTTATTTTAGGTTGATTTTATTTTTATTATACATTTAGGTTATTTTTTAAGGTTTATTCTATTATTTTAGTTTAGTTTAGGTTTTTATTTATTTTAGTTTACCTTTTATTTTACTTAATTTTTTTTTTACCTTTAGGTTTAGGTTTAGGTTTAGGTTTTAGTTTAGGTTTTTATTATTTATTATTTTTTTATTTCATTTAAGTTTAGGTTTTCTTATTTATTTTATTTGTATGTATTATTTAGTTTAGGTTTAGGTTTACAGGTTTTTAGGGTAGAGTTTAGGGTTTTCGATTTAGGGTTTAAGGTGTAGGGTTCAGGGTTTGGGGTTTAGGGTTTAGGGTTTAGGGTTTAAGGTTTAGGTTTTATTTATTTTAGTTTAGTTTATTTTAATTTAGGTTTATGTTTATTTTAGGTTTTTTTTTGTTTAAGGTTTAGGTTTTATTTTTTATTTATTTTTAGGTTTCTTTTTTAGGTTTAGGATTTTATTTTTTTATTTTATTTTAATTTAGTTTTTCTTTTTTTTTTATTTTATGTTTAGTTTTTAATTTATTTAGGTTTTTTATTTTTAGGTTTATTTAAATTTTTAGTTTAGTTTAGGTTTTTATTTATTTTATTTTAGTTTAGTTTTTATTTTTTTAATTTATTTTATTTTTAGGTTTAGGTTTAAGTTTAGGTTATTATTTTATTTAGATTTAGGTTTTTTTTTTTACTTTTTTAGGTTTTATTTAGTTTAGGTTTACATTTTTATGGGTTTAGGGTTTAGGGTCTAAGTTGTAGGTTTTATGGTTTAGGGTTTAGGGTTTAGGATTTAGGATTTATGGATTTAGAGTTTAGGGTTTACAATTTAGGCTTTAGGGTTTTGGGTTTTAGGGTTTTGGGTTTAGGGTTTATGGTTAAGGGCTTAAGGTTAGTTTAGGGTTTAGGGTTTGTGTTTAGGGTTTAGAGTTTATAGTTTAGTTTTATTTAATTTTAGGTTAAGGTTTAGGTTTAGTTTAGGGTTTAGATTTTAGGGTTTAGGTTAGGTTTAAGATGGGTTTAGTTTAATTTAGAATTTAAACTTTAGATTATTATTTTAGTTTTTAAGTTTATTTAGTTTAGTTTAAGTTTTAGTTTAAATTAGTTTAGTTTATTTACTTAGTTTAGGTTTAGTTTAGGTTTAGTTTAGGTTAAGTTTATTTAAGTTTAGTGTTTTTTAGAGTAGGTTTAGGTTTAATTTTAGTTTTTTAAAATTTGTTTGTTTAGGTTTTTTAGGTTTAGGTTTTATATTTTAGTTTATGTTTTAAAATTGTTAGTTTTATTTTTTAGGTTTAAAGGTTTAGTTATTTTTTTAGTTAGGTGGGGTTTAGGTTTAGGGTTTAGCTTTAGGGTTTTAGGTTTTAGGTTTAGTATAGGTTAGTTTAAGGTTTAAGGTTCATGGTTTTAGGCTTTAGGGTTTTGGGTTTATGATTTAGGGTTTGTGTTTGGGTTTATGGTTTAGGGTTTATAGTTTAGGGTTTAGGGTTTAAGGTTTAGGGTTTAGGTTTTATTTATTTTAGTTCAGTTTATTTTAATTTTGGTTTATGTTTATTTTAGGGTTACATTTTTTTGTTTAAGGTTTAGGTTTTATTTTTTATTTATATTTAGGTTTCTTTTTTAGGTTTAGGATTTTATTTACTTTTTATTTTATTTTGATTTAGTTTTATTTTAGTTTTATTTTATGTTTAGTTTTTAGTTTATTTAGGTTTTTTTTTATTTTAGGTTTATTTAAATTTTAGTTTAGTTTAGGTTTTATTTATTTTATTTTAGTTTAGTTTTATTTTTTAATTTATTTTATTTTTTTAGGTTTAGTTTAGGTTATTATTTTATTTAGACTTAGGTTCTTTTTTTACTTTTAGGTTTTATTTTAGGTTTAGATTTTTTATAGGTTTAGGTTTAGAATTAGTTGTAGGTTTTATGGTTTAGGGTTTAGTTTAGGATTTAGATTAGGATTCTGATTTAGGGTTTGGTTTAGAGCTTTAGGGTTTTGGGTTTTAGGTTTAGGGTTTAGGGTTTATAGTTAGATTTAGGGTTAGTTTTAGGGTTATTTTGGGTTTAAGTTTGATTTAGGTTTAGTTTAGGGTTTAGATTATTTTAGTTAGGTTTAGGTTTAGGGTTTAGTTAACTTTAAATTTTATAGTTTTTAGGTTTAGGGATAGAGGTTTAGGGTTTAAGGTTTAGAATTTAACTTTAGTTTAGTGTTTAAGGTTTAAGTTAGTTTAAGTTTTAGTTTAAGTTTAGTTTTAGTTTAAGTTAGGTTAGTTTTAGTTTAGACTTAGTTTAGGTTCAAGTTTAGGTTTAGTTTAGAGTTTAGGTTTAGAGTTTAAGTTTTAAGTTTAGGTTTATTTTAGATTAGTTTAGGTTTAAGTTTTTTTAGGTTTAGATTTTAGGTTTAGGTTAGTTTAAATGTGTTTTAGGTTTATGGTTTAGAAGGGTTAGGAGTTCTTTATTTAGGAGTTCGGTGTTTAGGCTTTAGGGTTTTGGGTTTTAATGGTTTAGTTTAGGGTTTAAGCAGGTTTTAGCTAGATTAGGTTTAGGGTTTTAGGTTTAGGGTTTAGTATTTTTAGGTTTAGGTTTTGGGTTTGGGTTTAAGGTATAGGGTTAGATTAGGGTTTAAGGTTCATGGTTTTAGGCTTTAGGGTTTTGGGTTTAGTAATTAGGGTTTGTGTTAAGGTTTATGGTTTAGGGTTTATAGTTTAGGGTTTAGGGTTTAAGGTTTAGAGTTTTGGTTTTATTTATTTTAGTTTAGTTTATTTTAATTTTGGTTTATGTTTCTTTTAGGTTTAGGTTTTTATAGTTTAAGGTTTAGGTTTTATTTTTTTTATATATTTTTAGGTTTTATTTAGGTTTAGGATTTTATTTAGTTTCTATTTTATTTTATTTTAGTTTTATATTATTTTTATTTTAAATTTAGTTTTTAGTTTATTTAGATTTTTTTATTTTTATGTTTATTTTATTGCTTAGTTTAGTTTAGGTTTTTATTTATTTATTTTTATTTTACTTTTTATTTTTTATTTTATTTTATTTTTATGTTTAGGTTTAAGTTTAGGTTATTATTTTATTTAAATTTAAGTATTTTATTTATTTTATTTTAGGTTTTATTTAGTTTAGCTTTACACTTTTAGAGTTTAGGGTCTAGGGTTGTATGTTTTATCATTTAGGGTTTAGAGTTTAGGGTTTAGGGTTTTAGGGTTAGTTTTAGGTTTAGGATTTAGGTTAAGGTTTTAGAGTTTTAGTGTTTAGGGTTGAATGTTTAGGGTTTAGGGTTTAGGGTTAGTTTTGGGGTTTAAGGTTTGTGTTTAGGTTTAGGTTTAAGTTTAGTTTAGGGTTTAACATTTAGCATTAGGTTTAAGGTTTAGGAGTTTAGTGTTTAAGTTTAGGGTTGTTAGGTTTAGTTAGTTAGAGGTTTAATAGTTTAAAGTTAAAGTTTAGGGTTTAGGTTTAGTTTCATATTTAAGTTTAGTTAGTTTAGAGTTTAAGTTTAAATTATAAGGTTTAAGTTTAGGTTTAAGTTTTGAGTTTAAGTTTAGAGTTTAGGTTTAAGTATGTTTAGGTTTAGGTTTATAGTTTAGTTTAGTTTAGGTTTAGTTTAGATTTTAGTTTAGGATTTAGGTTTTAGGTTTAGTTTATAGTTTAGGTTAGGTTTAGAGTTTAGATTTAGAGTTTAAGTTTTAGGTTTATGTTTATAGTTTATTAGTTTAGGTTAGGGTTTATAGTTTAGTGTTTAGACTTTAGGTTTAGGTTTTAGGTTTAGGTTTAAGTTTTATTTAGGGATTAAGTTTAGGTTAGTTTAATTTACTTTAGCTTTAATGTTTTAGGTTTAGTTTAGGTGTTTAGGGTTTAGGGTTTGAGCTTTAGGTTTAGGTTTAGGTTTAGGGTTAGTGTTAGGGTTTATGATTCAGGGTTTATGTTTTAAGGTTTAGCGTTTAGGGTTTAGGGTTAGTTTATTTATGTTTTTAATTTTTTGGTTTTTTTATTTTTTTAGTTTAGTTTAGGTTTTTATTTATTTTATTTTTATTAATTATATATTTTTTATTTCATTTTATTTTTAGTTTTAGGTTTAGGTTTAGGTTTAGATTTTACTTTAGGTTATCTTATTTTATTTAGGTTTAATTTTTTATTTATATTATTTTTAGGTTTTTTTTAGTTTAGTTTTGGTTTTTAGGTTTTTTGCATTTAGGGTTTAGGGTTTAATGTTTAGGGTTTAAGGTTTTACGATTTAGGGTTTAGGGTTTAGGGTTTAGGTTTTATTTATTTCAGTTTAGTTTATTTAAGTGTAGGTCTATGTTTATTTTATTTTGTTTATTTAGGTTTAGGTTTTTTTTTTAGTTTAGGGCTTTAGGTTTAATTTTTTATTTATCTTTAAGTTTTATTTTTAGATTTATTTATTCAATTTAGGTTTTTTTATTTTATTTTATTTTATTTAGGGTTTAGGGTTTAGGGTTTAGGGTTTATAGTTTAGGGTTTATGGTTTAGGGTTTTTAGGGTTTGGGGTTTGTTTAGGGTTTAAAGCTTAGGGTTATAGGGTTTATTATTTTTAGGTGAGTTTAGGTTTAGGTTTAAGGTTTAGGAGTTTAGGTTTTAAGTTTAGGTTTAGAGTTTAAGTTTAGGGTTTAGAGAGGTTTAGTTTAAGTTTTAGGTTTAGGTTTAGTTTAAGTTTAGGTTTAAGTTTATAGTTTAGGTTTAGGTTTAGAGTTTAGGTTTAGGTTTAGAGTTTAGGGTTTTAGGTTTGAGTTTAGGTTTAGTATTTTGGGTTTATTAGCTTTAGGTTTAGGTTTAGTGTTTAGGTAGGTTTTAGGTTTAGGGTTTAGGTTTTAGGTTGAGTTAGATGGTTTAGGGTTTAGTTTATTTAATTTAGTTTAGGTTTAGGTTTAATGAGTAGTTTAATGTTTAGACTTTAGGGTTTAGGGTTTAGGATTTAGGGTTAGTGTTAGGGTTTATGATTTTAGTTTAGGTTTAGTTTATTTTATTTTTTTAATTTTTAGGTTTATTTATTTTTTAGTTTAGTTTAGGTTTTCATTTATTTTATTTTATATTTTTTATTTCATTTTATTTTTAGTTTTAGGTTTAGGTTTAGGTTTAGATTTTAATTTAGGTTTAGTTTTTCTATTTATTTTATTTTTGGTTTTATTTAGCTTAGGTTTTGGTTTTTAGGTTTTTAGAGTTTAGGGTTTAGGGTTTAGGGTTTAGGGTTTAGGTTTAGGTTTGGTTTATTTTAGAGTTTAGGTTTAGGGTTTAGTTAGTTTAGGGTTTTATAGTTTAAGGTTTAGGATTTAGTTTAACATTGAGGTTTTATTTAGTTTAGTGTTATAGTTTAGTTTGGGTTTAGAGTAGTTTATAGTTGTATGGTTTAGGTTTAGTTTAGGTTAGTTTAGGGTTTAGGGTTTAGGGTTTTGCGGTTTAGGGTTTAGGTTTAGGGTTTATTGATGTTTTAAGGTTTAGGATTTAGGATTTAGGATTTATTTATTTTAGTTTAGTTTATTTAAGCATAGGTTTATGTTTATTTTATTTTGTATATTTTAGGTTTTGGTTTTTTTAAGTTTAAGGTTGTAGGTTTAATTTTTAATTCATTTTTAAGTTTTATTTTTTGGTTTATTTTTTCGGTTTAGGTTTTTTTTTTGAGTTTTTTTATTTTTTTTAGGTTTATTTTGTTTTTATTTAGCATCTTGCTTTTATATTATTTAGGTTTTTTATTTTTAGGTTTATTTTATTTTTTTAGTTTAGTTTATGTTTTTATTTATTTTATTTTAATTTAGTTTTTATTTTTATTTTATTTTATTTTCAAGTTTTAGGATTTAGTTAGGTTTTTCTTATTTAGATTTTGGTTTTTTTATTTATTTTATTTTTAGATTTTATTTAGTTTAGGTTTAAGTTTTTAGTTTTTTAGGGTTTAAGGTTTATGGTTTAGGGTTTATAGTTTAGGGTTTAGGCTTTGGTGTTTAGGGCTGTAGGTTTTAGAGTTTAGGGCTTAGGGTTTAGCATTCAAGGTTTTACGGTTTAGGGTTTAGGGTTTAGGGTTTAGGGTTTAGGGTTTAGGGTTTGTTTAGTTTTTGATTATGTTTAGGTTCTTGGTTAATTTTAGGGTTGTAGGTTTAGGGTTCGGGTTTAGGGTTTAGGGTTTAGGGTTTAGGGTTTTACAGTTTATGGTTTAGGGTTTAGGGTTTAGGTTTAGGGTTTAGAGTTTATTTATGTTTTACGGTTTAGGGTTTAGGATTTAAGTTTTATTTATTTTAGTTTAGTTTATTTAAGCGTAGGTTTATGTTTATTTTATTTTATATATTTTAGGTTTAGGTTTTTTTGTTTATGGCTTTAGGTTTAATTTTTTACTCATTTTTAAGTTTTATTTTTAGGTTTATTTTTTCGGTTTAGGTTTTTTTAGTTTTTTAATTTTATTTTAGGTTTATTTTATTTTTATTTTGCATCTTATTTTTATATTATTTAGGTCTTCTATTTTTAAGTTTATTTTATTTTTTTAGTTTAGTTTATGTTTTTATTTATTTTATTTTTATTTAGTTTTAATTTTTATTTTATTATATTTTTAGGTTTAGGTTTAGTTTTCAATTTTAGTTTAGGTTTTTTTATTTAGATTTTGGTTTTTTTATTTATTTTATTTTTAGGTTTTATTTAGTTTAGTTTTATGTTTTTAATTTTTTAGGGTTTAAGGTTTATGGTTTAGGGTTTATAGTTTAGGGTTTAGGGTTTGGGGTTTAGGGCTTAGGGTTTAGTTTTGGGTTTATAGTTTAGGTTTAGGGTTTATTTTAACATTAGGTTTTAATTTAGGTTTAGAGTTTAGGTTTATGGTTTAGGGTTTAGGTTTAAATTTTAGGTTTAGGGTTGTAGGTTTGTTTTAGGGTTATTAGTTTAATGTTGGGTTTAGGTTTAGGTTAGAGTTTAGGTTTTATTTTAGGTTTAGTGTTAGAGCTTTAGGGTTTATAGTTTTAGGTTTAGATTCTGAGTTATCTTAGGTTTATAGTTATTTATTTAGGGTTTATAGATTAGCTTTAGGTTTAGGTTTATTAGTGTTTAGGGTTTAGGGTTAGGGTTTATTTAGTTTAAAGTTTAGTTTTAAGGTTTATAGTTTAGATTAGGGTTTAGGGTTAAGGTTAGGAGTTCATAGGTTTAGAATAGGATTAGGGTTTATGATTTAGTGTTTAGTGTTTAGGCTTTAAGGTTTTGGGTTTTGGGTTAAAGGGTTTTTAGGGTTTAGGGTTTTGGGTTAAGGGTTTTTTAAGGTTTAGGGTTTAGGGTTGTAGGCTTAGGGTTTAGGGATTAAGGTTAGTTTTAGTGTTTATGGTTTAGGTTTTAGGGTTTAGATTTAGTGTTTAGGGTTTAGGGTTTAGCATTTAGGTTTTTTTTAATTAAAGAAATCGATAGATTTAGGTTTATTTAATTTATTTTATATTTTTATTTATGTTTATTTTTTTACTTTTATTTTGTTTAGCATATTTATTTTAGTTTAGATTTTTTATTTTAGTTTAATTTTTAGGTTTAGGTTTAGGTTTAGGTTTATTTTTCTTGTTTAGTTTTATTTTTACTTTATGTTTTATGTTTAGGTTTTATTTTTATTTTTTAAGGTTTAGGTTTAAGTTTTTATTTTACTTTTTTTAGGTTTAGGTTTTAGGTTTATCTTTAGGTTTATGTTTATTTTTAGTTTATTTTATTTTATTTAGTTTAGGTTTTTATTTAGGTTTAGTTTATTTTAGGTTTAGGTTTAGGTTTATTTATTTTGGGTTAGTTTAATTTAGTCAAGGTTTAATTTTTTATATATTTATTTTAGGTTTAGATGTATTTTTTAATTTTTTTAAGTTTATTTCTTAGGTTTAAGTTTTTATTTAAGGTTGATTTTATTTTTGTTTTATGTTTAGGTTTTACTTTTAGGTTTATTTTATTACTTAGTTTAGTTTAGGTATTCATTTATTTTATTTTAGTTTAGTTTTTATTATTTTTATTTTTATTTTAGGTTTAAGTTTTAGTTTTGGTTTTTATTATATTTTTTTATTTTTATTTATTTAGGTCTAGGTTTTTTTATTTATTTTATTTGTAGGTTTTATTTCATTTAGGTTTAGGTTTTTAGGTTTTTAGGGTTTAGGGTTTAGGGTTTTCAGTTTAGAGTTTAGTGTTTAGGGTTTAGGATTTGGGGTTTAGGGTTTCGGGATTAGGGTTTAGGGTTTAGGGTTTAGGGTTTTAGGGTTTAGGGTTTATGGTTTTAGGGCTTAAAGTTTAGGGTTTAAGATTTTGGGTTTTTGGTTTTGGGTTTAGGAGTAAGGGTTTAAGTTTTATTAATTTAATTTCGCTTATTTTAGTTTAGTTTAAAGTTTATTTTCTTTTATTTATTTTAGGTTTAGTTTTTTTTTTTTTTTAGTTTAGGGTTTAGGTTTAGTTCTTTAATTATTTTTAGGTTTTATTTTTGGGTTATTTTTTAGGTATAGGTTATTATTTAGTTTTTATTTTAGGTTTATTTTATTTTTTTTAGTTCAGTTAAGGTTTTATTTATTTTATTTTAATTTAATTTTTATTTATTATTATTATTATTTTTAAGGGTTAGGTTTTAGTTTTTGTTTTTATTTTATATAGGTTTAGTTTTTATTTTATTTTATTTTATTTTTAAGTTTTATTTTATTTATTTTAATTTTAGGTTTTATTTAGTTTAGGTTTTAGGTTTAGGTTTAGTTTATAGTTTTAAGTTTATAGTTTAGTGTTTTTTAGGTTTATATAGTTAGGTTTTATTTATAGTTTAGGTTTAGGTTATTTTAGTTTAGGTTTAGTTTTAGTTTAGTTTTTATTTTATAGTTTTTATTTAAGTTTATTTTAGGTTTAGTTTAGGTTTAGAGTTTAGTTTTTTAGTTTAGTTTTAGTTTAGGTTTAGTGTTTTTTAGTTTTTTTTTATAGTTTAGGAGGTTAGGTTTAGGGTTTTAGGGTTTAGGTTTTAGTTTAGGTTTTACTTTAGAGCTTTAGGGTTTTCATTAGGTTTAGGGTTTAGGGTTTTAGTTTAGGGTTTTTGTTCAAGGTTTTAGGTGTTTTGTGTTTAGGATTTAGGTTTAGTGAGTTTATGGTTTAGGGTTTATTTAGGGTTTAGGGTTTTAGGTTTAGGTTTAGGATTATTTTAGGGTTTAGGTTTTATTTATTTTAGTTTAGTTTATTTTAATTTAGATTTATGTTTATTTTAGGTTTAGGTTTTTTTTAGTTTAAGGTTTAGGTTTTATTTTATATTTATTTTTAGGTTTATTTTTCAAGTTTAGTATTTTATTTAGTTTCTATTTTATTTTATTTTTATTTTTCTTTTAGTTTTTAGTATATTTAGGTTTTATATTTTTATGTTTATTTTATTATTTAGTTTAGTTTAGTTTTTTATTTATTTTATTTTAGTTTACTTTTTTTTTTTTTTTTTATTTTATTTTATTTTTAGGTTTAGGTTATTATTTTATTTAAATTTAGGTATTTTATTTATTTTATTTTTAGGTTTTATTTAGCTTAGGTTTATGTTTTTAGGGGTTTAGTGTTTAGGGTTTACAGTTGTATGTTTTATGGTTTAGGGTTTAGGGTTTAGGGTTCAGGGTTTTAGGGTTTAGGGTTTAGGCTTTAGGCTTTAGGGTTTAGGGTTTTAGGGTTTAGGGTTTAGAGTTTAGGGTTGATGGTTTAGGGTTTAGGGTTTATTTAGTTTAGGTTTATGTTTAGGTTAGTTTAGGGTTTTAGGTTTAGCATTTAGTTAAGTTTAGTTAGTTAGTTTATAGTTAAGAGGTTTAGGTTTAGGTTAGGTTATTTTAGTTTTATGTTTTTTAGGTTTATGGATTTAGTTTTTTAAATCTTAGTTATAGGTTTAGTGTTTTATTTTAGTTTAAGGTGAGGTTAGGTTTAGATTATTTAGTATTTTATAGGTTTATTTTATAGTTTAGTTTAGTTTAATTTAAGTTATTTAGTATTTAGGACTTAGTTTAAGTTTAGGTTTTAGTTTAGGTTTAGGTTTATATTTAGGTTTAGGTTTAGGTTATAGTTTAGGTTTAGTTTAGGTTTAGGTTTTAGGTTTAGTATTTTAGTGTTTAGGAGTTTAGGTTAGGGTTTTAGTTTAGTATTTTTAGGTTTAGGTTTGTGTTTAGGATTTATTAACAACATTTAGGTTTAGTAGGTTTGAGTTTAGGGATTAGGGTTTTAAACTTTAGTCTTTTAGTATTTTATAGTTTAGTGTTTAGTGATTTAGTTTAGGTTCAAGTTTTACTTTAGAGTTTAGTTTAGATTTAGGGTTAGTGTTATGTTTATAATTAGTTTATAGTTTAGGTTTAGTTAGTTTTAGGGTTTATGTTTTAGAGTTTAGGGTTTAGGATTTTGTGTTTATGGTTTAGAGTTTTGGGTTTAGGGTTTTTTTTTTTAAAATTAAGTGAACTTGTAGGTTTCTGTTTATTTAGTTTAGTTTATTTATTTTATGTTTATTTAATTTAGTTTAGGATTTTTATTTTAGTTTTTTTTTTATGTTTAGGTTTAGGTTTATGTTTATTTTTTTTGTTTAGTTTTTTTTATTTTTTTATTTTTTTAGGTTTAGATTTTATTTTTTTTATTTTTATACTTATGTTTAGGTTTTTATTTTATTTTCTTAGATTTAGGTTTTAGGTTTTTGTTTGAGGTTTATTTTTATGTTTTATTTTTTAGTTTAGGTTCAGGTTTTTTTTTGTTTATTTTATTTTACTTAGTTTAGGTTTAGGTTTAGGATTAGTTTATTTTAGGTTTAGGTTTAGGTTTTATTTATTTTATATTAGTTTATTTTAGTTTAAGTTTATGTTTATTTTGTCTTAATTTTTGGTTTAAGTTTTTTTTTTTAGTTTAGGGTTTAGATTTTATTTATTTATTTATTTTTAGGTTATAGTTTTAGGTTTATTGTTAGGTTTAAGTTATTTAGTTTTTATTTTATTTAATTTTAGGTTTATTTTATTTTTATATTACATTTAGGTTTTATTTTGTTTAGTTTTTAATTTTCTGGTTTTTTGTTTTTCTAGTTTAGTTTATATTTTTATTTATTTTATTTTACTTTAGTTTTTATTTTTTATTTTATTTTCTTTAGGTTTATGTTTAAGTTTAGGTTTAGGTTTAGGTTTAAGCTTTTGTTTATGTTTTTATTTTTTTATTTTTTCATTTTTTGATTTAGGCTTTTTTATTTATTTTATTTTTATGGTTAATTTCATTTAGGTTTAGGTTTTAAGCTTTTTAGGGTTTACGGTTTAGGTTTAGTTTATAATTTAGGGTTTAGGGATTAGGGTTTAGGGTTTGGGGTTTAGGATTTATGGTTTTTTTGGGTTTAGGTTTAGGGTTTAGGGTTTAGGGTTTAGGATTTAGGGTTTTAGGGTTTAGGGTTTTGGGTTTAGGGTTTAGGGTTTTTTGGGTTTAGGGTTTAATGTTTAGGTTTTAGGTTTAGCTTTCAATTTTAGTTTAGTGTTTAGGTATTTTAGTTTTTTTTAATAGAGAACAAATTCAGATTCAACATTTCTTCTTTTTGATTTCATCAACCAAGTAACACACCAAGTTTTCTATGACGAAAGCAATGATAGAGATAAAAAATCAGCACACATAGAGTAAATCAAAAACCCTAGATAACTTAAATCATCTCTGCTATAAATACACATTTCCATAAGTAGCAGAGATTGTTCTTCAATTTCTCTGGTTTAACCACCACAGTTTCGGCGTGGATCCATCATATCCTTGATCTAGATTGTTACCTCCTCTCTCTTCCCACCTCCATAACCATAGACCACCCTTCAGGCACCTCTAGATCCCACCATTGTGATATTTCTATTGCCTTTTGATCTAGGCGAGCACATTGGCTTTGTTTAATGTTATGTCCATTCTTAGGGTTTAGGTTTAGGTTTAGGTTTATGTTGGTTTTAGGATTTAGATTTATTTTTAAATTTATTTAGTTACTTTAGGTTTAAGTTTAAGGTTTGGGGTTTCAGATTTATGGTTTAGGGTTAGGGTTTAGGGTTTAGGGTTTAGGGTTTTAGGGTTTATACTTTTAAGGTTTAGGGTTTATGGTTTGTGTTTAGGGTTTAGGGTTTTGGGTTTAGGTTTAAGATTTAGGGTGCAGGATTTAGGGTTTATGATTTTTTTTAATTAAGTAAACTGACAGGTTTAGGTTTATTCAGTTTATTTAGTTTATTTTTTATTTATTTTAGTTTATTTTATTTTTTAATTTAATTTAGGTTTATTTTTTATGTTTATTTAATTTAGTTTATTTATTTTAGATTTATTTATTTTACTTTAGGTTTTTTATTTTAGTTTATTTTTTAGGATTAAGTTTAGGTTTAGGTTTATTTTTTAGTTGAGTTTTATTTTTATTTTTTTTTAAGTGTAGGTTTTAGTTTTAACTTTCAAGTTTAGGTTTAGGTTTTTATTTTATTTTTTTAGGTTTAGGTTTTAGGTTTTTATTTTATGTTTTTAGGGTTTTACGGTTTTAGGTTTATTTTAGGGTTTAGGGTTTAGGTTTATTTTATTTTGTTTAATTTATTTTTATTTTAGGTTTAGGTTCTTTTTAGTTTAGGGTTTAGGTTTTATTTCTTATTTATTTTTAGGTTTATTTTTTTACATTTAGGTTTTTATTTAGTTTTTATTTTTTATTTTAGGTTTATTCTATTTTAATTTTACGTTTAGTTTTTATTTTATTTATGTTTTTTGTTCTTAGGTTTATTTTATTTTTTAAGTTTAATTTAGGTCTTTATTTATTTTATTTTTTTTATTTGTATTAGTTTATTTTATTTTATTTTATTTTATTTATTTTATTTTATTTAGGTCTAGGTTTTTTTATATTTTATATTTAGGTTTAGGTTTTTAGGTTTTTAGGGTTTAGGGTTTAGGGTTTAGGTTAGGTTTTAAGGTTGAGTATATTAGGATTTAGGGTTAGGGCTTAAGGTTTAAAGTTTACTATTTAGGCTTTAGTATTTAGAATTTTTTTTTAAATTAAGTAAAGTGATAGGTTTAGGTTTATTTAGTTTATTTTATTATTTATTTTTGTTTATGTTTATTTTTTTATTTAGTTTAGTTTATTTATTTTAGTTTGGATTTTTTATTTTATTTTACTTTTTAGGTTTAGGTTTTATTTTTTACATTTATGTTTAGGTTTATGTTTTTATTTTATTTTTTTTAGTTTTAGGTTTAAGTTCTTATTTTTGGTTTATTTTTTAGGCTCTGTCCCCATTCTCTTTGGTCATCTTTGGTCTTCATCTTAGTTTAGGCTCATTCTTGGGGCTCATCTTATCTTATTTTATGCTCTAGTTTATTCTTATTTTACTTCCATTAGCCTAGGGTATGCTCTTATCTTCTTTTGCCTTTATCTTTCAGGGCTCATGCTTTTGTACGCTCATTTCCATTTCATCTTTTGGCATATTTTGTTTAAGTTTTATTTATCTTTTTATTTTATTTTATTTTTTTAGGTTTATTTTATTTTATTTTCATTTAGTTTTAGTTTATCTAGGTTTTATTTATAGGTTTGTTTTATTTTTTTGTTTAGTTTATGTTTTCATTTATTTTATTTTTGTTTAGTTTTTATTTTTTATTTTATTTTATTTTTAGGTTTAGGTTTTAGTTTACATTTTTATTTTATTTTATTTTATTTATTTAATTTTGGTTTAGGTTTTTTTTAGGTTTTATTTAGTTTAGGTTTAGATTTTTAGGGTTTAGGGTTTAAGGTTTTTAGGGTTTATGGTTTAGGGTTTAGGTTTTAGGTTTTGGTTTCAAGTTTTAGTTTAGGGTTTAGGGTTTTGGTTTTTTTTTTAACTGAGAACAAATTCAAATTCAATATTTCTTCTTTTCGATTTCATCAACCAAGTAACAAACTAGGGAAATGAGGTAATCAAATGACCTCCTGTGGGATAGCTAAAGCCTCGTGTTCTTAGGAAGTCCAGACTATATACTCATTAGCATTCAATCTTATATAAATCAACATATTAAGCTATAATAAGCACATGCATTTTTATGTATTTATAACTAAGATCATAACACATATTATTATACGTTTATAAGCTTTTAGACATACATTTGGATTTAATAGCGATAATAGCCATGCCTATATTAAATTAAATCAACACATGCAAACTTACATAAAGGAAGTCCATTTTATTTTACTTGATTTTGAAAAGATGGATGCATGAATTCAAATGACATGCAAATTTACATGATTGGAAAGAGGAGAATCAAATATAAGCATGCGATTCATTCAACCAAACTAGTTCTTAAGGACAATCAAATCAAATAAGATTATTGAAAGCAAACCAAAGCTTCTTTATTAATTACGTTTTGGATTTGATTTGATTTAAAGAGGAGAAGAGAAATCATCACTTGTTGTTTTAAACCCATTCCCACATTAGTGATTTGATTTAATTTAAGGAAATGTAATGAAATTGATTTTATGGGTAAATTAAGTTGAACCCTTAAATAGATTAATTAATTACCCTTACCTATGTCACCTTAAAGTAGTTAACTAAATAATTATAAGCCAACATGATATGCATGGAAAATAAACATGCAATGATCCTAGAAAATAAAAGGGGCCTAATGCAATTGGCTCATGATTAATAGTTAATTTGATTAAGGGACTTAATTACTCTTATGGTTTTCCCACACATGTGGACTAACCATAATTTCATTAAACTCCTTTAGGTTATTAAACACCTAAAGATCTACCCCATGATTTAATTAATTGAGGTATGATGTGATTATGATTTCAATTTGATCAAGTGATTTAATTAATTAGTTAAATCTTAATTAATTTCATTTTAAAAAAAAGGGTGAAATGAACTTAGTGAAAGGGGTCCCAACCCTATTCCTTAGTTCACTTACTATTGAACAATGATTAATAAACTTAACAATTTGTTAGTGTTCATAGGATTAATTAATCATTAATTAACTTAAAAGAATAGTTAAGGTTTAATTAGTCAATTTTTCTAATTAAGTGACTAATAAATCCCAAGACAATCATGAGAGGCATAGGTCATCCCATTAAATTAACCCACAAAATTTGGGATTAATTACTCAAGTAATTAAAGAGTAATTTAATAATTTTGTAATTAAACTTTAAATATTAATTACTATTCAAATATAGTTAAAATCATTGTTATTTAATCTTGCTCTGAAATACCTTTAAAATGAGTATTTATTTGCATTTTTTTATTTCTCTATGATTTTTTATAATTTTTAGAAGTTTCGACCATTAAAAAGATTAATTAAGCCTAATTAAAGCCTAATCCTGTTGATGCCACATGGTGCACTAACGCGACGCACTTTCCACTTGGCGCCGTGGGATTGGCTACTTAAAACTTATCCGACTAAGCACCTACATGGCAGCAGCGGATTCACTTTCTCGCCTGATGGACGTGATTTCTCATTCATCGTCCAACTTAAGATCGGACGGCTATGATTAATCTCACAGCTTAATAGGATTAAATCAGATCGATCTAGAAGATCTAATCACGAATCGTCATTCGATCACGGAATGGATGTGTGATCTAACGTCATGCAGTGAGGAAGATTGGAGTCCGTCCACCATTGCTCACTTTATCTCGAAGCTACCCGAAGCTATCAACTCCAAAAGGATCCCACACCTTCACAACATCGATCAAAGTGGATCCAACAGTCAAGATCACATGAAATGCAAGTTTTCTTTAAAAAGCTCCAACCCATTCTTGCCTAAGGATCGATTTTGGAAGCATACCACACCAGAGCTCAAGACTAGCTCAAATGATGGAAGCTTCATCTAGTGAAGATGAAGCCTTTGAAAGACTAGGATCAATTCATCGACGTTCGCTCAGAAGGCCACAAATTGATGATTTAGAGCTCGACTTTGATCAAAGTCCCACCTCCGATTCTTAAGAAGTTTGGGAGATGATTCGTTCTTTCCCCATGAGGCCTAGGGGGTGTGTGCAAAGTAAATTTGACTTTGATGGAGAAATGGGGAAGTTATGTCAGAAATGGGAGTGTCCTATTTCGAGATGAATGGAAATGGTATTTTCTAATCGAGGAATGATCTTGGGAGCTTAAAGAATGGCACTAGTGGCTCATCTTGGGTGGATAGGTCTCTAAGGAATGATATTTTGAGTGTTTAAGTGGAAATGAGAGGGTGTATACCCCCTTTCATCTTGATCAAATGGTGGGATTATGTTTGGCTTCTAGTGTCCGTCCGGCCATCTTAAGGAGTCGTGGGTGGCAGGGAGGAGGTGAGTTGGCTCTGCTTTGTTGGTTGAAGGTGTGGAGGTGGTTGCCAAGGAGGAATTATGGGTGTCCTATAGGTTTCAGATGCTCCAATGGGAGGGTGAGGTGATTTCACCTCCCATGAGTCATGGCCGACCCAACCCTTGAACCAAGTTGGGTAGTGTCTTAGGTGCTTAGGTGGACCATTGAGAAAGTACCAAGTGGCCAAAGAATGGAAATGACCACTTAAATGGGTGATTTGTCGCATGTTATGCCCTTTACCTAAGGGTAGAATGATCATTTGGCATTGGATTTGATTTGGGTAGATTTAAATGAACGAAAAGTGGGTTAGCCCAAATTTCTAGTCAATTGGAGTTGATTTGGTTAGGTTTTTCTCAATTTGACTCATTTAGGTCAAATTGGGTTAGGTTGGGTCAAGTTGACCAATTGGTCAAATTTGGTCAAACCAAACATTTGGTCAAGTTCATATGATTATTTGGGATGTTTTAGATCAATTGGTTTGGTTTAGTTTGGCTAAGATTAGATTTTGGCTCATTTGAATTCATTTGGGTTAAATGGTTTAAGTTCACCAATTTGACCAAATTGGCCAAATTGGCTTGGGTTGGGTGTTGGTTTGGGTTCAGTTGACCAATTGAAGATGATTGTAGGCTTTGGTTTCAATTAATTTTGATTTGGTATTGATATAGGCCAACTTGAATCTTTAGGTCACTTTGGGCTAAGTTGGTCAATTGGGTTTAATTAGGTCCAATCATGGCTTTCATCAGGTCAGCAATCAATTTGGAATGAACTTGAGCCATTGGTTGCAAACAATTTGGTTTATATTTTGATTTAACCCAATTTGGTCTTTTAGTTCAATTTGGGTCAACTTAGGTCAAGAGGGCCAATTGGGTTTGGTTTGACTCAATTGAAGGTCAAGTCATATTCAAATATTGATTTTGATTTGGTATGAATCATTGGTTTCAAGGGATTTGTCTTAGGTTACAATTTGCCTAGTTTGGGTTCATATGGGTTGACGGGTTGACTTGGTCAAATGACCAAGTTGACTTTGTTTGACCCAATTTGGACAATTGATCAACCTAGGGTGATCAACAATCATGATGGGAGGTTCTGATGGGCTTGGTTCAATCCAATTTGTGTAGGATTAGAACTTAGCTCAAATAGGTCAAATGGCCACTTTGGGTTAAGTGGACTAATTGGGTTTAGTTAACTTGATTTTGTGTTGAGTTTTATTTAGTTGAGTTTATATATGGATTTGGGATTGATATATAAATTCAATTGCAATTGGCTTGGATTCAAATGGGTTTTGGTTCATTTGAACATTTCAAGTCAAAAGGGTTAAGTTTGGTTTGACTTGGGTTGATTTTGGTTTAGCTTAATGATTGTAGATTTCATTTATATTTGTGAATATGATTGAAGGTATGATTGATTCATGAGAAAATCAATTAAATTTTGGTTTTGGAATGAAGGAATTTGGCTAAGTCCATGGAGTTGGGTCATGTGGCTTATGTTTGGATTTTGATTTGGTTTGATTTAGTTTTGTTGATTTAAATGTAGATTTCATTTAAAAGTGTGAATATGACTGAAAATATGATTGACTTGTGAGAAAATCAATTGAGTTTGACTTGAGTTGGATTAAGATTTGGCTAAGTCCATGGGATAGTTCATATGGCTTAGGAAGGGTTTTGATTTAATTTGATTTAGTTTGATTTAGTTTTGATCATTTTAATGTAGATTTGATTTATATTTAAGAAGATGATTGAAGATATAAATTTATTTTGAGAAAATTAATTGATTTGGATTAAGATTTGGCTAAGTCCATGGGATAGGTCATGTGGCTTAGGAAGGGTTTCAAGTTTGGATTTGATCATGGGCTTCAATCATTTGGTTTTGGAATTTTGGTTTGGATTTGGATTTGAATTTGATGTTTGAACTAAACTTGAGATTTGGTTTGAGAAGGTGAACATGGATTTGATTTGGGTTGTTGGGTAGGTGGATTATCCTAATCCCTAAAGCATAACTTAGTCCTATGGTTAACCCTTCTAAGTCTTTAGGCTTTGGTTAAGTGTTTACCTAATTGTTAGAAGTGTCTTATGACTAGGTAAGTCTTAGTGTCTAGAAGAGTTAGAAGTCCAAGATGGGAAGATTGAATACACGCTCTAAAAGTGAGGTCAATAGGCCTTAGGCTCCATAGTGTTGCTCTTAGAGATAGATGATTGGAAGACCGAAGCCAAGTTTCACATTATAGACTCATATACATATTTTAAAGCTCTGCTTGGGAGACCATGGATACATGAGAACAACATAGTTCCATCCACTCTATATCAGTGTATGAAGTTCGTGAGAGGTGGGATCATCTACTATGCCAAAGGAGATCTCAAGCGATTTATACTTCACGAGGTTAGTATATATGAGGATGCGGCTTACTACCTCCCTCAAAATCAACAATTATATTATTACGAACTTGGCTAAAATTTAAAAATAAAATAAAAATAAAAATAAAATTAAAAGAAAGAGAAAAAGAAAAAGAAAAGAAAAGAAAAGTAAAAAGAAAATAAAAGGGAGCGAAAATAGACTTAGAGAAGGAAGTGGAACCTAACATTAGATTTCATCCACAGTTCGTTACTCCATTAAAACATATGGGTAGGATGACTTGACCTCCACCAGGCGGAGAGAAGGTTCAGGAGGCGGTCCAGGGTGAAAACCTCCTTATTGGCTACCCAATAGAACATATGTCACAGCTACCAGGAGTACACCTGCTATCCATATAGACTTAGAATCTAGTTCATAGGATGAGTCTTATACGGTTAGCACACTAGCCAGCTCTTCTCAGTAGTGGATTCCTTTGGAGGTGAAACTTGAGCTAGATAGCGATGAAGACCAGGATCCAAAGCAAAGCATAAGTGTATCCAAGTCTATATGTGAAATAGTTAGGCATTAGTTGGGAAGCTTAGCTCTATCTCCACATTCCTCTTAAAAAGCTGAGGGTTTTGTTGTTAAGGAAGCCCTTAAGTCATCACAGGTATGAAGACTTAGAGGTTATTTCTGGGTGCATCATCCTCAAGTCAAGAAGTTTATGTAGAACTAAAGGGTGATTCATATAAAGATTTAATAGAATTACCTTTTGATTGGTATTTGCTTTGTGTTCATAATTTAGCAAAGAAATGGTTAATCCCACATACTTGGTCAAAGCATAGGTCAGACTACTTCGAAAGAATATGGAAGAACAAATGCAAAAGCTCTCAATCAAGACCAAGACTAGGATTCAGTACAGTGGATCCAGTCGATGATGATAATTACTTCCTCACCAATCATTTGGAATCTGATAGGTTCTTTTCAAATCACATTAACTAATATGAAGACCTGTGCTTAGAAACTTTAGATGATCTAGATGATTTTGAAGTCAAAGATGCTAGAGTTCAAAGAAGAGATCAAGTCAACCATCGACGAGCTCAAGGAAATCAACTTAGGAACATTCGTTCTTTGTTGAATGGAATTAAAACCAATGACTTAGTTAGGCTATTGACTGAGTTTAAGGACAACTTTGCATGGAGTTATGAAGAGATGCCTAGATTAGCTCCTAACATAGTGATCTATAAACTAGTAATAAAGCATACTGCTAACCCTATCAAGCAAGCTCCTAGACGCATGTGATTAGACATAGAACAATAGGTCATTTCTAAAGTGAAGAAATTCATCGATGTTGGCTTCATCCGTGAAGAAAAATACCCTACGTGGTTAGCCAGTGTCAATACAGTTAAGAAAAAGAATGGCCAAATTAACATATGCGTTGATTTTAGAAATGTCCAAAAGATGAATTTCTAGTACTAATCTCGAAGCTGATGGTGGACATTGCCAAATCTCATGTAGTCTTCTATTTCATGGATGACTCATCTAGATATAACCAAATAAAGACGGCCCCTAAAGATGAAAGAAACACTACTTTCAGAATCTCGATCGGAATCTATTGCTATAAGGTCATGCCTTTTAGCCTTAAAAATGCCATTGCTAAATACCAGCGGGCTATGACTCAAATCTTTGACGAACACATTCATCATCAAGTCGAGTGCTATGTCGATGATCTCGTGGTTAAAAGTAGAGAAAAGGAAGACCATCTCTTTGACTTGAGAGTAGTTTTTGAATAATTAAGACAATTTAACTTCAAAATGAACCCCTTGAAGTGTGCATTTGGAGTTGCTTCAAGAAATTTTCTTGGGTTTATTGTTCGACATCAGGGAATCAAAATAGATTCGGAGAAGATCAAGGCAATATTAGAAATACCACCCCTTAAAAGTTTAACTCAACTTAGATCATTCCAAGGGCAGTTGGCATATCTAAGATGCTTTATATCCAACCTATCGAGAAGATGTTAGCCATTCTCAACACTTGTCAAAAAGGATGCCAAGTTTAAGTGGGATGATAAGTGTGAGCATGTCTTCAAAGACATCAAACATTACCTGATGACATCATCGATTCTAGTAGCCTCTATCCCGGGAAAGCCACTCAAACTTTACATTGTTGTGTTAGACAACTCCCTTGGGACAATGACGAAAGGAAGAAAAATGCACTCTACTACCTCAACTTTCATCTAATCCCTACTGAAGCTAATTATCCACCCACTGAGAAGCATTGCCTAGCTTTAATCTTTGCAACCCAAAAGCTACGCCACTACATGCTTCCTCATAAAGTGAACTTAATCTCAAGGATCAATCCACTATAGTATCTCATGACATGACTGACGCTATCCGGACGGTTGGTATGATGGTCACAATTTGACATTACCTTCGTCTCCCCTCAGTGCAGTGAAAGGACAAGCGCTAGTGGATTTCTTAGTAGCATGCCCACTTCCTACTGACTCTCTACTTAGTAATGATATCCCTGATAAACAAATAATGAACTTAGGGGATACTAGCATTCACCACCTGGAGATGTACTTTGATGGTGTGACTTCCTCTTAAATAGGAGAAGAACCATAATCTACTATTCCAAGAAAGATAGCCATAAGAATAGTTCTCTTAATTCATGACATCGTTGTGATGAGATTCTCATATCATTTGTCCAATCATTGTACCAAAAATGAAGCCCAATATGAGGCTCTGATTGTCAGTCTGAAGTTAGCCATTACATTAAGCATCCAGAACATCAATATCTTCAAGGATTCTCATCTAGTTATCAACCAAATCACTAGTACCTATAAGGTTATAAAGCCCAAGCTCCATCACTACCATAAGTACACCATGGAGTTGTTGGCCCAAATCTTAGAGGTTACCATTTATAAGATTCCTAGAGGAGAATGCCAGATGCTTATGTTTTAGCCAAGATTGCCAAGGAGATGGCATATTTAGAGGATGAGTCCATATCAATAAAGGTCCAAAATAGACAAGTCTTATCCTTTATAAATTTTGAACTCAACAAAAAGTACTCTCTTGAAGGGAAGGTTGCCATTGCTAAGAAGGATGAGGAGTTAGATTGGAGGCAGCCATTCATGTATTACCTAAATAAAAGAAAACTACCTTAAGAGAAGTCCCAAGCCCAACAGATGAAGTAGAGAACTCTTTCCTATGCTCATGTCAATGGTGTCTTGTACAGATAGTCTTTCGATCATATGTGGTTACGTTGTTTAGAAAAGCAAAAAGCCCATAAGATCGTGACTAAAGTACAATCAGGATTATGTTGAGCCAACTAATTCGGTCTGTAGATGAAAGCTAAGATCAAAAGTATAGGATACTACTGGCGGTTTATGATCAAAGAATACATGGATATGATTTGGCGAGTTCACTAATGTTAAATACACAGTGTGGTCCTTCACCAATCATCCAACATTCTACATCCTACATTGGCATCATGGCCATTCGAGTGTTGGGGTATCAACATAGTGGGTCAGATTGATCCTCCTTCTTCCATGGGCATCGTTTCATCTTAGCTATTACTGATTACTTTTCCAAATGGGTGAAGATGATTCAGCTCAGAGAGGTCACAGCTGAGCATGTCCTAGAGCTGTGGGTAGCAAGATCACAACAGAGCAGAACACTAAGTTGTGGTTAGAAGAGCTTGCATATTTGGAGGAGATACATTTGCGGCCATGCCAAAAACTTGAGTTGTAGAAAGCTAAAATGATTCAACCTCATAACAAGTTGGTCCGTCCTAGAGCTTTTCAAGTATGAGAGCTTATTTTAGTTCTAAGGAGACTGATTATTGCCCATTGTAAGATGGGAGGTAAGTTTGAACCAACTTGGGAAGGCCCTTTTGCCATAGAGAAGGCCTACCAAGGTGGATCTTAATAGCTTATTAATCATAAGGGAGAGGTCCCAATGCTTCCAACCAATAGGCTCTACTTAAAGAAATATTATAAATCATGTTTTAAAACAACAATCATCAATGAAAATTCCATTTCAAATTCAATCTCTTCCATGTTGAAACTATTCTTATTTGTGAATCCACCATAATGTGTTTAAGGTAGGTGTAAGGAACCCGAGCGAGGTCCAATCCTTCATCGACAGAACACAAACACAAACTACACATAAAAATATAAAACAAACATATATCTTTTTTCTTGGGCTACTCTGAGTTGAGATAATTCCCCAAGCGGCATTCACTTAGTAGCTGCTCTAGGTTAGGCAGATGTGCTACCTTGCTAGTGTGTCGCCCTAGTGTACTTCTTGCTTTGGAGGATGTAAGTCTACTATGCTTTCCTTCCTTACTTGGCCACTGCACATCGATGAGCTCTTATTAGTTTGGTAGGCCTTACTGCATGGCTGGTAAGCTACCTCATGTTGACTTTTTTTAAGAGGATGTGAGTCTACTATGCTTTTTTTTGGATTAGCCTTCTTGTAGTTATTGGGTCTATAATATTTGAGGTTTAGGATAAGTCCCCTAGTGGCTCTTTCCCTCCTAACTACTTCTAGTCTAGGTCCAGTCCTTCCTCAGGGCTCCCCGCTTAGTAGTCACTCCATGTCAGATAGCATCTGTCCCACCGATGATAGACTATTTTGTTGATCAGTTCTTCTTGGAAAGTTGTAAGCCTACATGCTTTCTTTCTAGATTGATCGTTGCACACCGATGGGCACATTAGGTTGGTTGGTTCTCACTATTCTATCAGATGTACCACTCTTGCTAACAGATACACCTTAAGTTGGTTAGTTCTCGCACCTTAGGATACACTACTCATGGCAGATGTAAGTTTGCTACACTTTCTCCTTGAGTTGCCCATCGTACAGCTAAAGGCTTACTTTTATAGGGCTCAAGATAACACCCCTAACATCATCTCACCTATGGGCACTATATTTGGATTACATCCTTTGCAACACCATTTAGACACTACCTAGGTTACTATCAGATTGGACAGTTCCCCTTTCCTAGTAACCACCCCTATGGTTGGAGAATCCATCCTATGGATGTGCAGATTATCCCTAAGTCCAGTAAATCTAAGATAGGTTAAGGCCGACATAGCCCCTTCTTAGTGTGATCCCTCGCACACCAATATGGTCCACATAGATATATAAATAAAATATATATTCACTTATGGATTAGGAGGACACCCCTAGGTGTACCTTTTCTCAAGCAGGTATCCTATCTTTAGGGCAGTGTGAGCAAAACTCCCTATAAGAATCCTCTAACTACTCTTGAGTTGATATAAGTCCTAAGTGGCATTCACTCAGCAGTCACACGTAAGTCAGGTTTGATTTATTATGCTACCAATAGGTCACCCCAGCGGTTGTTCCCTACTTTAGAAGATGAAAGTCAGCTACGCCTTCTTCCTAGCATAGGCGTTGCATAAGGAAAGGCAACCCCTTTGGTTGGCTAGCTCTACCCCATGACTAGTAGACTATCCTTTTGGATTTGTAAATCTGAGATAGGACAAGTCCGATATAGCCCCTTCTCTGTGGGTCCATCGGACATTGACATGGTCCATAAATTAAATCTATCAAATTTGATCGAGCTCACATCCCAAGTGGATATGCCCTCAATTCGAAATCAAACTAAACCAAAAAAATAATATCAAATCACATGAAATTAAGATAAAATTATTCCTAACTATTTTTGAGTTGACATAAGCCCCTAGGGGCATTCACTCAATCATCGCCCTAGGTCAGGTTCAATTTGTTATGCATCGAACAGGTCACCCCAGCGGTCGTTCCTCGCTTTGGAAGATGTAAGTTTACTATGTCTTCTTCTTAGCATATTCATTGTACACTGAAAGGAAACCCTTTAGGTAGGCTAGCTCTACCCCACAGCCAGTAGACTATCCCTTTAGATTTATAAACATGAGGCAGGTCAAGGCTAATATAGCCCTTTCCAGTGGGTCTATCACACACCAATAGGGTCCATACATTAACTCAGATTAAATTAAACCCATTTGAATTTTTCCCAGTGGAGTTAAATCAAACCCTTCTTCCCAATGGAGCCCAAATCATATATAAACCTGTCAACCAAACAAATCAAATTAAAACCAACCTCCTTAGTGGAGCCAATTTAAACCAACTCCCCTAGTAGAGAACAAATCAAAGAAATCCAAACAAATTCTTATCCCCCAACGTATATATCCCCAAACAAATCTATGAAATCAAACTCAAATCCCAATCCCCGACGGATAGCGCAAACCTGCTTCTTAGTGGAAGGTTCATATACCCAATCCCCAGCAGACTCGAGCCCATATCTCTAGCAGATATGCCTCCACATCAATTAAAACAAAATAAATTAAAGTCGATTCAATCTTAATCCCTGGTGGATTATATATTTTTATGCCCAACAGATCTTTTTTCCACAAATCATATAATCAAATCAAATTCAAACCTTATCCCCAATAGATTTTTTTTAATTTATTTTTAGGTTTAGATTTTTACTTAGTTTTTATTTTATTTTTATTTCAGGTTTAGTTTTTATTTTATTTATGTTTTTAATTCTTAGTTTTATTTTGTTTTTTTAGTTTAGATTAGGTTTATTTTTAGTTTATTTTATTTTATATAGTTTAGAGATTAGGTTTAGTTTAGTTTAGGTTTATGTTTAGGTTTTATTTATTTTAGTTTAATTTATTTTATTTTAGGACCATGTTTATTTTCCTTTCTTTATTTCAGGTTTAGGTTTTTTTAGTTTAGGGTTCAAGTTTTATTTTTTATTTATTTTTAGGTTTTATTTTTACATTTATCTTTTGGGTTTAGGTTTTTATTTAGTTTTTTTTATTTTATTTTATGTTTAATTTTTATATTTTGGGTATTTTATGCATAGGTTTATTTTATTTTTTAGTTTAGTTTAGTATTTTATTTATTTTAATTTACTTTAGTTTTTATTTTTTATTTTATTTTAATTTTAAGTTTAGGTTTAGGTTTAGGTTTTAGTTTAGGATTTTATTTTATTTTATTTAGCTTTAGGCTTTTTTTTATTAATTTTATTTTTAGGTTTTATTTAGTTTAGGTTTAGATTTTTAGGTTTTTAGGTTTTAGAGTTTACGATTTAGGGATTAGGGTTTAGTGTTTAGGGTTTAGGGTTTAAGGTTTAGGGTTTATTATTTAGGGTTGTATGGTTTAGGGTTTATTGTTTAGGGTTTTAGGGTTTAAGGTTTAGGGTTTTAGGGTTTAGGGTTTAGGGTAAGGATTTTTTTTGAAATTTAGTTTTTATTTTTTTTTATTTTTTTAAATTAAGTAAACTTGTAGGTTTAGGATTATTTAGTTTACCTTTTTCTTTCGATTTAGGTTTATTTTATTTTATTTATTTATTTTATTTTAGATTTAATTTATATAGGTTTTAGTTTAGTTTTATTTTTATTTTATTTTTTAGGTTTAGGTTTTATTTTTTATTTATTTTATATTTAGGTTTAAAATTTTATTTTATTTATTTAGGTTTAGGTTTTAGGTTTTTATTTTAGGTTTATTTTTAGATTTTATTTTATAGTTTAGGTTTATTTTTATTTTATTTATTATTTCTAGTTTAGGTTTAGGTTTAGGTTTAGGTTTTATTTATTTTAGTTTATTTTATTTTATTTTAGGTTTAGGTTTATTTTATTTTTATTTTAAGTTTAGTTTTTTTTTTTTTAGGTTTTGGTTTAGGTTTAGTTCATTTTAGGTTTAGGTTTAGGCTTTATTTATTTTATTTTAGTTTATTTTAGTTTAGGTTTAGGTTTTTTTTAGTTTAAGGTTTAGGTTATATTTTTTATTTATTTTAGATTTTATTGTTAGGTTTATTTTTTACGCTTAGATTTTATTTTATTATAGGTTTATTTTATTTTATTTTATATTTAGTTTTATTTTATTTATGTTTTATTTTAAGTTTATTTTATATTTTAGTTTAGTTTAGGTCTTTATTTATTATATTTTAGTTTAGCATTTTTTTTTAATTATATTATTTTTAGTTAGGTTTAGTTTAAGTTTTATTTTATTTTATTTATGTTTATGTTTATTTATCTTCATGTTTATTTAGTTTAGGCTCACGTTTTAGGTAGGATTAGGGTTTAGGGTTTAGGTTTGGGTTTAGGTTTTAGCAGTGGAGGAGCACAGGCAGGTAGGGTTTATGGTTTAGTGTGTAGGTTTAGGGTTTAGGGGGTTTAGGTAGGTTTAGGTTTATGGTTAGTTTTTTTAAATTATTTTTATTTTAAAAAATTAAGTACCGCAGTTTAAATATATTTATTTTATTTTATATTTTAATTTATTTTAATTTTAATTTTAATTTATTTTATTTTATTTAGTTTAGCATATTTATTTTAGGTTTAGAGTTTAGAGTTAGTTTAGGTTTAGTTTAGTGTGGTTTATTTAGGGTTTAGTGGAGGGAGGTGGGTTTATGGTTTAGTAGGGTTTAGAGGTTTAGGTGGGTTTAGGTTTATGTAGGTTTCTAGGTTTTAGGATTTAAGTTTATTTTTATTTTATTTTATGTTTTATTTTATTTTGAGATTTATTTATTTTAAGTTTTATTTAGTTTAGGTCCTCACCACCAGATCAGACCCAGTTAGACGCTGATGTTCCATTCATCAAGGTCACATTCTTAGAGAGTTTAGGTTTATTAGGTTTGGGGTTTAGTATATTTAATTTAGTTAATTTAGGTTTTAGAGTTTGGGGTAGGGTTTAGAGTTTAGGCCAGGGTTATGGTATATTTTTATGGCTTTGATTTTAGGTTTAGTTGGTTTAGGGTTTATCCCATTTTATCAGTTTAAGTTTTGTACCATTTTTTTTTAGGTTATTTGTCAGTTTAGGTTTAGCTTTTAGTGTTTAGGTAGCTAGTTTAGGTTTTATGGTTTTGCTTTATGGTTTGGGTTTAGGTTTATGGTTTAGGCAGAGTGTTTAGGGTTATGTGGCCTGTATTTAGGTTTAGCTCAGATTTTAGGATCAAAGTCATCTTTAATTTATTTAGTTCAGTTAAAAGTTTAGAGTTTGGGGTTTGGGGCCCAGGTTTAGGGCCCAGGGTAGGTTTGATGCCTCAGGGCCTGGTGGAGGGTCAGGATAGTGGCCTGTACTGTGGCCTGTTTTAGGAGGTTTAGAGTTAGGGTAGGGAGTGGTTGAGATCAGGCCAGGCCTGGGAGTCAGCCTGGCCTTGACCTGGGCTAGTCAGTTTAATTTATAGATTTAGGTTTAAAGTTTATTTAGGGGTTAGAGTTTAGGGCTTATATTTAGGTTTATGTTTTGGGTTATTTTAGGATTTAGGGTTTAGGGTTTATATGGTTAGCAGGTTTAGGGTTAGTTTTTAGGGTTAGTTTGGTTTAGGGTTAATTTAGGTTTGGTTTAGGATCTTTTTTTTTTTATAAAAAAAACAAACCCAGTAGGTTTATGTTTATTTAGTTTATTTTTTATTTATTTTAGTTTATTTCATTTTTTATTTTTATTTAAGTTGTTTTTTCATTTAGTTTAGCTTATTTATTTTAGTTCAGGTTTTTTTTATTTTTGTTTATTTTCTAAGTTTAGTTTTAGGTTTATGTTTATTTTTTAGTTTAGTTTTATTTTTATTTTATTTTTTAGGTTTTAGTTTTATCTTTAATTTTTAGGTTTTGGTTTATGAATTTATTTTATTTTTTTGGGTTTAGGTTTTAGGTTTTATTTTAAGTTTATTTCTAGGTTTTATTTTTTAGTTTAGGATTAGGTTTATTTTTAGTTTAGGGTTTATGGTTTAGGCTTTTTTTATTTCAGTTTACATTTTGGTTTATTTTATTTTGTTTATTTTAGGATAAGGTTTATTTTATTTTATTTATTTTAGTATATGGTTAAGGTTTTAATTTTTATTTTTTATGGTTTTTTTTAGGTTTACTTTATAGGTTTAGGTTTTTATTTAGTTTTTATTTTATTTTACATTTACTTTTTATTTTATTTAGGTTTTTATTTTTAGGTAATTTTTTTAGTTTAGTTTTGGTTTTTATTTATTTTATTTTATTTTAATTTTAATTTTTATTTAATTTTATTTTAGGTTTAGGTTTAGGTTTTTTTAAGTTTTATTTTATTTTATTATTTTATTTAATTTAGGTTTAGGTCTATTTATTTATTTTATTTTAGGTTTTATTTAGTTTAGTTTAGGTTTTTTTAGGTTTTAGGGTTTAGGGTTTATGGTTTAGTGTTTTTGAGTTTTGGTTATGGTTGGTTTTAGGGTTTAGGGTTTAGGGTTTAGGTTTTAGGTTTTGGGGTTTAGGGTTTAGGGTTTAGGTTTTAGGTTTAGGGTTTAGGGTTTAGAGTTTTAGGGTTTAGGGATTTTTTAGGGTTTAGGTTTAGGGTTTTAGGGTTCAGGGTTTAGGGTTTTTTTTAACAGAGAACAAATTCAAATTCAACATTTATTCTTTTTGATTTCATCAACCAAGTAACACACCATGTTTTCGAAGCAGAAATGATGACATGAATAAAAAATGAGCACGCATAAAGGAAATCAAAAACCCTAAATAACTAGAACCGTATGTATTATAAAGACAAAGTTCCATAAGCAGCAGATCGAATAGACCATTCATCAGTTTCTCCAGTTCCCATCTGAGCCATCACGACCTCTCGAGTAGTGAGATCCACCATCATATCCCCGATCTCTCTGTCCGCCTCCACCGTGACTGTAACTTCCATCGCTCCTCCCGCCTCCATAACCACCACTGCTCCGACCACCACCTCCATATCCACCAACACCTCTATATCCCCCACCACCACTATGATAACCGCTGCCTCTGCCTTCGCCTCCACCACCAGATCTAGACTGAGCCTGGTTGACGGTGATGTTCCTACCATTAAGGCTCTTCCCACTCTTAGGGTGTAGGTTTTTTTTAGGGAAGGTTAGAATTTTATTACCATAAAAATAAAGTATACAATGTCCTTAAAAGGGGTAAAGATCAAATTTCTACTGCTCATAGAGCTACAAAAAACCTAAAGAGCTAAACCCCCATCTAAGTACAATGAAAAAAAGAAAATAAAAGAGCAAAAGCAATAGCATAAAAGTAAATGACAAAAGACACAAAAAGGACTAATAAAACTTAAGAAAATAGTAAAAGGAATAGTTAGCAACAGCTCATGATCCGTTTGAGAAGGCAAGATAAGCAAGCTCCACATCAACAGTTCTTGAGTTAGCAGAGTAAAGATCATTCCATCTATGAAGTTCAAACCTGCAAAAGAAATCTGCAAAACACTACAAAGGCAATGGTCATAGCTCACAGAAGAATGATAAAGTAAACAATTTAAAAAGAGTTGAGGAAGAGAAGGCTTGGGCTTAGTTAAGATCATCTCAAGGGGCAACAATACATATAAGCATCCAAACTTCATGAGAAGGGTTAGAATCATATGCTTGCTACCAACTAGAGAGAAGATATGGAGGCCATCATAGCCAACATACTTGATATAAGCAACCATCCAAGGCAAAATAATCCATAGTGATCCAATTCCTTCCCCAAAAAAATAGAGAAAAATAGCGAGCTAGCAACCATCCAGCACGTAACCCACAACAGACCAAACACATAAACCCAACATCCCAGAAGTTACAATAGGGTCAGTGGTCAAGAATAACCCACAACTATCACTAGAGCACTAGCAATCCAAATCTAAGGGCAAAACCTCCACCCAAATAACAAAATAGTAGAAGATAAATAGCACCAGAGAGAGGAAAGCCATAACATAGAGAGACCAAGAGGTCATCCAAAAATTACAATCAAAACCACCACCAAGGCAGGCAAAAGGAAAGAAAATCCACCGTCATCAAGCAAGAGGCAAATATCAGAAAATAAATAGAGCCAGCTAAACCAAAGGGAGCCAATACTAATAGCCAACATAAAGCCCAAAACACCAAGCCACGAAACAAGCATCCAAGGCAAGACAACAGCCACAGAAAACCCCTCAACTAGCCAAACGACAATAACAAGTCCTAAAACAAGACCAAAAAACAACAAGAGCTCATATTGTCCACCAACAAAATAGCTAATAAAGCCACCCAGTCTAGTAGCCAATAGGATGACCAGCAGGAGAAGTCAAAGCAGCCGGAAAACTGACACCCAAATCAGGAAGCAAAACAAAGGAAAAACAACTGTACCCAAGAGAGGTTAACCAACTTAGGAGCAGACCAAAAACCCTACCAAAAGCACCTAAACGAACCATCAAACACACCCAACACATCCACAGAGCCAACTAACCCAGCCAGCCAAAATAGCCAACCAGCCTAGTCAGCCAACAAAACCAACAAGCAGACAAAGCCAATATAGCCTAAAAAGAGGGAAAAGAATAACAGCAGACAAAGCCACAACCCACCTAGAGATCTCCAAAATAACTATGAAATAAACAATGTAGTCACCAACCAAACTAGAAAATGCTAAAAAGGACCACCAAACCACAAGCAGCAAAACTATAAGGAGAGCAACAAGGCTAGAGGCAAACAAAACCCCTCCCAAATCCCAAAGAGTAGACGGTCACTACAAAGGAGAAAATGAGGAGACAACAACCACCTAGCAACTAACTCCAATTCACAAGGCAGATGGAACCAACCAGTAAAAACCTCCAAGCCAAACTAGGAAAGGAGAACACTAACCACCAAGAAACCTAAAATTAAGCCATATTACAAAAGGCCAACAACATCCATTAAAAAATAACCACCCAAAATAACCAGGAAGATGAAAGAAACAAATAGCAACAACCAGCAGAAACAACCATAGCATCTGCAAATCTAATTTGAAAAAGTCCATAACTAGCCAAAACTAGAGGAAAACTCAACATTCATTGGTTAAAGGGGTAGGCCAAAATCTGGCACAACCACAACCCAACTGGAGACACAAAGCATGAGCCACAAAAAGAAAACCACTAGGCTCAGAGGATTGGAAAACTATTTAAAACCAGTACCACTACGACTTAAAAAAAGGTCAGGCAAATATAGAATGAGCTAAAGAGGAAGGGCCTTTAAGTATAGAAATAAACTCAGCAAAAACCACTTCCTAGTGAGGGGGGCACAAAAAAAACAACAAAAAAATAGATTGATTAAAACCACCATAGAAATAGATCAACAAAAGTATAGAAGGTTAAATTATTATTTAAGGCAGTCCAGTGTTATCTAGATTTACTAGACAATGCAGATGCTTAGGTAGGCTATGGTTATCAAATAAAGTGAGCTCAAATAATTTCCCTCCCAAATTAGCTAGGAAATTAGCACAAGCATTACCTTTACAAAGAATGTGAGAAATTTTGTAGCAAACTTGATAAAGAAGCTTTTTAGTTTGATTAAGAAGATAAAATAAGTCAGCATTTCCCATATTATTATTATTGATCATATCAAGTAAAAGAAGAGCATCAACTTTAATCTAAATATTAGAAAGCCCTTTGCTTAAAGAAATATCAATAGCTTTGTTAACAGCGATGAGTAGCATGAATAAGAGGTTCCAAAACAATGAGTAAAGAAATATTATGAATGCGACAAAGATTTCTAATATGATTGCAAATAAAAAGGGTACCAATCCCTCTAACATTTCCAACAAGAAAATGAAACATAATAAAAATTAAAAGGGGGAAATAAAAGGTTAATTAAGAGAGGAGTGAGAGGCTTTAGCAAATCTAGTGTTTTTAAACAGTTTATAAGGGTAATTTATAACACTTTTTTTCTTTTTGGCATGATAAGTTTAAAAACCATTTCTTTCCCCTAGAGTCATCATCGAGTAAGATTTAGTAACATTGGTCACCAATTTAAGAGGCTTCTCCAAGTGTTTCAGGGGAGTTCACCCTCTTCCAAATCCAAATTAAGTTGAAAAGTAGGAATAACATGAATATCAAGATTAGCAATGAGAGATGGTGACGATTTAGAACCATTAAAAGATAGACAGTTAAATCTGGATCAGATATATTTTCAGCTTGCTTGACATCATTTAAATTCTCATTGAAAACTTAATTTTTATCGATCAAAGGTAGCATAGAAGTAGGGATAGAATCAGAGCAAACAAAATCATCATCCAATACTATGAAATTTTATTATTTTCCACATTAGAAATTTTCAAATTTAAAGAAGAGGTAAGAATTAAATCATCCTTTTCCCATTCTGAAAATCAATTAAAGCCATAGCAACAGTAGGATCCAAAATTGGTTCAACAAGAATGGCCCTGATATTCAAAGAATCAACCTCAATACCAGCCTTCATACCATTCTTAGGATCTGAGGCTGATTTTTGAACATATGTAGGGATTGTCTTATGACTAGGAACAAGATTTTATTTTGGAGGATTTCTCTTTTTTAAATGAGGATGGAGAACAAAGCAATCAAAATTTTTATTGCCATGAATTTTAAAGTTAGAAAAAAAATTGAAAATTCTCCAATTCAACCTTTTATGAATGCCAGTATTTTTCAGAGCCAATCCAAACTTCCTTAGGATATTTTTTAGTTATGTCTAGTTCCAATAGGATTCGAGCCATAGAAGGGTGAGATCGCTTAGTGGTCCCTTGGTCAAGTTGCAAAGGCTGACCAAAATGAGCGCCAACAGTAAAAAGCACTTGATGTGTAACAAAATGAATGGGCATATTAGGAAGATATAACTACACAAGAATAATAGGAGATTCCTCCTTAAGGTCAAAAAGGGGTGACCACTTCAGTAAGCGCATTTGATAATTAAAGATGAAGTAAGAATGATGTGCAAAAATAATTGAATAATCCAGATCATTAGAAAGTTGAATCAGAATATGCTAAGGGTCAATAAAACCAATCGAGAAGGCACCCGTAAGCTTAAGATGATGAAGAAAGTGCAAATTTTATCCAAATTCAGATGATGTAAAGCAAAGTTTTGATAAGAGAGAATTCAAATAGTTTTTCCAACAATTCAACATCCACATCAGAGCACATAATGGCTGGCAAACCATGAAAAGAAGTCGAAATGAGATTAAGCAACTCAACAGGGTGAGAAGCCTTACTAAAGAGCACTTCCTTAAATGAGTTAGTAGAATTTGTAGCATTTGGGCCACCGATCCCAAAAATATCAGATGCCCTAGCCGAAGCATCCAAAATTTGATGTGGAGCCATATCAATCAAACTCACCGCATCTATGATTAAGGATGAAGCATCACGTAATCAACTAGGTGCAAGTCAAGCCTTTAAATTTGATCAAAACTAAAGCCAAAATCACAGAGATCCCCAGACGGGGATGTGCCAGCCAGAGGGATGTGAAAATCGCCAGAGAGAAGAGAGTGCTTTAGGGTTAGGGTTAAGATTATGGGTTAGGGTTAGGGTTAGGGTTAAGGTTAGGGGTTGATTAGGTTAGTTAGGAAGGGTTAGGGGTTAGGATTTAGGGTTTATTGTTTAGGGTTTAGGTTTTTTAGGTTAGGGTTAGCTAGTTTAGGGGTTTAGTGTTTAGGATTTAGGTTTAGGGTTTTGTGGTTTAGTGTGTTGGTAGTTTAAGGTTTGGAGGTTTATGTTTTGTTTAGGATGGTTGGTTATAGTTTAGGTTTAGGAGTTTAATTTAGGTTTAGGTTTTTAGGGTTTAGGATTTAGAAGTTTAGGGTTTAGGCTTTAGGGTTTAGGGTTTAGGGGTTTTAGGGTTTAGGGTTTAGGTTTTAAGTTTAGGGTTCAAGTTTTAGTTTAGGGTTTTGGTTTTTTTTATAACAGAGAACAAATTTAGATTCAACATTTTTCTTGACCAAATACACCAAGCTCTACATAAGTGGCAACATAGATAAAGGATGAGCACGCATAGATAAAATCAAAAACCCTATATATCAAGAACCATCTCTACTATAAAGATATAGTTTCATAAGCAGCATATTCGATCGATAGCTCTTCAGTTTCTTCGATTCTCATCATAACCACCCCAGCCTCTGGAGCAGCAGAATCCACCATAATATCCCTAATCTCTCCCTTTGCCATAACCACGTCTATAATCTCTATCGCTCCTCCCGCCTCCTTAACCACCACTACTCTGACCACCACCTCCAATTCCACCAGCCAGATCTAGACTGAGCCTGGTTGATGATGATGTTCTTGCTATCAAGGTTCTGCTTATTCTTAGTGTTTAGGTTTATTAAGTTTTGGTGTTTAAGTTTATTTTTTAGTTTATTTAGTTACTTTAAGTTTGGGTTTAGGGTTTGTGGTTTAGGGTTTAGGGTTAGGGTTTATGGTTTAGGGTTTAGGGTTTAGGTTTTAGGGTTTATGCTATTAGGGTTTAGGGTTTAGGGTTAGGGTTGTAGGTTTAGGGTTGTAGGTTTAGGGTTTAGGGTTTAAGGTTTTTTTTAAAAAAGTAAATAAAGTAAACCCGTAGGTTTAGGTTTATATAGTATATTTAGTTTATTTTTTATTTATTTTAGTTTACTTTAACTTTTTTTTTACTTAGGTTTATTTTTTTTTATTACGTTTAGTTTATTTATTTTATGTTTATTTATTTTAGTTTGTGTTTTTTATTTTATTTTATTTTTTAAGTTTAGGTTTAGGTTTAGGTTTATTTTTTAAGTTTAGGTTTTATTTTTAATTTGTAGGTTTAGGTTTACGATTTTTTTTATTTTTTTAGGTTTATGTTTTAAGTTTTTATTTTAGGTTTATTTTTCAGTTTAATTTTTTAGTTTGTGTTTAGGTTTATTTTTATTTTATTTTATTTTATTTAGTTTAGGTTTAGGTTTAGTTTATTTTAGGTTTAGGTTTAGGTTTTATTTATTTTAGTTTAGTTTATTTTAGTTTAGGTGTAGGTTTATTTTATTTTGCTTATTTTATTTTTATTTTAGGTTTAGGTTTTTTTTAGTTTAGGGTTTTAGGTTTTATTATTTATTTTTATTTATTTTAGGTTTAGGTTTTTATTTAGATTTTATTTTATTTTATTTTAGGTTTATTTTATTTTTATTTCATGTTTAAATTTTATTTTATTTAGGTTTTTTATTCTTAGGTTTATTTTATTTTTTTTCATTTAGTTTTGGTTTTTATTTATTTTATTTTAGCTTATTTTTATTTTTTTAAAATTTTTTCTAGGTTTAGGTTTAGGTTCTAGTTTAGGTTTTTATTTTATTTTATTTTTTTATTTTATTTAAGTTTAGGTTTTTTTTTTATTTTTTTTATTTTAGGTTTTATTTTGTTTAGGTTTAGGTTTTTAGGTTTTTAGGGTTTAGCGTTTAGGGTTTAGGGTTTAAGGTTTATGGTTTATGGTTTTAAGGTTTAGGGTTTTAGGGTTTAGGGTTAGGGTTTTAGGGTTTAGGGTTTATGGTTTATAGTTTAAGCTTTAGGCTTTGGGGTTTTTAGGGTTTTGGGTTAAAGATTTTTTTTGGTAAAAAGAGGAATTTTTATTACCAAAAGACAAGGATACAACGTCCTTAAAGGGGATAAATCTCAAAGACTACTTCTTAAAGAGCTATAGAAAGACCTAAAGAGAAAAATTCTAATTACAAAGAAACTAAAATGAAAAAAAGAAAACTAAGAAAAGAATAGCAACATAGAATCCTGAAAGGTGTTAGCATACCACAAGAGAGACAAAAGCAAATGAAGGAAACCAAGAGAAAAAACTAAAGTAGAGAGATAAGCACAATTAAAAGAAAAGGAAAGAAAAGGAAAGAAAGAAAGAAAGAAACTTTAGAAGGGGCAACAAAAATTTGTGAGTAGCCAAACTCCGAAAGGAGGGTTACAGTCACAAAAAATGCTACCAACCAATAAAAAAGAGTAAACATCCTAGCCATCATAGCAAACAAACCTCACTAAGGCACCTGAGCAAACACTAATAACCAACAAAGATCTTGAACTAGCCACCAAAAAAGGAAGAACAACAACAGAGCCACCATCCCAACCGGGTAACAGTAGAAAAAATTGAGCCAACAAAGAAAAAATTCCAAGCTAGCACAACCATCCAACCACCCAGAAGTAGTAGGAGAAAGAAACAAAGTCACCCACCTATGAGGAAATACCAAAAATAGATGCAAGGGGATGAAGAAGAAGCAAACAACTCCAACAACCAGACTAAAGAAACCAAAAAAAACCATAACAACCACCAACCAAAATAAGTAACAACACAACCACCAAAGCCACAAAGGAAAGTAGCAGCCACACCCAAAACTAAACCAGCCCAACCAGCTAAAATAAAATTGAAGGAAGAGATGCACAACCAACATCACATATAGAGAAGTCATCCAAAACTAGGAAACTCAAGGAGACCAACCACAAAGCCCCCAAAGAAAGCCAACCAACCGACCAAAAGCCAAAAAATAAACCCACAAGAGATACCACAATAAAAGTAAGAGCAGCAATCGACAACAGCTTTGATAACCAAAATAGCAGAAGCCAGCATTCCAACATGTAAAATACAAGAATAAAATAGGAACATAAAGTGCCTAAGAAAGAACAGGAGCCAACAGCAATTGAACAAACCAAAACCACCAGAAGCTCCCAAATAGAAGCCCCAAAAAAACCACGAACAGAAAAGAAAAAAAATATCTAGGAAAATTTAACATAAGGAAAATCAGATTTTTCTTAATTAGTTAGACCTTTTAAATTCCTAAAAATATTTGCATTGGTAAACAAAGTAAAATTATAGAGATTACAACCCAAACCAACTAAGAAATCAGCACAGGCATTACCTCCTCTTAAAATATGTGTAATTTTAAAAGAAAGTTTAGAGATAATAGCTTTCATATTTCTAATTAAATAAAAAAGCTCAAGATTATCCTTATGGTTAGAATTGATCATAGAAACAACCATCTTAGTATCAGATTCCAACCAAATAGTAAGAAAATTTCTATACAAACAAAGCTTAAGAGCATGATAAACAACCATTAATTCAGCAAAAATAACAGAATTAGTAGAGAGAAGAGTGGAAAAAGCCAAGATAATATTTCCAAGATTATTTCTAAAAATATCACCACAACCTGACTTGTTCTATACAACAGATCCATCAGTATTAATTTTAATACAATAATTAAAAGCTTAATCCAATGAATAATTTTATAATCCAAAGATGGAACACAATAAGGAAAATTGATACCCAATTTAGAGGCAAGAAACTTGCAACCTCTAAAATTAGTTCCACTAAGAAGAGAAGCCTTATGTAAAGAAAAAAAATCTTATCGTTAGTCCTAGCAATAATCCTTTTATGATTCATACATTATGATGCTTTATGTCAAGCCAAATAAACCAAATAAAAGTAATAGCCACCACAATTTTGATATGCCCTTTAACAATATTAAGAAAATAAGTGTCAAGAAGTTTCATTAAAGTTAAATTACCATTAAAACAACTTAATTTAAATTAATCCTTATACGAACCCCATACTTTAGAGGTAATGGCACCATTAACAAAAACCATGACTAACATTCTCAATATGATAGCAACACATGCATTTATAGGGTGGATAAAAACCTTTGCTCAAAAGCAAAGAATCAATAGCAATATAACCCCTTAAAATTCTCCACAAAAGAATAGAATAAGAAATAGGAATAATATTATTCCAAATTTTAAGGAAAACATGAGAAGAGGATTTTTTTCACTCTAATATAGTGCCAAGTATCTTTAAAAGAATATGCTCCATCACTAGAAATTTTGAAAAGAATTTGATCTAGAAAATTACCATTAATAGGAATATTAATGATGTTATTACTAATGAAATCAGGAATTAAATCATTTATAAGAAGTAGAGTGAGTACTCAGCAGAGAATCATTGGAAAAATCCCCCATCTAGTTATCTCACCAAAAGAAAGAAGATCCATTATTAATACCCCAAAAAATGAGATGTTCTGCTTTCCATTTAGTATCACAGAGTTGTTTCCAAACAATAGAGTAACCTTGTTTATAATTGCAAATTAAAGGATGCTTACCTTTGCAATATTTAAATTTCATGAATTTAGCCGAAAGACTTTCATTTTTCAAAAAATTCCACCAAAGTTTATAAGAAAACATTGGAATCCATCAAAGATCTGACACTCAATACCATCTTCATAAATAGAACCACACATATTAGAGCAAGAAGTCCAATGAAGCCTTTTAGAGCCCCAAAAAAAACATATTAAAAGTCTTTCAATCTGATAAGAACATGGGAAATAGGAACAATATTAAAGCAACAAAGAGAATAAAGAATGCTTTTAATAGAAAGTAATATACCACCAAAAGATAAAAAATGAAATTAATGGTAGAAATTTTATTTTGAATATTATGAATTACCTCATCAAAGAGATGGGATCTTTTATGGCCATAATATAAAGGGGAGCCTAAATATTTAATAGAAAGATTCTGATGAGAAAAGCTAGTGATATATTTTATTTTATTAATTCTATGAACAAAAATAGAAGTAGAACTGATAAAATAACTTTCATGAGTACTAATCAAAAGGCCACTTTCCTTTTCAAATTTATTTAAAAAATCCTTAAAATTATTAACATAATGTAAGGAGTCATTACAAAAAATTATGAAATCATCAGCAAAGCTTAAGTGAGAGATAGCCAAACCACCTAGATTTTTGAAATAGATACTAAAATTCTTCTCAAAAAGAAAAGATTAAGCCAACAAGAAAAATATTCAATGACAATAATAAAAAGCGACAGAGAAAGAGGGTCGCCTTGTCTTATAACTTGGGAGGAATTTTACAAACCAAAGTTTTCACCATTGATAACTAATGAAAACCAAACATTTCTAATTATATTGTTAACCATAGAAATGAAATGATTAGAAAAACCAAATAAAGTAATTATGATATTAAGAAAATCCTAAGAAATGTTATCATAAGCATTGGTGATGCTTAAAAAAGTAAATTTCCACCTCTAGTTTTAACATTCAAATCATGAATCAATTCTTGAGTAAGCAAGATGTTATCTAAAATAGTTCTACCTTTCACAAAGTTTGATTAGGAGAGATAATCTTAGGAAGAAACTTACTAAGCCTATTAGTCAAAATTTTAGAAATCAATTTGTTGAAAAAGTACAAAGACTAATAAGTCTAAAGTCATTCAAAAGTCAAGATTATCTTTCTAAGGAATAAGAATAATATAAGTGCTAGCAAAATATTTAGAATTGAATTCCCTTGAAAAAAATCCTTAACGATTAACAAGATCAATTTTAATAATAAACCAAGCTTTTGAAAGAATAAAGTAGTGTAACCATCCGACCGCAATAGAATCAACATTCATACCATTAAGAATACTAAAAATTTATTGATCGGAGGAGCAACCAAGCACTCATTATCCTCAGTAAACATAATAGAAGGGATGATAGAGGGATTGGATAAATTCTCATGTTGACAATTTTTATTTATAAGATCTTTAAAATAATTAAGAGTAGAAGAAAATATATCCTCTTTATCGGTAAGCCAAGAACCATCAAAGTTCTTGATTTTATGAATGTGACCAAGAACTCTCCTTTACATTACCAAAGCATGAAAATATTTAGTGTTTCTTTCCCCCTGAGAAAGATGCTTAGAGGTAGCTTTTTGTCTCCAATAAGTCACCTCTAAACCATGAAACTTAATTAGATTATCTTTAGCTTCAACAAGATTAGAACAGAAAGAAGAATCAGTAATAACAAGTTCTTCCAAATCTATCACCTTTTTCCCATATTCTTGATATTATTAATAAGATTTTTAAAGAAGTTTCGCTCCAAGTGATATTATGCTTAAGCCTTTAAGCTTAAGACAAAACCATACCAAATGCGAATCATCAAGAGAAAGAGGAGCACATCAATTATAAGCAATAACATCAAGAAAACTTTATCTTATAACCACATATTTTGAAAACAAAAATTTTAATGACATTATTATGAACAACATCCTTAATAGAAACCAAAAGATGAGCATGATCAGAGAGTTCTACTAAGATGCTCCACCGAAGTTAAAGGCCAACAATTTAACCAATAATTTTTTAATAATACATGATCCAACTATTGCAGCAATCTATGATTATTCCAAGTAAATTGAGAACCAATGAAACCAACATCATAAAAATGACAATCCAAAATCATATTTGCAAAGTCTTCCATTGAATGTAAATTCAGTAAAGAACCCCTTTTCCTTTCATTCAAAGAAAGAACCCTATTGAAATCCCACCACCAATCCAAGAATTATTAACAACAGAAGCAAAATTAGATAATTGATCCCAAGGAATTCTCCTCTCTAACTTGTTACAAGCAACATAAACAAAAGAACCAAAAGCATGATAATAACCAAATGAAAATATCCACATTAATAACCTAATGAAAATCATTAATAACATTAATAGAAAGAGAATTATTCCAAAATTACCAAATCTTATTATTGCTATTGAAATAAAACTTTCTAAAACCAATCATCCTGGCTGCATGCATTATTTTAGAAGAAAAAATGAGAGGTTCAAGAATAACCAAGAAACCAACATTAGAAATTCTACAAAGATTCTTAATTCTATTTCTAACAGCAAGAGTACCAATGCCCCTCACATTCCAAATAAGAAAGTTAAACATTAATTTTTATTAGGAAAAGAAGATGAAAAAGAACGAGTATATCTAGAAACTTTAGGAGGATAATTTTTAAATTATTTTTTCCTTTTCACAAAAATTTATTTGAAAATTGGTCTCATTCTCCATGGATTGATCATTAGAACAACTTTTATCATCATTATTTACAATAGATTTAGGAGAAGATCCCATTTGACAATAAGATAAATCCTCTTTCTCCAATAAATGATAATTATCACTAAGCAAAATACCATCCAGAATAATAGTTAAAGAAAGGGCAGAAACAAATTTATTAAGCAAACAAACACTTGGCTGCACATTATCAACAAGCTCCATACCATCATTCTTGCCTAAATTCAAAGAAGATAAAACAAGATTTTCTTTTAAAGATTTCTCAGGTGAAATAAGAGAAACATTTTCTATAAGATTTTTAGCAACTTTATCATAAATCACCTTAGAATCAAAAACTAAAATAGGAAAATCATCCATTTGCAAATTTTCAAGAATATTAAAAATAATAACTGTCGAAACTTGATTACTCTCCAAAATAGTTATTGAAGCATTTTTAACAAGCTTATCACTACCACTTACATTGGGAACAACATTAGAAACTTTAGGAACATCATTAGAAACATCAACAGTTTCATTCACAACACCATTATCCCTTTCATTTAATGTAGAATTTCTTTTATCACTTTTTAAATCTCTAATTTTGCCAACAACGTTAAGATCTTTAACCACTTTCTTTCAAAGATGTTGATGAGTAACAAAACATTCTGATACATCATGGCCATGAGTTTTGCAATGATTGCATAAAGCAAAGAAGTTTTTAAACTCAACCTAATGTAAATATCCATATTTCTCTGATCCAATCCACACCTCCTTAGTAAATTTCTTTGTTACATCAATTTTAACATGGATCCGAGCAATCGGCCCGATTTGGTCGCGTTGCTTGATCGATTTGCAAGGCTCTACCAAAATAGAGCTCACAACTTGCAAGAATTGATAATTAACAAAGTGAACCCAAAGATTAGGTAAAGATAACCAAACCGACGCTATAAGAGATTCCTTTTTAATGTCATAAGAATGGAGTCCATTTATAAATACACATTTGACAATTTTCAGCCTAATAAGATCAGCGAGCAATGATAGGACTATAATCAAGTTCATTAGATAATTTAATCAGCACTTGTCTACCATCTAGTAAACCAATCAAAAGACACCAGAAAGATTCAAAACATGATAGAAAAATTGAATTTCCTCAATACTAGGATGCCGAAAAGAAAATTTTCCAATCAAAGTATACGCATAAGGCTCAACTAGTTTTTAGTATCCAAGTTAGAGAACATAATAGCTGGAACACATTTGAAGGTCATATGAACCAGGTTTAAAGAAAGATCAGAAGAAGTTAAAGAATCCTTACCAGATAAGGCATCTTTGAAGGATTTAGAGGCAAATGGTTTAGCAATACCCAAAGAATTAGAAGCCTGAGTCGAGCAAGAGCATATGGTTCTCCCTAAGTATTCATAGAACCTGTCATCATGGCAATGTGAGTCACTATAGCACCCAAGAGGGGGGTGAATTGGGCGATATTAAAAAATTTTTAAAGTTAAATCTTAAATTTTAAGTTTTAATAGAAAATTAATTTTTGACTTTATAATGACAAGATACAAAATGCAACAAAACAAAATACAAGAAAGAAAAGAGAGACAATACACAATTTTACATGGTTTTCGCCACACTCCAAAATGGGCCTAGGTCCACGCCTATCCACACTTAGCTAGGAATCCACTAAATACAAAATAACTTACAAATAGTACTCTCCTATAAGGGGATGAGTACAACCCCTACAATAATATGTACTCTCCTACAAAGGGGCAAGTACAACCCTAATATAAATTTTACAACACAAAAAGAAAAATACAAAATAATAAATTTTGATAAAATAAATCTCTCACAAATATACCAAGCTATCCAATTCAAAAAAATGATCTCACAACTTATAAATGATCGCTTACAACGTAAAAATTTTGGCAAGATAAAATGCTCACTTAATATTGATAAGAAATAATAAAATAAATATTTTAAAGTGATCTTACTAAGATGTTTATGTTATTACAATTTGGAGACTAATATAAAAATGATTTCAAAATAAATTCACAATATTCTTTTGCACAATAAAATAAATTTCAGCAAGGAATAACTTATTATATTTTAACTAAAAAGATGCTTTCAATTAATGCAAATGATCACAAAATACTTAAATAAAATTAGTATATGATAGATCTAAGTAGGCTAGTAAGCTTTTAATTAAAAAAATATATGTAACAAATATGAAAATAATTTTAGCACAATAAATTAATTTGAAATGCTTAAAATATACTTCTAAAATAGATCTAAGAATAAATGATCTTTCAAAATAAGACTAATGAAGAAATATTTCAAGAAACCAAAATGAATTTAAAAGTTAAAATTTCAACAAGTTGGAATAGATCTTACAAACTATCACAAGAGTTTTCCACAAAAAAAATGATTGAGAAACTTTGATGTGAAAAATAATGTCCAAAGACTAATCCACCAAATAGTATAAATTGGAAAGAATAAATAGATGGTGAAAATAGCATGAACAACTAAAAAAGGATTAAGATCAAGAAAACAAACTCAAGTAATTTGAGAAAGCTTGCTTAGTTGAAGATGTTGATGCTTCCACACCAAGGGTTTGATCTTGCAATATTTGGAGAACACTTAGAAGGAAAATTTAAGAAATTTTCTCTTAGATTTGCTAGAGGGATTTTGAATTTGAATGAGGAATGCTTTCATGAAGAGAATGGGGGCTATTTATAGGCAAGAAGGTCATTTTGAATTATTTCAAAATAATATATTATTTAAACATCATGTTATCATCTAATAATTTAATATTCAATAAAAATATAATTTAATTTAAATAAATATTAAACTCAAGCACTCAAAATTCAGCTATTCACATGGGAAAGTCAAAAATAATCAAGTATGGCTCTTAATTTATTCAAAGCATGTAGCATGCATTCATTATTAAAATCAGCTAAGGTTTGAAAAGTCATAATAAATTCAATTTTAATCAAACGGGGTCATGTAACCTATCAAATTAAAAAAAAAAATCTAAGGAATCTTGGAGATGAAATATATAAATTCCTTGATTATAAAATTACTTTGGCTAAAATACAAAATTTCACATATTTTTGTTAATTTTGAAATATTATATTTAAATATTATGATATAATTTATATATAATCATACATATGTTAGTTATCATATAACCTTAAAATTAAATTAAAATATTTAATTATAAATAGTAAATAAAATAATTACACTTAATAGTCATAATTTATTATCAATTATTATTTTGACAATTCAAATGTTATGTATGAAACATATAATTGAATGTTAATTAGATAGAGATTTATATAAATTAACCTCATTAAAATAATATGTTAAGTTGTAAGCAAATTGATTCTGTGAACTCATATGAATTTCTAAGAAAGTTATAAATGCATATAACCTAAAATATTGTATCTTGACCTTCACATTATCCATTTTGATCTATCTTTCATTCTTCTACTCTTGTAATTTCTCAGAGATGTATTGGATATGTAATTAGCAATTAATATATCCTAAACACATAAAACATTCATTAGAACTTCCAAGCATTCATTTGTTATCATAAAAATTAATCGGATTGAACATGAGGCTCATTAAGCCAACAATCTCTCCCTTTTTGATGATGACAAACTAATGTTGGGTATTGATTTTGATGAAGGTGCAAATTGACCTTTCATCATAGTTTTTAAAAAAAATTCTATTCTAAAAAAAGAATTTATGCACAAGAGAAGAATAATGTTGCTCCCCCTAAATGTATGCATGAAATAGACTTAATACTAATTAACATTTTACTCTTCTCCCTCTTTTGACAACATCAAAAAGTGAGAACAAACTACATATAATTTTAAATATTAGGATCTAACATTCTAAGCATGCATCTTAAAGAACAAAATTGTTCTCCTAGTAATGGCTTTGTAAAAATATCAGCAATTTATAAATTGGTACTAATGAAATTAATATTAACATCACCTTTCAAAACATGATCCCTAATAAAATGATGTCTAATTTCTATATGCTTGGTTCATGAGTGCTGGATAGGAATTTTGGTTAAACTAATAGCACTAGTATTGTCACACTAAACTAGAATGTGATCTTGCTTAATACCAAAATCTTCTAATTGTTGCTTTAACTAAATGACCTGAGCAACACAACTACCGACAGCTATATACTCAGCCTCAGCAGCGGATAAAGCTACAAAATTTTGTTTCTTAGATGACCATGACACAAGAGATGATCTTAAAAAATGACATGTGCCTGATGTGCTTTTTCTATCTACTTTGCATTCCCCAAAATCAGCATTAGAATAAGCAACCAAATCATAGGATAAAAAATTTTTAGAATTCCATAAACCTTACTTAGTAGTGCCTATCAAATACCAAAAATATGCTTGACTGCTATTAAATGAGATTCTTTCAGGTTGGCCCAAAAATGAGGACACAAACAAACAGCAAACATAATATCAGGCCTACTAGCAGCAAGGTATAAAAGTGAACCTATCATACTCCTATAAAGTTTTTGATCAATAGATTTTCCTAATTCATCTAAATCCAATTTTGTAGATGGGCTCATAGGAATTTTACTAAATTTATATCTTTCATGTTTCAAGCAATTCATTTGTGTACTATTTGACTTTGATGAATGTGCCATTTTGCTTCACTTGAAGACCTAAGAAAAAATTAAGTTCTCCCATCATACTCATTTCAAACTATTTAGACATCAAAGATGAGAACTCATGGCACAAAGATTCATTTGTAATATATATTTACATACACTTTATCACTCTCAAATCATCATCTATGCTCTTAAGGTGGTATCTCCTTTTCTAAATCCATGATCTATCAAAAGTTACTTAACCTATCATACCAAGCAAGGAGCCTGCTTTTAAACCATATACTTTTATTTAATTTATTCACATGATTTGGACAATCAAGGCTCTCAAATCCAAGTGGTTGCTCTACAATTACATATTGGTCAATAAATCCATTCAAAACTGCACTCTTGACATCCATTTGAAAAAGTTTAAAATCCCTAAAATAAGCATAAGCAAGGAGTAACCTAATAGCTTCTACACTGTAAAAGATTCTTCAAAATCTATACATTCAACTTGTGCGTACCCTTGTGCAACTAACCTAGCTTTATTTTTAACAATACAACATGAATCATCTAGCTTATTCCTAAAGACCCATTTTGTTCCAATGACATTTTGATCTTTGGGTCTTGGGAATAATTCCCAAACATTATTTCTTACAAATTGATTCAACTCCTCTTCCATAGCAATAATACAAAAATTATCTTTTAATGCTTCTTCTAAATTTTTAGGTTCATCTTGAGATAAAAATATTGAATGATCTACAACCTCTCTACTATGTCTTCTGGTCATAACTCCTTTTCAAGGATCTCCTATAATTAGTTCCTTTGGATGATTTTTATTATATTTTCATTTTTAGGCAATGAATCATCCACATTATATTCTAAAGATATTTTCTTAAAATTATCAATCTTTTCATCAATCACTTCATTTCTAATGGGATCAATTAAATTTTATCAAAATAACATGTATTGATTCTTCGCAATCATTTTTCTTATTGAAAGCTCTATAAGATCTACTAGAAAGAGAGTATCCTAAGAAAATACCATCATCTGATTTTCAATCAAACTAACCTAAATGCTCTTTTATATTATTCAAAATGAATCATTTACATCCAAATACATGAAAGTGTTCAATCTTAGGCTTCTTTCCAAAAAATAATTCATAGGGTGTCTTCTTCAAAATTGGTCTAAAATAAATTATTCTCACATAACATTATACTCCCAAAAAATATTTTGGCAATTTATACTTATCAAGCATTGATCTACTTAATTCAATTAATATTTTATTTTTCTCTCTACTACTCCATTTTGTTGGGGAGTTCTAGGTGTAGAAAATTATGTCTAATCCCATGTTCATCAATAATCCTCAAATAATTTATTTTCAAATTCACCACCATGATCAGTTTGAACCCTATTAATCAAAAGGCCTTATTCTCTTTGAATATATTTAGAAAACTTTTTAAACTTGCCAAAAACATCATCCTTGTAAGTTACAAATATAACCCAAGTATATTTAGAGAAATCATCAACAATCACAAATCCATAATTATTTCCACCTAAGCTAGTGGTGCTAATAGGACCAAATAAATCCATGTGCAATAATTCTAGAGGTCTAGAAATAGAAACAATATCTTAACTTTTATATGAGCTTCTAGAATGCTTATCATAAATACATGCATCATAAAAAAAGTTTGAATGAAAATTTAATTTAAGCAATCCAACTACTAAATCAAGTTTGGCAATTTTAGTAAGTGTGTGCATGTTAATATGACATAGTCTCCTATGCCATAACCATATATCATCATGAGTGCTTTTAAAACAAAGTAAATTCAAATTCACATCATGAAAGCTATCTAAATCAATGACATAAATATTTTTATATCTTTGTCCTACTAACAAAACTTTTCATTACTTTTTATAATGCAATATGATGCATGGAATACTACATTTAAACCTTTATCACATAATTGATTAATAAAAATTAAATTATGTTTTAATCCTTCTACTAGAAAAACTTTATCTAAAGTGCTAGTATTCTTAAAAATAGAACCAATGCCAATGATCTTTCCCTTTGCATTATCTCCATATGTAACAAATCCTCCATCACTTGATTCTAAAGTTGTGAATTTATCTTTAACTCCCATCATATGTCTTGAACATCCACTGTCCAAGTACCACATGCCTTCTTTTATTTTTCTTTGAAGGCATTCCTACAAAAGAAACTCACATGTTAACTTTTGGAACCCAAACATATTTGGGTCCACATTCTAAATTTGAAGCAAGATAACTAGCATGCATGGTTTGTGTAATGCTTGTACCTTTTGGTACCCATACATAAAATGATTGCTTAGTGTTTTATAATTTACATGCATAGCAATCAAATAAAATATGCCATTTTCTATCACAATAGTTGCACCAAACATTAGTGTTTACATATGACTTAGCACGATAATTATAAGGTTTATGAGTGGGATGTGTATGATGCAAATAATTTTTATTAAATATTTTTCTTGATGAAGTATTATAATGAACTTGTGATTTCAAACATAATTGTAATCTTACTTTTAACAAGATATTCTTTCTTTCAAGTTTACATACAAGTAAGAACAATCAATTTAATAAAGAAGTATTTTTACTTTTTAAATTATCACATTCATTTTTTAAATCACAGAAATGCATATTTAAATTTTTGTGTTCTTTTTCTAAGGATTTGTATTTTCTTTTTAATTTTTTATATTCTATAACTAAATCATTAAAAGCATCATCTAATTCATCATAAGATATATCATTACATACCTCTTGAGAATCTAAGTCAGATTCTCCATTTTCCATAAGACATATGTTGACCTCTTCATTGGATGAGCAAGTACTTGATTCATTTGAATCTGGATTGCCCCATAAAGCCATCTTTTTCTTCTTATGGTACTTTTTCTCCTTCATATTTTTCCTCTTTTCACATCAATCTCTTTCTTCTTTGATTCGGCAAGTTTTGGACAATCACCTCTTATGTGTCTAGGCTTTTTTACAATGGTAGCAAATGATCCCTTCACCTTTAAGAAATTTCTTAGTTTGAAATTTATAGTTTTTAGATTTTTTATACCTTTGATTCTACTTCCTTAGCAAGTTCCTAAGCCTTTTGGATAACATGACCACCTCATCACTATCACCATCCAAGCTTGAGCTGTTATGCTCATCACTATCATCAACTTGTAATGCAATGGCTTTTCCTTTCTCCTTCATCCTTTTTGCTGAGTTATCCATCTTATCCCTTTGAGTAATAACCTGTTCATGTGCTATCAAAGAACCCAAAAGCTGATCAAGTGGATAAGTAGATAAATCCTTAGCTTCATTAATAAATGTTACTTTAGCTTTCCATTTTTTTGGAAGACATCTAAGAATCTTATAGACTAAGTTTTGATTCTTATGTGTTTTTCCAAGAGAATGCAATGTGTTAATTATTTTCATGAATCTTGTATACATATCAGAAATAGATTCAGAAGGAGACATATGAAATAACTCATATTCATGAACAAGTCTGTTTATGTGAGCATCTCTAAGTTCACTAGTTCCTTCATAAGTTATAATGAGTTTATCTCATATTTCTTTTGTTGTACTTAACATAGAAATTTTTATGTAATCATCAGGTAACAAAGCACAATGTAAATTATTACAAGCCCTAGCATTTAATTTATCAAGTTCTCTTTCAGCTATAGACCATTCCTCAAAAAGTTTTTCTACTTTAATGCCATTTACTTCTACTGTGTGTGTATGATTTTGATGGGTCAACATATACCACATGCGTGCATCTTGACCTCTTAAAAATGTACTAATTCTATTTTTCTAATAATCAATGGTACACTATAACACCTAAGAGAGGGGGAGGGGGATTTGTGAATTGGGTGATATTAAAAAATTTTGAAAGTTAAATCTTAAATTTTAAGTTTTAATAGAAAATTAATTTTTGATTTTATAATGATAGAATTATTAATGCAACAAAAACAAAAATACAATAAAGTAAAGAGAGACAATTGGCACACAATTTTTACGTGGTTCGACCAATCTCCAAACCAGGCCTACGTCCACACCTAGCCACCCCTAGCCAGGAATCCACTAAATGCAAAATAGCTTACAAATAGTACTCTCCTATAAGGGGGCGAGTACAACCCCTACAACAATATGTACTCTCCTACAAAGGGGAGAGTACAACCCTGATATAAATTTTATACCACAAAAAGAACAATAATAAATAATAAATTTTGATAAAATAAATCTCTCACAAATATACCAAGCTATCCAATTCAAAAAATGATCTCAAAACTTATTAATGATCACTTACAACTTAAAAATTTTAGCAAAATAAAATTCTCACATAATATTGATAAGAAATAATAAAATAAATATCTTAAAGTGATCTTACTAAGATGTTTATGTTATTACAATTAGGAGACTAATATAAAAATGATTTCAAAATAAATTCATATTCTTTTGCACAATAAAATAAATTTCAAAGGAATAATTTATTATATTATAACCAAAAAATATGCTTTCAATTAATGCAAATGATCACAAAATACTTAAATAAAATTAGTATATGATAGATCTAAGTAGTCTAGTAAGCTTTTAATTAAAAAAAGATATGTAGCAAATATGAAAATAATTTCAGCACAATAAATTAATTTGAAATTCTTAAAATATACTTCTAAAATAGATCTAAGGATAAATGAACTTTCAAAATATGACTAATTAAGAAATATTTCAAGAAACCAAAAGGTATTTGTAGGAAGTTAAAAATTTCAACAAGTTGAAATAGATCTTATAAACTATCACAAGAGTTTTTCACACAAAAAATGATTGAGAAACTTTGATGTGAAAAATAATGTCCAAAGAAAAATCCACCAAAAAGTATAAATTGGAAAGAATAAATAGAAGGTGAAAATAGTATGAACAATTTAAAAAGGATTAATATCAAGTAAACAAAGTCAAGTAATTTGAGAAAGCTTGCTTAGTTGAAGATGTTGAAGCTTCCACACCGAGGATTTGATCTTGCAATATTTGGAGAACACTTGGAAGGAAAATCTAAGAAATTTTTTCTTAGATTTGCTGGAGGGATTTTGAATTCGAATGAGGAAAGCTTTCATGAAGAGAATGGGGGCTATTTATAGGCAAGATGGTCATTTTGAATTATTTCAAAACAACATATTATTCTAAGATCATGTTTTCATCTAATTATTTAATATTTAATAAAAATATAAATTATATTAAATATGGCTCACATGGGCAAGTAAAAAATAATCAAATATGGCTCTTAATATATTCAAAGCATGTAGCATGCATTAATTATTAAAATTAGCTAATGTTTGAAAAGTCATAATAAATTCAATTTTAATCAAACGTGGGTTATGTAACCTATCAAATTAGAGGAAAAAATCTAAGGAATCCATTGGAGATGAAATTAAATATAAATTCCTTGATTATAAAATGACTTTGGCTAAAATACAAAATTTCACATATTTTTGTTAATTTTGAAATATGATATTTAAATATTATGATATAATTTATATATAATCATACATATGATAGTTATCATATAACCTTAAAATTAAATTAAAATATTTAATTATATTAAGTAAATAAAATAATTACACTTAATAGTTTATTATCAATTATTATTTTGACAATTCAAATGATATGTATGAAACATATAATTAAATGTTAATTAGATAGATTTATATAAATTAATCTTATTAAAATAATATGTTAAGTTGTAAGCAAATTTATTCATGCCAATGAACTCAAATGAATTTCTAAGATAGTTATAAATGCATATTACGTAAAATATTATATCTTGAGCTTAACATTATCCATTTAGATCTATCTTTCATTCTTCTACTCTTGCAATTGATATATCTAAAACACATAAAAACATTCATTAGAACATCCAAGCATTCATTTGTTATCATCAAAATTGATCGGATAGAATATGAGGCTCATTAAGCCAACAGGCAAATGACGCCACTTAAGAACCAAACAAGGATCGGCCTAAGGCAGAAGATTTAAAGCCAAACCAGAAGAAAGTTTTGGAAAACCAACCTAAAAAATTGAGAAAGAGAACAAAAATGAAAGGGATTCAAGAATTGCTAGAGCCCGAGACGGGAAGGGGCCACAAGATGGGTTTAGGGGTTTAAGTTTTTTTTAATTATTAGTTTAGTTTAGTTAGTTTTTTAGATTTGTGGATTTAGGTTTTTTTATTAGTTTTGTTTTTAATTATTTATTATTTATTAGTTTTTTTTTTGGTTTAGTTTTAGTTATTATTATTGAGTTTAAGTTTAGTTTTTTTACGGGGGGGTGAGGGTGATTTATTAGTTTTTTTTAGGTTTTTTAATTTATTTTTTAGTTATTAGGGGTTTTATTTTTTTTTTCTTTTATTAGTTTAGTTTTAGGGTTTAGGTTGTTTTTATTAGTTTTAGTTTTATTTAGGCATTTTTATTATTTTTTTTTTAGATTTTTTATTAATTGGGAGGGGGGTTTAAGGTTTAGGTTTTCTTTTAGTTTAATTAGTTAGGTTTTTATGTTTTATTCAGTTTTATTTAGTTTTTTTTATTAGTTTTATTAATTTTTAATTTTTTTATTTTAGGTTTTATTAGGGGTTTTTATTAGTTTATTTTATTAATTATTATTCATTTTGTGTTTTGATTTTAGTTATTATTAATTTAGTTATTTTCTTGTGGAGTTTCTTTATTATTTTTAGTTTATTTTTTTTTTTAGTTTTAATGGGTTTTAGTTTAGATTAATTTTTTTTAGTTTTAGTTTTAGTTTTAGTTTTAGTTTAGTTTTTAGTTTTAGTTTTAGTTTTAGTTTTAAGGTTTAAGGTTAATTTTAGGTTTAGGAATTCAGGTCATGGTTTAGGATTTAGTCCAGTGTTTAGGATTTTAAAATTATGTATAGTTTATTTAATTTATTCTATATTTTTATTTAGTTTTATTTTTTTATTTATTTTAGTCTATTTATTTTATGTTTATTTATTTTAGTTAATGATTTTTATTTTAATTTATTTTTTAGTTTAGTTATATTTTTTTTTAAGTTTAGGTTTTATTTTTTATTATTAGGTTTAGGATTTAATTTTTTTAGTTTAAGGTTTTGGTTTTTTTTGGGGTTTAGGATTTAGGTTTTTATTTTAGGTTTTATTTTCTATTTTTTTTTTAGTTTTATTTTAAGTTTATTTTATTTCATTTAGTTTAGGGTTTAGGCTTAGTTCATTTTAGGTTTAGGTTTAGGTTTTATTTATTTTAATTTAGGTTATTTTAGTTTAGGTTCAGGTTTATTTTATTTTGTTTATTTTAGGTTAAGTTTTTTTTAGTTTAGGGTCTTGGTTTTATTTTTTATTTATTTTTAGGTTTATTTTTTAAGTTTAGTATTTTATTTTGTTTTTATTTTATTTTAGGTTTATTTTATTTTTATTTTATGTTCAGGTTTTTAATTTTTAGGTTTATTTTATTTTTTAGCTTTATTTAGGTTTTTATTTATTTTGTTTTAGTTTAGTTTTAATTTTTTATTTTATTTTATTATTAGGTTTATGTTTTGGTTCTAGTTTAGGTTTTTATTTTATTTTATTTTTGTTATTTTATTTCGATTTGTTTTTTTTTATTTTTTTTTTCAGGTTTACATGTTTAAGTTTTTATGGTTTATGATCTAGGGTTTAGGGTTTAGGGTTTAGGGTTTAAAATTTATGGTTTAGGGTTAGTTTTGGGGCTTAGGGTTCACAGTTTGGGTTTTTTAATTAATTTAATTTTTAAAGTTTTAAAAATTTAGTAAATTGGTAGGTTCATGTTTATTTAGTTTATGTTTTATTTATTTTAGTTTATTTTACTTCTATTTTTATTTAAGTTTATTTTTATTTTTATTTAGTTTAGTTTACTTATTTTAGGATTTTTATTTTAGTTTATTTTTTTATGTTTATATTTAAGTTTCAGTTTATTTTTTTAGTTTAGTTTTATTTTTAGTTTATTGTTTAGGTTTAGGTATTTTTATGTTTAGGTTTATGTATTTATTTTATTTTTTTTAGGTTTAGGTTTTAGGTTTTTATTTTATGTTAACTTTTAGGTTTTATTTTTTAGTTTAAGTTTAGGTTTATTTTCATTTTAGTTTATTTTATTTTATTTAGTTTTGGCTTAGGTTTTATTTATTTTAGTTTAGTTTATTTTAGTTTAGGTTTAGGTTTATTTTATTTTTATTTTAAATTTATGTTTTATTTTTTATTTATTTTAGGTTTTTTAGGTTTAGGTTTTATTTAGTTTTTATTTTATTTATGTTTTTAATTTTTTTAGCTTAGTTTAGGTTTTTATTTATTTTATTTTACTTTAGTTTTTATTTTTTTTATTTTATTTTCTTTTTAGGTTTAGTTTTAGGATTATGTTTTAGTTTATGTTTTTTTTATTTTGGTTTAGGTTTTTATATTTATTTTATTTTTAGGTTTTATTTAGTTTAGGTTTAGGTTATTAGCATTTTAGGTTTTAGGGTTTAGGGTTTGGGGTTTAAGGTTTAGGGTTTATGGTTTTTTTTAGGTTTTAGGTTTAGGTGTTTAGGGTTTAGGGTTTATGGTTTAGGGTTTAGGGTTTAGGGTTTATGTTTTAGGGTTTATGGTTTAGGGTTTAGGGTTTTAGGTTTTAGGGTTTAGGGTTTTGAGATTTTGGGATTTAGGGTTTAGTTTTTAGGTTTAGGGTTTGTGTTTTAGTTTAGGGTTTAGAGTTTTTGATTTTTTTTAATTGAGAACAAATTCAAATTTAACATTTCTTCTTATCAATTTCATTAACCAAGTAACACACCAAGTTTTCTAAGACCCAAGTTATGACATAGATCAAAAAAGAGCATGCATAGAGAAAATCAAAAACTCTAGATAACTAGAACCATCTCTACTGTGAAGACACAGTTCCATGAACAGTGAATCAGATCAGCAGTTCTTCAATTTCTTTAATTCCCAAGAACCACCCGGCCTCTAGGTGGGATCCACCATCATATCCCCATCTCTCCCTGTGGCCTCCATCACTTCCCTGCCTCCATAACCACCATTGAGACCACCTCCTCCATATCCACCCTTGGATCCACCACCAATGCGATAACCACGCCTCCTCCTTCGCCTCCAGTGCTAGATCTAGATTGAGCCTAGTTGACATTGATGTTTTTGCCATCAAGGTTCTACAAATTCTTAGGGTTTAGGTTTATTTGGTTTTAAGCTTTAGGTTTATTTTTAATTTATTTAGTTACTTTAGGTTTAGGTTTAGGGTTTATAGTTTAGGGTTAGGGTTTAGGGTTAGGGTTTAGGGTTTAGGGTTTAGGGTTTAGGGTTTATGCTTTTAGGGTTTAGGGTTTATGGTATAGGGTTTAGAGTTTAAGGTAATTTAGGGTTTAAGTTTAGGGTTTAGCATTTGGGGTTTATGGTTTTCTTTTAAACAAATTATGTAAACTAATTGGTTTATGTTTATTTAGTTTATCTTTTATTTATTACAGTTTATTTTAATTTTTAATTTTAATTTTTTATTTTTATTAACATTAGCATATTTATTTTAGGTTTATTTATTTTAGTTTAGGTTTTCTACTTTAGTTTATTTTTTAGGATTTGGTTTAGGCTTAGGTTTACTTTTTAGTTGAGTTTTATTTATATTTATTTTTTTAGGTTTAGGTTTTATTATTTATTTTTTAGTTTAGGTTTAGGTTTTTATTTTATTTATTTAGGCTTAGGTTTTTAATTTAGGTTTATTTTTAGGTTATATTTTTAGGTTTTGGTTTGATTTTAGTTTAGTTTATTTTATTTAGATTAGATTTAGGATTAGATTTATTTTATTTTAGGTTTAGGTTTTATTTATTTTAGATTAGTTTATTTTATTTTAGGTTTTGGTTTATTTTATTTTGTTTATTTTATTTTTATTTTAGGTTTAGGTTTTTTTAGTTTAGGGTTTAGGTTTTATGTTTTCTTTATTTTTAGGTTTATTTTTTAGGTTTAGGTTTTTTTTTATTATTCTTAGGTTTATTTTAGGTTTGATTATTCTTAGGGTTTATTTATTTATTAGGGCTGATTATTCTTAGGTTTATTTTATTTATTTTTAATTTAGTTTAGGCTTTTTTTATTGATTTTAGTTTATTTTTATTTATTTTATTTTATTTTATTTTTAGGATTAGGTTTAGGTTTTATTTAGGTTTTACTTTATTTTTATTTTATTATTTTGGGTTTTATTTAGTTTAGGCTTAGGTTTTAGGTTTTAGGATTTAGGTTTAGTTTAGTGTTTTAGGTTTAGGGTTTAGGGTTTTAGTTAGGGTTTAGGTAGGGTTTAGTTTAGGGTTTAGTATTTAGTAGGGTTTAGGGTTTTAGGTTTGTTTAGGTTAGGGTTTAGGGTTAGTTTAGGGTTTAGGGTTAGCTTAGGGTTTAAGGTTAGTTTAGGGTTTATGGTTTAGGCTTTAGGGGTTAGGATTTTTAGGGTTTAGGGTTTAGGGTTTATGGTTTTTTGGTTTAGGGTTTAGGGTTTATGGTTTAGGGTTTAAGGTTAGGGTTTAGGGTTTAGTTTTTAGGGTTTATGGTTTAGGTTAGTTTAGGGTTTAGTGTTTAGGGTTTAGGGTTTAGGGTTTAGGTTTTTATAGGGTTTAGGGTTAGTTTTAGGGTTTAGTGTTTTTTTTTTAAAAAAAAAATATCATAAATTTGTAGGTTTAAGTGGCTTAGTTTATTAAGTTTAATTTTTATTTATTTTAGTTTTTTATTTTTAAATTTTATTTAGTTTAGTTTATTTATTTTCATTTTGATTTTTTATTTTAGTTTATTTTTTAGATTTAGGTTTAAATTGATGTTTATTTTTTTAGTTTAGTTATCTTTTTTTAATTTTTTAGGTTTAGGTCTTATTTTTTATTTTTTGGTTTATTTTTAGGTTTTTATTTTAATTTTTTAGCTTTAGGTTTTCCATTTTTATTTTAGGTTTATTTTTAGGTTTTATTTTTTTGTTTAGGTTTCAATTTATTTTTAATTTATTTTATTTTTTTTAGTTTAGAGTTTAGGTTTAGTTTATTATGGGTTTAGGTTTTATTTATTTTAGTTTAGTTTATTTTAGTTTAGGTTTATGTTTATTTTATTTTGTTTATTTTGGGTTTAGTTCTTTTTAGTTTAAAGTTTAGGTTTTATTTTTTTGTTTATTTTTAGATTTACTTTTTTAGTTTTGATTTTTATTTTTTTTATTATAGGTTTAGTATATTTTTATTTTATGTTTAGGTTTTATTTTATTTAGGTATTTTATGTTTAGGAGTATTTTATTTTTTAGTTTAGTTTAGGTTTATATTTATTTTATTTTAGTTTAGTTTTTATTTTATTTTTTATTTTACTTTTAGGTTTAAGTTTAGGTTTTAATCTAGGTTTTTAATTTATTTTATTTAGGTTTAGGTTTTTTATATATTTTATTTTTTGGTTTTATTTAGTTTAGATTTAGGATTTTAGATTTTTATGGTTTATAATTTTTGGTTTAGGGTTTAGGGTTTAGGGTTTAGGGTTTAGGGTTTAGGTTTAGTTTATAGTTTAGGTTTTAGGTTTGGTTTTTAAGGTTTAGGGTTTACGGTTTAGGGTTTAGGGTTTAGGGTTTAGGGTTTTAGGGCTTGCTTAGGGTTTAGGGTTGTAGGTTTAGGGTTTAGGGTTTAGGGTTTGTTTTAGGGAATAGGGTTTAGGGTTAGAGTTTTATTTTTATTTTTTATTTTTTATGGTTTAGTGTTATAGGTTTAGGGTTTAGGGTTTAGGTTTTAGGGTTAGTTTTAGTGTTTAGGGTTTAGGGTTTATCGTTTTGGATTTAAGGTTTAGTGTTTTATTTTAAATTAAGTAAACTGGTAGGTTTAGGTTTATTTAATTTATTTAGCTTATTTAATTTATATTTTTTAATTTATTTAATTTTTTTAGGTTTATTTTTTATTTTTATTTAATTTTGTTTATTTATTTTAGGTTTATTTATTTTAGTTTACGTTTTTCATTTTAGTTTATTTTTTCGATTAAGGTTTAGGATTTTTTTATTTTTAAGTTTAGTTTTATTTTTATTTTATTTTTTAGGTCTAGGGGTTAATTTTTTATTTCTAGGTTTAGGTTTAGGTTTTTTTTTATTTTAGGGTCGAGGCTTTATTTTTTATTTATTTTTATGTTTATTTTTTAGGTTTAGGTTTTTGTTTTGTGTTTATTTATTTTATTTTAGTTTTATTTTACTTTTATTATAGGTTTAGTTTTTATTTTATTTAGGTTTTTCATTTTTTGGTTTAGTTTAGGTTTTTATTTATTTTATTTTAGTTTAGTTATTATTTTTATTATATTTTATTTTTAGGTTTAAGTTTAGGTTATAGTTTTAGTTAGGTTTTTTATTTTATTTTATTTTGGTTTAGGTTTTATTTATCGTTTCATTTAGTTTAGGTTTTAGCTTTAGTAGTGTTTAGGTTTAGGTTTTAATTTAGGTTTATTTTTAGTTTATTTTATTTTATTTAGTTTAGGGTTTAGGTTTAGGTTATTTTTGGTTCAGGTTTAGGTTTTATTTATTTTAGGTTAGTTTATTTTAGTTTAGGTTTAAGTTTATTTTTGGTTTAGGTTTTTTTAGATTAGTGTTTATGTTTTATTTTTTCATTTATTTTTAAGTTTATTTTATTTATTTTAGGTTCATTTTATTTTTATATTACATTTATTTTTTATTTTACTTATGTTTTTTATTTTTTTTAGGTTTATTTTATTTTTTTGCTTAGTTTATGTTTTTCTTTATTTTATTTTACATTTTAATTTTTATTTTATTTTATTTTTAGGTTTTAGTTTCGATTTTTATTTTATTTTATTTTTTTATTTTTTTTATGTTTAGGTTTTTTATTTATTTATTTTTAGTTTTTCTTTAGTTTAGGTTTAGGTTTTTAGGTTTTAGGGTTTAGGGTTTAGGGTTTACGGTTTAGGGTTTAGGGTTTAGGGTTGTAGGTTTAGGGTTAAAGGCTTAGGGTTTATGGTTTTTTTTATTTTTTATTTTTTTAAAATTAGGTAAATTTGTAGGTTTAGGTTTATTTAGTTTATTTTTTATTTATTTTAGTTTATTTTATTTTTATTTAGGTTTATTTTTATTTTTATTTAGTTTAATTTATTTACTTTAGATTTACTTATTTTAGTTTAATTTTTAGGTTCAGGTTTAGGTTTAGGTTTATTTTTTTGTTTAGTTTTATTTTTATTTTATTTTTTAGGTTTAGGTTTTATTTTTTATTTGTAGGTTCAGGTTTAGGTTTTTATTTTATTTTTTTAGGTTTAGGTTTTAGGTTTTTATTTTAGGTTTATTTTTAGGTATTATTTTTTAGTTTAGGTCTAGGTTCATTTTTAGTTTATTTTATTTTATTTTGTTTAGTTTTAGGTTTAGTTTATTTTATTTTGGTTTAGGTTTTATTTACCCTAGTTTAGGTTCAGGTATATTTTATTTTTATTTTAGTCTTAGGGTTTTTTTCTTAGTTTAAGGTCTAGGTTTTAATTATTATTTATTTTAAGTTTATTTTTTGGGTTTAGGTTTTTATTTAGTTTTTATTTTATTTTAGTTTAGGTTTATTTTATTTTCATTTTAGGTTTAGTTTTTATTTTATTTAGGTTTTTAATTTTTTTTATTTTAGTTTAGATTTTTATTTATTTTATTTTAGCTTAGTTAATATTTTTTCTTTTATTTTTTTTTAGGTTTAGGTTTAGGTTTTAGATTTATTTTATTTTATTTTTTTATTTTATTTTGGTTTAGATTTTATTTATTTATTTTATTTTTAGGATTCATTTAGTTTAGGTTTAGGTTTTTAACTTTTTAGCATTTAGGGTTTAGGTTTTAGGTTTTAGGTTTATTTTTTAGGTTTTATTTTTAGTTTATGTTTTTTTTATTTTTAGTTTATTTATTTTATTTAGTTTTTAGTTTAGTTTATTTTATGTTTATTTAGGTTTTAATTATTTTAGGTTTATTTTAGTTTAGGTTTTATTTTATTTTGTTTATTTTATTTATTTTAGGTTATTTTTATTTTTAGTCTAGTTTGTGTTTTATATTTATTTGTTTTTTTTTATTTAGTTTTATTTTTTTTTTTAGTTTTATTATTTTATTTTATTTATTTTTTTATTTATTTTTTATTTAGTTTAGTTTTTATTTTTTATTTATTTTATTTTTAGGTTTTATTTACTTTAGGTTTAGGCTTTTAGGTTTTTAGGGTTTAGGGTATAGGGTTTAGGGCTTAGGGGTTAGGGATGTAGGTTTAGGGTTTAGGGTTTACAGTTAATTTTAGGGTTTAGGGTTTAGGGTTTAAAGTTTATGGGTTAGGGTTTCTTTTTTAAAAAATTAAGTAAACACGTTGGTTTAGGTTTATTTAGTTAATTTTTTATTCATTTTGGTCTATTTTATTTTTTACATTTATTTAGGTTTATTTTTTATTTTTATTTAGTTTAGATTATTTCTTTTAGGTTTATATATTTTAGATTAGGTTTTTTATTTTAGTTTATTTTATAGGTTTAGGTTTAAGTTTATGTTTATTTTTTACTTTAGTTATATTTTTATTTTATTTTTTAGTTTTATGTTTTATTTTTTATTTTTAGTTTTAGGTTTAGGTTTTTAATTTATTTTTTTTAGGTTTAGGTTTTAGGTTTTTATTTTAAGTTTATTTTTAGTTTTTATTTTTTAGATTAAGTTTAGGTTTATTTTTGTTTATTTTATTTTATTTAGTTTAGGGTTTAGGTTTAGTTTATTTAAAGTTTAGGTTTAGGTTTGATTTATTTTATTTGAATTTATTTTAGTTTAGGTTCAGGTTTATTTTATTTTGTTTATTTTTGGTTTAGGTTCTTTTAGTTTAGGTTTTAGGTTTTACTTTTTATTTATTTTAAGGTTTCATTTTTAGGTTTATTTTTTTAGGTCTAGGTTTTTATTTAGGTTTTATTTTATTTTATATTATTTTAGGTTTATTTTATTTTTATTTTATGTTTAACTTTTATTTTATTTAGGTTTTTTATTTTTAGGTTTATTTTATGTTTTCCGTTTAGTTTAGGTTTTTATTTATTTTATTTAATTTAGTTTTTATTTTTTATTTTATTTTATTATTACATTTAGGTTTAGCTTTAGGTTATAGTTTAGGTTTTTATTTTATTTTTATTTTTTATTTTATTTAGGTTTAGGTTTTTTATTTATTTTATTTTTAGGTTTTATTTAATTTAGGTTTCTATTTTTAATTTTTTACAGTTTAGGGTTTCGTGTTTAAGGTTTGGGATTTAGGGTTTAGGGTTTAGGGTTTAGGGTTTAGGGTTATAGGTTTAGGATTTAGGGTTTAGGGTTTAGGGTTTAGGGTTTTATGGTTTAGGGTTTAAGGTTTTAAGGTTTAGGGTTTAGAGTTTAGGGTTGTCGATTTAGGGTTTAACGTTTAGGGTTTTGGGTTAGTTTTTGGGTTTAGAGTTTTGGGTTAGGGTTTTCTTTAATTTTTTAAGTAAATTGGTAGGTTTAGGTTTATTTAGTTTATTTAGTTTAATTTTTTTTTATTTAGGTTTATTTTTTATTTTTATTTAGTTTAGTTTATTTTGGAGTGTAATTTTAGTTCAAGAAGTTATATTGGTAGTGTTGTGACATTTGGTGAACAAGTCATTAAAATGCAAAATGTGAATGTTCTAGGAATGCATCTGGCTTGTTGTGTGATAAAAAAGTACCACTTAAACTTAAGGGAAAATTTTATGAAATGGTGGTAAGACCTGTAATGATTTATGGTGTAGAATGTTGGCTAATAAAAGAGAAGCAATAGACTAAGTTAAGTGTTGCAGAGATGAGGATGCTTAGGTGGATGAGTGACTTTACTCTTTGAGATAAGAGTGAAATGTTTATTTTCAAGAAAAAGTAGGAGTAGCTCTAGTGGTAAATAAAATTTGAGAGTGTCGCCTTAGATGGTTTGGCCACATAAAGCGTCAGCCGTCCAATGACTCGGTTAGGAGAGTAGATGCATTAGAATTGCCTTATGTTAAAAAAGGTAGATGTAGACCTACAAAGACATGGTTAAGATGTATAAAAATGAACTTAGTATACTTGAATTGAATGAGAATTTGACACATAATAGGACAAAATAAAGACAAAGGATTCAAGTAGCCAACCTCAGTTAGTGGGATAATGGCCTCTTGTTGTTGTTGTTTTCCTTATTTATTTTAGCTTATTTATTTTTTAGGTTTATGTTTATTTTTTAGTTTAGTTTTTTTTTTAGGTTTAGGTTTTATATTTATTTTTAGGTTTAGGTTTAGGTTTTTTTTTTATTTTTTTGGTTTAGCATTTAAAATTTTATTTTAGGTTTATTTTTATGTTTTATTTTTTAGTTTAGGTTTAGGTTTATTTTTAGTTTATTTAGGGTTAATTGAGGGTTTAGGGTTTAGGGTTTAGGGTTTAGGGTTTAAGGTTTTTTAGGGTTTAGGGTTTAGGGTTTAAGGTTTTAGGGTTTTTAGGGCTTATGATTTATAGTTCAGGGTCTAGGGTTTAGGTTTTAGGTCAAGGATTCAAGTTTTAGTTTAGGGTTTGGAGTTTTTGGTTTTTTTTAATAGGTAACAAATCTAGATTCAACATTTCTTCTTTTCAATTTAACCAACTAAGTAACACACCATGTTTTCTAAGACACAAGCGATGACATGGATAAAAAATGAGCACACATAGAGAAAATAAAAAACCCTAGATAACTAGAACCATCTCTACTGTAAAGACACATTTCCATAAGTAGCAGATTGGATCGACCATTCTTCAGTTTCTCCAATTCCCATCAGAATCACCCCAGCCTCTTGAGTAGCAGGATCCACCATTATATCCTCAATTTCTCCCTCCGCCAGCACCACGGTTGTAACCTCTGTCGCTCCTCCCACCTCCACAAACATCACTGCTCTGACTACCATCTCCATATCCACCAGCACTTCCAGATGCCCCACCACCACTATGATAACCGTTCCTCCTCTCTCGCCTATCGGAACTAGACTAAGCTGGTGATAATGTTCTTGTCAAGGTTCTTCCCATTCTTAGGGTTTAGGTTTAGGTTTATTAGGTTTTAGGGTTTAGGTTTATTTATTCATATTTTTAGTTACTTTAGGTTTAGGTTTAGGTTTTTGGGTTTAGGGTTTAGGGTTAGGATTTAGGGTTTAGGGTTTAAGGTTTAGGGTGTAGGGTTTACGGATAAGGGTTTAGGATTTTATGGATTATGCATTTAGGGTTTAGGGTTTAGAATTAGGGTTTTCAGGTTTAGAATTTTTTAGGTTGGGTTGTAGGGTAGTTTAGGGTTTAGGATTTTGGGTTTAGTGTATTTCTTTAATTAAGTAAATTGGTAGGTTTAGGTTTATTTAGTTTATTTTTAATTTATTTCAATTGATTTTATTTATTTATTTTTATTTAGGTTTATTTTTTATTTTATTAATAATTTATTTATTTAGTTTATTTATTTTAGTTTATGTTTTTATTTTAGTTAATTTTTAGGTTTAGTTTTAGGTTTAGGTTTATTTTTTAGTTGAGTTTTGTTTTATTTTATTTTTTTGGTTTAGGTTTAGGTTTTATTTTATTTTAGTTTAGGCTTTAAGTTTTATTTTAGGTTTATTTTAGGTAATATTTTTTAGTTTTGGTTTTTTTTTTAGTTTATGTTATTTTACTTAGTTTAGGTTTAGGCTTAGGTTTAGTTTATTTTATGTTTAGTGGTAGGTAATATTTATTTTAGTTTACATTATTTTAGTTTAGGTTTAGGTTTATTTTTTTTTTATTTTAGATTTAGGTTTTTTTTTAGTTATTTTAGGTTTTATTTTATTTGTTATAGGTTTTATTTTAGTTTTATTTTTTATGTTTATGTTTTATTTAGTTTTATTTTATTTTATTTTAGGTTAATTTTTTAATTTTAGGTTTAGTTTTATTTTATTTAGGTTTTCTATTTTTAGTTTAGTTTATGTTTTATTTATTTTATTTTAGTTTGTTTTTAATTTTATTTGTTCTTTTTAGGTTTAGGTTTAGGTTTAAGTTTTTTTATGTTTTATTTTATTTTATTTTTTATTTTATTTTTGTTTAGGTTTATTTATTTATTTTATATTTAGGTTTTATTTAGTTTAGGTTTATGTTTTTAGCTTTTTAGGGTTTAGAGTTTAGTTAGGTTAGGTTTTTATTTTTTTAGGTTTTAGGTTATATTTTTAGTTTAGGTTTAGGTTTATTTTTAGTTTATTTTATTTTATTTAGTTTATAGTTTAGGTTTAGTTTATTTTAAATTTATGTTTAAGTTTTATTTATTTTAGTTTAGTTTATTATAGTTTAGGTTTAAGTTTATTTTATTTTGTTTATTTTATTTTTATTTTTGGTTAAGTTTTTATTTTAAGTTTAGAGTTTGGGTTTTATTTTTTATTTATTTTTATATTTTATTTTGAGGTTTATTTATTAGGTTTAGTTTTTTATTTAGTTTTTTATTTATTCTGTATATTTTATTTATATTTTATTTTTAGTTTTTATTTTATTTAGGTTTTTTATTCTCAGGTTTATTTTATTTTTTTACTTTACTTTTAGATTTTATTTAAGTTCTTTTTTATTTTTTTATTTCATCTTATTTTTAGGTTTACTTTTAGGTTTTAGTTTAGGCATTTATTTTATTTTATTTTTTAATATTATGTAGGTTTAGGATTATTTATTTATTTTATCTTTAAATTTATTTACTTTAGGTTTAGATTTTAGGTGTTTAGGTATAGGGTTGAGGGTTTAGGGTTTGGTTTATGGTCAAGGTTTAGGGTTTTAGGTTTAGGGTTTAACGTAGGGTTTAGGTTTAGTGGGTTTAGTTTTGCTAGACAGATTTTGCTTTGTGGGTTTAGATTTTAGGTTGGTTTATTTTTTAGGCTCAGTAGGTTTTGTATAGGGTTTATTAGGATTTATAGGGTTTAGGGTTTGGAAGGTTTAGAACCATGTTTAGAGTTATTAGTTTGGTTATTGTTTAGGGTTTGGGTTTGAGGTTTAGTTTTAGGGTTTAGGGTTTAGGGTTTAGAGTGGTTTAGTGTTGGGCTCAGGGTTAGGTTTAGGGTCAGTAGTTTTTGGGTTTGGGTAGGGTAGGTTTAGGGTAGTTGGATTTTGGTTTTAGGCTTTATGCTTTAAGGTTTAGGGTTTTTTTTAAATTAAGTAAACTTGGTTTAGGTTTTCTTTTAGTCCATTTAGTTTATTTTTATTTTATTTTATTTATTTTATTTTTATTTTATTTAGATTTATTTTTTATTTTTATTTTATTTATTTTATTTCTTTTTGGTTTATTTATTTTAGTTTAGGTTTCTTATTTTAGTTTATTTTTTAGGTTTAGGTTTAGGTTTATGTTTGTTTTATAGTTTAGTTTTATTTTTATTTTATTTTTTAGTTTTAGGTTTTATTTTTTATTTTTAGGTTTAGGTTTGGGTTTTTATTTTATTTTTTTTAGGTTTAGGTTTTAGGTTTTATTTTGTAGTTTATGTTTATTTTTAGTTTATTTTACTTTATTTCATTTAGGGTTTAGGTTTAGTTTATTTTTGGTTTAGGCTTAGGTTTTATTTATTTTAGTTTAGTTTAGTATAGTTAAGTTTAGGTTTATTTCATTTTGTTTATTTTAGGGATAGGTTTTTTTTAGTTTAATGTTTATGTTTTATTTTCTATTTATTTTTAGGTTTATTTTTTAGTTATTTATTCTTTTATTTATTTTTATTTATTTTTATTTTTAGGGTTTAGGGTTTAGTGTCTAGGTTTTAGGTTTAGGATTAAGCATTTAGTTTAGGGTTTTTGGTTTTTTTTATTTAACGTAGTACAAATTTAGATTCAATAATTCATTTTTTTTATTTCATCAACCAAGTTACACACCAAGTTTTCTAAGACACAAGCTACAACATAAATAAAAAATGAGCATGCATAGCATAGGGTGGGTTTGGTGGGGGGGTTTAGGGTTTAGGGTTTTGGTTTAGGGGTGAAGTTTAGGGTTTAGGTTTAGGGTTTAGGTTTAGGTTTAGGTTTAGGTTTAACAAACAAAGAACAAATTATTCAACATTTGATTTCATCATCCAAGTAGCACAAGTTTCTACACAAGCGAGATAATCTCTAAAAAATGAGCACTAATCAAATGAGCACCATCAAAATGACATCATATCTCGATCTATCCTCCACTACCACCACGCAACTGCTATTCTTCGCCTCCATAACCACCATCGCCACCACCACCTCATATCCACCAACACTTCATGTATTCACCTCCCAACATTGGATGTTCTTCCATTCATAGGGTTTATAGTTAGATTAGAGTTTAGGGTTTAGGGCTAGTTTAGGGTTTAGGGTTAGTTTAGGGTTTAGGGGTTTTACGATTTAGGGTTTAGGGTTTTAGGGTTTAAGGTTTAGGGTTTAGGGTTGTAGGTTTAGGGTTGTAGGTTTAAGGCTTAGGTTTTAGGGTTTAGGGATAGTTTTAGGGTTTAGGGTTTAAGGTTTAGGGTTTAGGGTTAAGTATTTAGGGTTTAGGCTTTTTTTTTTAAAATTCAATAAATCGATAGGTTTAAGTTTATTTAGTTTATTTCTTATTTATTTGAGTTTATTTTACTTTTTAATTTTATTTAGGTTTATTTTTTATTTAGTTTAGTTTATTTATTTTAGGTTTATTTATTTTAATTTAGATTTATTATTTTAGTTCACTTTTTAAGTTTAGGTTTATTTTTAGTTGAGCTTAATTTTTATTTTATTTTTTAGGTTTAGATTTTATTTTTTTATTTTTAGGTTTAAGTTTAGGTTTTTATTTTATTTGTTAGGTTTAAGTTTTAGGTTTTTATTTTAGGTATAATATTTGGTTTTCTTTTTCAGTTTAGGTTTACGTTAATTTTTAGTTTACTTTATTTTATTTACTTTAGGTTTACATTTTTTTTTTTTATGTTTAGGTTTAGTTTTATTTATTTTTTAGTTTATTTTAGTTTAGGATTAAGTTTATTTTATTTTGTTTAATTTATTTTTATTTTAGGGTTAGGCTTTCTTTTTAGTTTAGGGTTTAGTTTTTATTTTTAATTTATTTTTAAGTTTTATTTTTAGGTTTATTTTTTAGGTTTAGTTTTTTATTTGGATTTTATTTTATTTTAGTTTAGGTTTATTTTATTTTTATTTTAAGTTTAATTTTTATTTAATTTAGGTTTTTTATTTTAGAGTTTAGGTTAGGTTTTTATTTATTTTATTTTATTTTAGTTTTAATTTTTTATTTTAATTTCTTTTTAGTTTTAAGTTTAGGTTTAGGTTTTACTATGTTTTTATTTTATTTTTTGTAATCTCTTTTCATTTAGGTTTATTTATTTATTTTATTTTTAGGTTTTATTTAGTTTAGGTTTAGGTTTTTAGCTTTTTAGGGTTTATAGTTTAGGGTTTATGGTTTAGGGTTTAAATTTTAGGGTTTAGGTCTTAAGTTTAGGGTTTAAGTTTTAGTTTAGGGTTTAAAGATTTTTTTCTTAATAGAGAATAAATTCATATTCAACATTTCTCTTTTCGATTTGATCAACCAATTAGCACCCCAAGTTTTCTAAGACACAAGTGATGACATAGATAAAAAATGAGCACCTATAGAGTGAATCAAAATCTACAACCGCTTTACGCTTAAAGATAGTTTCATAAGCAGTAGATCGGATCGATCGTTCATCAGTTTCTCCAATTCTGTTCAGAACCACCCCTGCCACTCGGGTATTGGGATCCACCATCATATCCCTGATCTCTCCCTCCGCCACCACCACGGCTGTAAGTTTCGTCGCTCCTCTAGCCTTCATAACCACTACTACTCTGACCATCACCTCCATATCCCCCAGCACCTCCAGATCCCCCACCACCCCTATAATAAATGCCACCACTACCTTCACCTCCACCACCAGATCTAGACTGAGCCTAGTTGATGGTGAAATTCCTGCTATCAAGGTTTTGCTCATTCTTAGTGTTTAGGGTTAGTTTATGGTTTAGATTTTAGGGTTAATTTAGGGTTTAGGGTTGTAGGTTTTATGATTTAGGGTTTAAGGTTTAGTGTTTAGGGTTTAGGGTTTATGGCTTTAAGATTCAGGGTTTAGGGTTTAAGGTTTACGGTTTAGGGTTGTAGGTTTAGGGATGTAGTTTTAGGGTTTACGGTTTAGGGTTTAAGGTTTAGGATTTAGGTTTTAGGATTTTTTTTTTAAATTAAGTCAACCGGTAGGTTTAAGTTTATTTAATTTACATATTATTTCTTTGAGTTTATTTTATTTTTATTTTTTTAAGGTTTATTTTTTATTTTTATTTATTTTTGTTTATTTATGTAAGGTTTATTTATTTTAGTTTATTTTTTTGTTTTAGGTTTATTTTTTAGTTGAGTTTTATTATTTTATTTTAGTCAAGTTTATTTTATTTTTAGTTTAGGTGTAAGTTTATATTTTACTTTTTAGGTTTAAGTTTTGGATTAATTTTAAAGTTTTATCTTTTAGTTTAGGTTTAGGTTTAATTTTAGTTTATTTTATATTATTTAGTTTATGTTTAAGTTTAGGTTTAGTTTTTTTATTTAGGTTTTTTATTCTTAGGTTTACTTTAATTTTTTAGTTTTGATTTTATTTATTATTTTAGTTTATTTATTTTATTTTTAGGTTTAGGTTTGGTTTAGTTTATGTTTTATTTTATTTTATTATATTTATTATATTTAGGTTTCAATTTTATTTATTTTAATTTAAATTTAATTTGTTTAGGTTTAGGTTTTAGGTTTAGGGTTTAGGGTTTAGTAGGAGTAGAGTTTAGGGTTTGGGAGGTAGGGTTAGGGTTTGTGGGTTTAGGGTTTAGGGTTTAGGGTTTAGGAGGGCTCTGTTAACTTGGGTTTAGGGTTTTAGGGTTTAGGGTTTAGGTTTAGGGTAAAGTTTAGGAGTAGGTGGGTTGTGGCTAGATTTTAAGGTTTAGGGTTTAGGTCACTTGGTAGGTTTAGGTTTAGATCAGGGTTTAGGGTTATTTTAAGGTTTAGGGTCATTTTATGATTTAGTGTGGTTTTGGGTTTAGGGTTAAAATACCAAAGAGGTTTATTTATTTAGTCATTCTTTATCAGGTGTATTTGGTTATTTTATGTTTATTTATTTGGTTTAGTTTTATTTTATTTTATTTTAGTTTAGGTTTAGGTTTATTTTATTTTAAGGTTTTATTTTATTTTGGATTTTAAGTTTTAGTTTAAGTTTAATTTAGATTTATTTTATTTAGTTTAGGTTTAGGTTTAGTTTATTTTGGAGGTTTAGGTTTATTTATTTGAGGTTTATGTTTTGTGTATTTAAGACATTTTTTTAGGGTAGTGGAGGAGGGAGTGGAGGGTTTGAGGAGGTTAGCATTTAGGTTTAGGGTTTAGAGTTTAGGGTTTAGCTCAGGGTAGGGTTTTTAGGGTTAGGAGTTAGTGGGAGGTTAGTTTTGGTTTAGGGTTAATTTTAGTTTTAGAGTTTAGTTTAAGGTCAGGTTTAGGTTTATAAGTTTAGGGTCAGTTTAGGATTAGTTTTAGGGTTTGGTTTTAGGTTTAGGGTTTAGGGTTTATTTTAAAAAAATTAAGTAAACTTGTAGGTTTAGGTTATTAGTTTATTTAGTTTATTTTTTATTTATTTTAGTTTATTTTATTTTTTATTTTTATTTAGGTTTAATCTTTATTTTTATTTATTCTAAGTTTATTTTTTTAGTTTAGGATTTTTATTTTTTGTTTATTTTTATTTTTATTTTAGGTTTATTTTTATTTTTAGCTTTAGGTTTATATTTTATGTTTAGTTTTATTTTTATTTTATTTTATAGGTTTAGGTTTTATTTTTTTTTTAGGTTTAGGTTTACATTTCATTTTATTTTTTAGGTTTATTTTTTAGTTTTATAGTTTTAGGTTTATTTTTTGTTTATTTTATTTTAGTTTAGAGTTTAGGTTTAGTTTATTTTAGGTTTAGGTTTAGGTTTATGTTTATTTTATTTTGATTGTTTTGGGTTTAGGTTTTTTTAGTGTAAGGTTTAGGTTTATTTTTATTTATTTTTTTATTTTTTTAGTTTAGGTTTTATTTATTTTTATTTTAATGTATTTTAGGTTTATTTTTATTTTATTTTACGTTTAGTTTTATTTTATTTAGGTATTTTTACTTATTATTTATTTTATTTTAGTTTAGTTTAGGTTTTTTATTTTATTGTAATTTAGCTTTTATTTTTTATTTTATTATTTAGGTTTTGGTTTAGGTTTTAGTTTAGGTTTTTTTTTATTTAGGTTTAACTTCCATCTATCTTCATCTCATCTTCATCCTACAAAATTTCACCAGGTCTCAGCCCACATTTAGCTCAGTGCATCAGTATTCTAGCCCAGGGCCCAGGGCCTGTGGCCTGCCCCCAGGGCCCAGGGCCTACCTGGGGCCTTTGTGGCCTAGGGTTTAGGCCCAAGGCCTAGGGCTCAGGCCCTAGGGTGTTTGTAGCCTTTAGGGTTTTGGGTTTTTTAATAGAGAACAAATTTAGATACAACATCTCTTCTTTTCGATTTCATCAACCAAGTAACAAACCTGGGAAGTGAGGTAATCAAATGATCTTCTTGGGGCTAGCTAAAGCCTCGTGTTCTCGAGTTGTCAAGACTATATACCCATTACCATTCAATCTTATATAAATTAACACATGAATATAAGAAATAGAGCTCAACATTCATGCACTTAAGCTATAAAAATATGCTTTTGTTATGTATTTATAACTAGCATCATAACACATATTATTATTCATTTATAAGCTTTTGAAAATACATTTGATTTAATAGTGATAATAGCCATGCATATATATTGAATTAAATCAACACATGCAAGCTTACATAAAGGAAATCTATTTTATTTTACTTGATTTTGAAAGATGGATGCATGAATTCAAATGACATACCAAATTTAACATGATTGGAAAGAGGACAATCAAATATAAGCATGTGATTCATTCAACCAAACTAGTTCTTAAGGACTATCAAATCAAATAAGATTATTTAAAGCAAACCAAAGCTTCTTTATTAATTAAGTTTTGATTTGATTTGATTTAAAGAGGAGAAGAGAAATCATTACATGTTGATTTAAACCCATTCCCACATTAGTGATTTGATTTAATTTAAGGAAATGTAATTAAGTTGATTTTATGGGTTAATTAAGTTGAACTTTAATTAGATGAATTAATTACCCTTACCTATATGTCACTTTAAAGTAATTAACTAAATTATGAGCCAACATGATATGCATGGAAAATAAACTTTCAATGATCCTAGAAATAAAAGGGCCTAATGCAATTGGCTCATGATTAATAGTTAATTAGATTAAGAGACTTAATTTATTTCTCTTATGGTTTTCCCACACATGTGGACTAACATAATTTCATTAAACCCTTAGGTTATTAAAACCCAAAGATCTACCCCATGATTTAATTAATTAAGGTATGATGTGATTATGATTTCAATTTGATTAAGTGATTTAATTAATTAGTAAAATCTTAACTAATTTCATTTTAAAATAGGGTGAAATGAACTTAGGGAAAGGGGTCTCAACCCTATTCCTCAGTTCACTTACTATTGAACAATGATAGATAAACTTAATTAACAAATTCAATATTGTTCATGGGACTAACTAACCATTAATTAACTTAAAAGAGAAGTTAAGTTTTAACAAGTCAATTTTCCTAATTAAGTGAGCAATAAATCCCAAAAAATCAAGGAGGTCATCCCATTAAATTAATACAAAATTTGGGATTAAGTAATTAAGGAGTAATTATGCTAATAAATTTTGTAATTAAACTTAATTAAACATTAATTACTATTCAAAATTAGTTAATCATTTTCATTAATTATCCTATTAAATACCATTAAAATGAGTATTTATTTGAATTTTTTTATTTCCTATGATTTTTATGACTTTTAGAAGTTTCAGCCATTAAAAATGATTAATTAAGCCTACTGAAAGCCTAACTTTGTTGGCACCACGGACATCGACGTGCACACTTTCCATGTGGCATGACATTAATTAAAACTTATCCGACTCTAGTGCGCGCGGGACGCGGCTTTCGCCTACCATCCGATCAAGATCGACGGCTACAATCCACAACTTAATAAGATTAAATAGATCGATCTAGCAAACTAATCATGACATTCCGATCACTGAATGGACTGGTGATCCAACATCACACGAGTGAGGGGAGAATGGAGTCCCCAATGCTCACTTGATCCTAGCTTACCTGAGCTCGGATCAACTCCAAAAGGATCCCACACCTTCACGACATCGATCAAAGGGGATCCAATGGTCAAGATCACATGAGATGCAAGTTTTCTTCAAAAAGTGCCAACCCATTTTTGCCTAAGGATCAATTTTTGAAGCATACCACCTGAGCTCAAGATCGATGGCTCAAAAGATAATAAAGCTTCATCTAGTGGAGATGAAGCCCTTGAGCAAAAAATTAGATCAATTCCTTGACGTTCTCTTGAAAGGCCACAAACTAATGATTTAGAGCTCAGCTTTGATCGAAGTCCCACCTCCGGTGCATGCAAAGTTAATTTGAGTTTGATGGAGAAATGAGGTGGTTAGGTCAGAAATGGGAGTGTCCTATTTCATGATAGATGGGAATGGCATTTTTCCATCGATGAATGAGCTTAGAAATGGATCTAGCTCATCTTGGGTAACTAGGGCTTTGAGGAATGATTTTGTGTGTATTTGAGGAAACAAAGGGGTGTATACCCCTTCATCTTGATCGATGGTGGATTGGTGGGTTTGGAAGGTCCATCCCCATCTCGGGAGTCATGTGTAGGGAGGAGGTGAGTTGGCTCGGCTTGGTTGGTTGAAGGTGTGGAGGTGGCTACCAAGGAGGAATCATGGGTGTCCTATGGGTTTCAAATCCTAATTGGGAGGGTGAGGTGATTTCACCTCCCATGGGTCATGGCACCCAACCACCCCTGGGTCTTAGTGGGTCTGTGCCTAGTGGACCATTGGGAGAGTACCAAGTGGCCATGGAATGGAAATGACCACTTACATGGGTGATTTGTCTCATGTGATGCCCTTGACCCAAGGGTGGAAGGATCATTTAGCATTGGATTTAATTTGGGTAGATTTAAAATGAGCCAAAAGTGGGTTAGCCCAAATTTCAAGTCAATTGGAATTGATTCAGTTATGTTTGGCTCAATTTGGCTCATTTAGGTCAAATTGGGTCAAACCAAGGGTTAGGTCAAGTTTATATGATCATTTAGGATGTTTTGTTTCAATTGTTTGGTTAGTTTGGCTTAGATTTTATTTTGGCTCATTTGAATTCATTTGGGTCAAATGGTTAAGTTGACCATTTGACCAAATTGGCCAAATTGGCTTTGGGTGTTGGTTTGGGTTTAGTTGACCAATTGAAGATGATTGTATTTGTTTTCAATTAATTTGGATTTAGTTTGTTTAGCCAACTTGAATCTTTAGGTCAATTTGGGCTGTAGTCAATTGGGTTCAAATGGGTCCAATCATGGCTTTGGTCAAGTTCAACAATCAATTTGGAATGAACTTGAGCCATTGGTTGCAATCAATGGTTTATATTTTGATTTGACCCAATTTGGTCTTTTAGGTCAATTTTCAATTTGGGTCAAGAGGGCCAATTGGGTTTGGTTTGACTCAAGGCCAAGTCATATTCAAATATTAATTTTGATTTGGTATGAATCATTGGTTTCAAGGATTTGGCTTTTGCAATTTGGCTAGTTTGGTTCATATGGGTTAAGGGGTTGACTTGGTCAAATGACCAAGTTGACTTGGTTTGACCCAATTTATACAATTGATCAACCGGGTGATCAAAAAATCATGATGGGAGGTTTTGATTTGGTTCAATCCAATTTGGGTAGGATTAGAACTGGATCAAATTGGGTCAAATTGGCCATTTTGGGTCAAGGACCAATTGGTTGGTTTGATTTTGACTTTGATTTAGTTGAGTTTATATATGGATTTGGGATTGATATATAAATTCAATTGTATTAGGTTCAAATGGGTTTTGGTTCATTTGAACATTTCAAGTCAAAAGTGTTAAGTAGGGTTTGATGTGGGTCAATTTTGGTTTGGCTTTATGATTATAGATTTCATTTATATTTGTGAATATGATTGAATGTATGATTGATTCATGAGAAAATCAATTCAATTTGGGTTTTGGAATGAAGGAATTTGGCTAAGTCCAATGGAGTTGGGTCATGTAGTTTGATTTTGATTTGGTTTGATTTAGTTTTGATGATTTAAATGTATATTTTATTTAAATTTGTGAAGATGATTGAAAATATGATTGATTTGTGAGAAAATCAATTGAGTTTGACTTGATTTGGATTAAGATTTGGCTAAGTCCATTTATATATGTGAAGGGTTTTGATTTAATTTAATTTAGTCTGATTTACTTTTGATCATTTGAATGTAGATTTGATTTAGATTTAAAAAGATGATTGAAGATATAAATTTATTATGAGAAAATCAATTGATTTTCAATTGATTTGGATTAAGATTTGGCTAAGTCCATGGGATAGGTCATATGAAGGGTTTCAAGTTTGGATTTGATCATGGGCTTCAATCATTTGGTTTTGAATTTGGGTTTGGATTTGAGGAATTTGATGTTTGAATGAACTTGAGGTTTGGTTTGAGAAGGTGAACATGGATTGGATTTGGGTTGTAGTGGATTATCCTAACTCAAGGCATAACCTAATCATATAGTTAACCCTTCTAAGTCTTAGCTTAAGTGTTGTTTACCTAATTGTTAAGTGTCATATGACTGGGAAGTCTTAGTGTCTAGAAGACTCCTAAGTCTAAGATGGGAAGATTGAATCCACACTCCAAAAGTGAGGTCAACAGTTCCATAGCCCTTGAGATAGATGATTGGACCAAGCCAAGTTTCACATTGACTGGATACATCTTTTAACGATTTGTTTGGGAGACCATGGATACATGAGAACAACATAGTTCCATCCTCTTACATCATGTATGAAGTTTATGAGAGGTGGGATCTCATGTCAAAGGAGATCTCAAGTTATTTACTAACGAGGTTGACATATATGAGGATGCGCTTACTACCTCCCTCAAAATCAACAAGTATTCTTACAACTTGGCCAAAGTTTAAAAATAAAAAAAAAGTAAAAGAAAAGAAAAATAAAAGAAAAAAAAAAGAAAAGAAAAAAGTGAAAATGAAAAGAAAATAAAAGGAGTGAAATAGACTTGGAGGAGGAAGTGAAGTATGACATTAAATTCCCACAGCTTCTTACTCCATTCAACATATATAATGACATACACTCAGGGAAGAAGAGGCCACTGGCAGTCCTGGGTGAAAACCCTTTATTGGCCACCCAATAGAAGATATGTCCCAGCTAGAGTAGACCTTATCCATATATATAGACTTAGAATCTAGTTCATAAGATGAGCCTTATAGGGTAGCACACTAGCTCTTCGTAGATTCCCTTGAGGTGAATCTGAGCCAAATAGAGATGAAGATCGCTCCAAAGCAAAGCATAAGTGTATCCAAGTCTATATGTGAAATAGTTTAGGCATCGCTTGGGAACCTTAGCTCTAACCCACTTTCTCTCAAAGTTGAGGGTTTGGTAGTTAAGGAAGCCCCTAAGTCATCCATAGTGTGAAGAGTCGAGGTTCTGGGAACATCATCCTCAAGTCAAGAAATTGATGTAGAACTTGAGGATGATTCATATAAAGATTTAATAGAATTACCTTTGATTGGTATTTGTCTTGTGTTCATAATTTAGCAAAAAAAGGGTTAATCCCATATACTTGGTCAAAGCATAAGTAGACTATTTTGAAAGAATATGGAAGAACAAATGCAAAAGCTCTCAATCAAGATAGGATTAAGATTCTATAGTGGTCTACCGATGATATTACTTAGTCATCACCAATCATTTAGAATCGACAAGTTCTTTTCAAATCACATTAACTCATATGAGAGCTTGCTTAGAACTTCGATGATCCAAATGATTTTGAAGTCAAAGATGCACTAGAGTTCAGAGATCAAGTCAACCATCGACATCTCAAGAAGAATTGACTTAGAAGAAGAAGATCCATGAACATACAACAGTTCTTTATTGAATGAAATTGAAACCAATGACTTAGTTCTATTGACTAAGTTTAAGGACTACTTTGCATGGAGTTATGAAGAGATGCTGATTGGCTCTGACTAGCAACCATAAACTAGCAATAGACCTACTACTAACCCTATCAAGCAAACTCCTAGACGCATGCGATTAGACATAGAATAATAGGTCATTTTTCAAGTCAAGAAATTGATCGATGTTGGCTTCATCTAGGAAGCAAAAATACCCTACCTAGTTAGCTAGCGCTATCCCAGTTAAGAAAAAGAATGGCCAAATTCACATATGCATCGATTTTAGGGATTAAAAAAGGGTATGTCCAAAAGATGAATTTTCACTACCAATGTTGATGATGGACATTGCCTCATCTCATGCGCCTTCTCTTTCATAGATGGTTTATCCGGATATAACCAAATAAAGATGGCCCGATGAAAGATAGACACTATTTTTCCCCTGAATCTATTGCTATAAGGTCATGCCTTTAGCCTTAAAAAAATGTCATACCACTTATGACTTGAATCTTCAATGAACTCATTCATCATCAAGTTGAGTGTTATGTCGATGATCTCATGGTCAAAAGTAGAGAAAAGGAAGACCATCTCTTTGACTTGAGAAGTTTTGAACATTTAAGATAATTTAACTCAAAATGAACACCCGTAAGTGCCGTGAGTAGCTTCAGAATATTCCTTTGGTTTGTTGTCCACACTAGGGAATCAAAATCGATCTAGAGATGATCATATTAAAATGCCACCCCTAAAAGTTTAACTCAACTGATCATTATAAGGGGGCACATATCTAAGATGCTTTATCCAACCTATCGAAGATGTCGATTCTCAAAACTTGTCAAAAGATGCCAAGTTTTAGTAGGATGACAAGTGTGAGCATGCCTTCGAAGGCATCAAGCATTACCTGATGTCACCATGGGTTCTAGCAGCCCCTATTTCGAGAAAGTAACTCACACTTTACGTTGTTGCATTAGATGACTCCTTTGGTGTTTTGTTGGCCAAGCCAAATTAAGGGAAGAAATTCTACTACCTCACCATCTAATCCTCATGAGGCTAATTATCCACCCATTAAGAAGCATTGTAGCTTTAATCTTTGCATCCAAAAGCTACAACACTACATGCTTCCTGGTGAATTTAATCTCTATAACAATAGTATCTAGTGACATGACACGCTATCCATGATTGGCATGATGGTCCATGATCCTCAGTTGACATTACCTATGAACCTCTCTATGCGATGAATGGAAAACTACTAGTAGGTTTCTACAAGACACCCACCTCTTAATTTCTCGCTTAGTGAATATCTCCCATATGAACAAATCATGAACTTAGCATGCTAAATTCACATAGAGATGTACTTTGATGGTGCAACTTCCTCTCAAAGAGGAGAAGAACCCTAATCTACTATTCTAGTAAAAATAGGGGTAGGAATAGTTATCTTAACTTCAGACCGTGATGTTATGAGATTCTTTTATCATCTATCCAATCCTCGCACTAACAACAAATCTGAATATGAGGTTCTGATTGCCGGTCTGGAGTTAGTCATTACTCTAAGCATCCAAAACATCAACATTTTTGGAGATTCTCAGCTAATTATCAACTAAACCACTAGGTCTTTTAAGGTTATAAAGCCCATGCTCCATCACTATAATAAGTATACCATAGAGTTATTGGCCCAAATAATAAAGGTTACCATTTATAAGATTCCTCGAGTAAAGAACATTGTAGCATATACTTTAGCCAAGCTTGCTAAGGAGTTGGGATGTCTGGAGGATGATCCATATCAGTAAAGGTCCAAAATAGAAAGTTTATCCCTTATTGATATTGAACTCATCAAAGTACTCTTGAAGGGGAGGTTGCCATTGCCAAGAAGGATGAGGAGTTAGATTGAGAAACCATTCATGGATTACTTAAATAAAGATAAACTACCTCAAGAGAAGTCAAGCCTTTGATGAAGTAGAGAGCACTTTCTTATGCTCTTATGGATGGTGTCTTGTATGCGATCTTTCGATCATATGTGGTTATATTTTTAGACAAGCACAAGCTCATAAGATCATGATCGAGGTACACTGTGATTATGTGGAGCCAACCACCCAATCAAGATGAAACCCAAGATCAAGAGACTGATACTACACCGATAATGAAAGATTACATGGATAACTAGAGATGCCACCAATGTCAAATACACTTGAGGTTCTGCCACCACCCAATATTCTACATCATACATTGGCCTCATGCCCATTCGAAAGTGGGGTACATATAGTGGGTCTGATTGATCCTCCTTCTTCTAAGGGTCATCAATTTATCTTAGCTGCTATTGACTACTTTTCCAAATGGGAGAAGATGATTATGCTCAAAGAGGTCATAGCTCAACATGTGCTCTAGTTTTTTAGGAACCATATCATATATAGGTTTGGAGTGCCTCGATGAATTATATTTGATAATGACACTACATTCAAGAGCACTGAGATCAACTTTCGAGACATAAAGAGAGATATTCTACCATCAACTAATCGAGGTCAAATGGATTAGCAGAAGCCTTCAACAAAACTCTCATCCAAATACTAAAGAAGACACTCAACAATAATAAGCGATGGTGGCATGAGCAGTTTGTTGAAGCCTTGTGGGCATACCGCACCAAATATAGAACACCAACTTAGCCTACTCCTTTCTCCTTATAGGGTCTAAGTCGCTCCATTAAGTCCAACTCCCATCACTAAGGATAGTTGTGGGTAGCATGATCACAACAGAGTAGAATGCCATGTTACTGTTAGAAGAGCTCGAAGGTTTAGAAAAGAGATGCCTCAGGCATGCCAAAACCTCGAGTTGTACAAAGCTAAAATGATTCAAGCTCACAACAAGTTGATTCATCTTAGAGCTTTCAAGTTGGAGAGCTTATTTTAGTTCAAAAAGATGATTGTTGCCCATCATAAGATGGGAGGCAAGTTTGAACCCACTTGGGAAGGCCCTTCGCATAGAAAAGGCCAAGGAGGATCTTATCAACTTATTAATCATAAGGAGAAGGCCCAATGCTTCTAATCAATGGGCACTTAAAGAAATATTATAAATCATGTTTAAAAATAAATATCATTAATGAAAATTCTATTTTGAATTCAATCTCTTCCATGTTAAAGTATTCTTGTTTGTGAATCACATCATGTAGGGTAGGTGTAAGGAAATCGAAAATGTCCTATCCTTCAAATACACAACATAAACCCAAACTACACATAAACATATAAAATACACATATCTTTTATCTCGCTACTGAAGTTTAGATAATGCCCCAATACACTCACTCAAGATTTTAGGTCTAAAGTGCTACCGCAGTGTGTCACCCTAGTGGTCTTCTTGGTTTGAGGATGTAAGTCTGTATGCTTTCCTTCCTTATTTTGGCTAATAATAAGCTTTGTTAGTTTGGTGCCTCACATGTGGTAAGCTACCTTATGTTGGGTTCATTTAAGAGGATGTGAGTCTGCTATGCTTTCTTCTTGGATTAGCCTTCATGCACTTATTGGGTCAAGTATATTGAGGATAAGTCCCCTGGCTCCTTCCTCAAATGCTTCAAGTCTAGGTCCAATCCTTCCTCGGGCTCCCCGCCAAAAGTAGTCGCTCTAGTCGAAGCATATGTCCCACCGATGATAGACTATTCTGATCATTAATTTTGCTTGGAAAGTTGTAAACTTACATGCTTTCCTTCCATATTGATCAGAGAACCATACACCTTAGTTGGTTTCTCACTATGTCATGGATACACCACTCATGATGATGGATACACCTTAGGTTGGTTCTCACACCCAGATACACCACTCATGGTGATGTAAGTCTTATGCTTTCTCCTTGAGTTGGCCACCGCATACACCTATAGCTTTCTAAGGCTGGATATTAGCAACCTCTCCTATGGACCCTATATTTGGATCACATCCTTTATGACCCCATTTAGACTACCCAGGTTATCATATTGGATAGTTCCCCTTCCTACTAATCATCTTTATGGTTGAGAATTCATCTGTAGATGTGCGATTCTCACTTGGTCCAAGAATCTAAGATAGTGAAGGTCCATATAGCCCCTTCTCTCAGGTCCTCACACCAACATGGTCCACACAAACTTATAAATAAAATATACATTTGTGATTAGATGACACCTAGTTTCCTTTCCTAAGCAAGTATCTTATCTTTAAGTCTATTTTAACAAAACTCTCTATAGGAATCACCTGAAAACTCTTGAGTTGGTATAAGTCCCTAGTGGCATTCACTCAAGAGTCCCCTAAGTCAGTTGATTTGTCATGCTACCATAGTCACCCCAATGGTTATTCCTTGCTTTAGAAGATGTAAGTCTATGCCTTCTTCCTAGCATGCTTGCACCTAAAGGCAACCCTTAGGTTAGCTAGCTCTACCCCATGACCAGATTATATCCCTTGGATTTGTAAATTGAGATAGACAAGTCCGATATAGCCCTTCTCGTGGTCCATCGATCTCCATGGTCCATAAATTAAATCTATCAAATTTGATCGAGCTCACATCCCTAGTAGATATGCCCTTAATTTCAAATCAAACTAAACTAAACAAACATATCAAATCACATGAAAAAAAATTAAGATAAAATTAATCTTAACTACTTTTGAGTTGACATAACTCCCCAATGACATTCACATAGTAGTCACTAGGTCTGATTTGTTGTGTGCATCCAAGTCACCTGGTTGTTCCTAACTTTGAAGATGTAAGTCTACTATGCCTTCTTCCTGCACAACCATTGCACATTGAAAGGTAACCCTTAGGTTGGCTAGCTCTACCAAATGGGTAGACTATCCCTTGATTTGTAAACTTAGGTAGGTCTAATAATCCCTTCTCAATGGTCCATCGACACCAACAAGGTCCATACATTAACTCAAATTAAATTAAACCAAATCTGACCCTGAGTTAAATCACACCCTTCTCCCTAGTGAGCCCCAAATCATATATAAGAAGTCAAGCAACAAATCAAATTCAAAACCAACCTCCAATGGAACAAATTAAACCACCTAATAGAGTCTAAATCAAAGAAATCAACCAAACTATTCTTCCAGTGGATACATCCTAAATAAATCTATGAAATCAAACTCAAATCCCAATCCCCACAATAACCGCTTCCCTAGGTTCATATACCGATCCCACACTCGAGCTATCTCTAACATATGCCTCCACATCAGTTAAAATAAAATAAATTAAAGTTCATTCAATCTTAATACCTATTAGATTATAGATTCTTATCTCTAGAAGATCTTTTTTCCATAGATCATATAATCAAATCAAATTCAAACGTTATCCCTAACAAATTTTCTCCTTTTATGCCCTCGACATGGACCCCTCATATGTCATGTCCAATGCATGTGTGATCCCTTTGCAGATCTCCCTCCATTTCCTCAACATGAAATTCTCATCAAATCTTATTTCTTCTCTTATGCACACCTTTAATACTTCAACCAAAAGCTAACAATGTATTTGTTCAAATTACATCATCTTAACATTGTAATCAATATTTTATGATTTGGATGGTGCAAGCTTAAAACTAACTATACAATATCATGCAAAAAACATATTATATTATTAATTAACACACTATATTATATTATAATATATGATGTTATTTTTATAATTTATTATAATATATTATATTGTCTAACATTACACCTTATTAGAATCACTTAAAAGGAATAAATAATAAAATTTTCAAAATCTGAATAATGTTCATTTTGATGTACAATTGTTAATTTTCTATTAGAAATGGTACAAATAGATAATTTTCGTGTTGTTTTGGTGTGTATCGTGAAATTTGGCCAAATTCTTCCATCTCAACCTTAAATTAACATTTTGTGAGTTTTGACCCAATGTATATAACAAAAGTAAAACATACTAAAATGTACAATAACATTTAGTAACACCACCACATTCATATATATGTGAAGTTATACTATTATGTATATTATATTTTAATATGTTTTCATATAACATATTATCTTACATTAAACCTTAAAATGAATCACTTTAAGTAAAATTTATAAAATTGGATGAAAATGAACATTTATTTTGATGCAAAAATTCCAATCTTTTGATTAAATGACACACCATAGCACCCCCAATGATGTTCCCTAAAGCTTACCAAATTTGGCCAAATCCTCATCTTAACCATAAATTAATTTTATGAATTATACCAATACAAACTCTACTACATCATACACAACAAACTAAAATATGCTAAACAAGTAGTATTAATAATAATATATATATGATGCTACACTATGTTATGGCATCATGTATTATAATACACTATAATATATTATATTATATTATATTGCATATCACAAGGATTTAAGATAAAAATCATAAAATTCATCTAAATAATAAAAAACTATATATTTTAGTCATTACTTACATATTTTAAATTGAAATAATATATTATGATGCCATGCTCAATTATGAATTTGGTCAAATTCCACCATTTTGAAGTCTAAATCAACATTTTATAAATAATGCTAGTGTAGTTTTGACATGATTGTAAAATACTAAAAGAATTTAAAATTCACAATATATTATGATATATGTTATACTATGCTACATAATATTATTTTGAACATTAAATCTTACTTTTAGACTATAAGTGAGTAGCACACCTTGGTACTACAACATAATTATTACAAATTTAACAAATTTCATCATGATTTATTAAATGAATATTTTTATTTATATTCATATAGACTATAGCACAATACCATAATATACTAAAAACATTTCAAAACATCTTATAACATCCAAAACACATCACTATGCTCAAATATATGATGCTACATTATACAATATATGGTATTATAATATGATAGGGTTAAGTTTGGGTATTCAAATCTTAATCAAGGGAATGTCTCTTGAAAACATTTTCTTTTAGCTACCAAAACTATGATAAGATTAGGTCATTCTTTGATCTACTCAATGACATCTTTTAAAAGCTTTAGGTTTTAAGGTTTGTGTTGGGGTTTAGGTTGTTTTGGTTTAGGTTTAGTAATTTAGGTTTATTTGTGCTTTTAGGGGTTTAGGTTTGTAGTTTAGGTTTAGGTTTAGGTCTATTTAGGTTTATTTTAGTCTATTTTTAGGTTTAGTTTGACTTTTAGGGTTTGTTTAGTTTTTATTTTGCTTTTTTTTTATTTTAAGTTTTATTTAGTTTAGGATTTAAGGTTTATTTAAGTTTTATTTAGGTTTTTTTATTTTTTAATAGAGAAAATTAAAATTCAACATTTCTTTTGATTTCATCAACCAAGTAGCAACTAAGTTTTCTAAGACACTTTATGACATAGATAAAAAAATGAGCACCATTATAAATTAAAATGCTAGATAAGTATCTCAATAAAGATAGTTCCATAAGCAGAATCTCGATTATATTTAAAACCACCACCTCTCGAGTAACGGGATCTTCCATTCATATCCCCGATCTCTTCCTCCTCCGCCACCATGGCTGTAACCTCCATCGCTTCTCCTTCTTCCATAACCACCACTACTCCAACCACCACCTCCATATCCACTAGCACGTCTAGATCGATAACCACCACCTCTTGCCTCACATCAAGATTTTGCCTTTGACTAGAGATAATCAGCCAAGGTTTACCCATTCTTAGGGTATTTTAGGTTATGAGGTTTAGGTTTAGATTTGGTTTTTAGATTTAGTTTAGGGTTTATTTTAGGGTTTTGTGGTTTAGGTTTTAAAGTTTATGGTTTAGGGTTTATGGCTTAGGGTTTATTTTATAATAAAGATTAATTTATTTAGGTTTATTTAGTCTATTTTGTTTATTTGAGTTTATTTAATATTTTATTTAAGTTTATTTTATTTTTATTTATTTAGTTTATTTATTTATTTATTTTAGTTTAGTATTTTTAGTTTATTTTTTTTAGGATTTTTAGTGAGTTTATTTATATTTTTTAGGTTTTATGTTAGGTATGTTTATAGGATTTAGGGTTTATTTTAGGTATTTAAAGAGGGTTTAGTTTATTTATAGTATTTATTTAGGGTATTTAGGTGAAGGTTTAGTATTTATTTTAGTTTAGTATTTAGTTTGTTTTTATTTTATTTTATTAGTTTAGAGGTAGGTATATAGGGTTTAGGGATGTGGTATGAGGGTAGGGTTTAGGGTAGGGTTTAGGTTTAGGGTTTAGGGAGGTTTAGTGTTTAGGGTTTTAGGTTTTTTTAAGTTAGGGTTTATTAGCAAGTTAAAGTTTTCTAAGACAAGAGATGACATATATAAAAATGAGCAATAGAGTGAATCAAAAACACTAGATAACTAGAATCATGTCCACTATAAAGATTCCATAATTGGATCGTTCTTTATTTCTCCATCACCACCCCAGTTTAGATCCACCATCATATCCCCATCTCTCCCTTCACCACCACTATGGTTGTAACTCTGCCTCCATAACTACACTCTTCACCATCCATATATCCACCAAGATCCAGATACCACCACTACTATAATCGCCGCCTTTGCTTCCCACTACTGATCTAGTTGAGCCTACATAGGATGTTGTATCTGCCCATTTGGGTTTAGGATTTTTAATTTATTTTTTATTTAGGTAATAGGTGGGTAGGTCTTAGGTGTAGGGTGGTAGGTAGGATTTAGTAGGGTAGATAGGGTTTTGGATGCTAGGGTTTATAGTGTGATTAGGCTCAGGGTGTGTAGATCAGTGGAGTGATAGTGGTTTATAGTGAGGTTGTGGTTTATATTGGTATTTTTTAGGGTTTAAACAAACCAGAGGTTTATTATTAGTTTATTTTTATATTAGTATTTATTTATTTATTTTGGTATTTTTATTTTTAAGTTTATATTTTAGTTTATGATTATTTTTAGTTTTTTTTAGGTTTATTTTTTTAGTTTAGTTTTATTTTATTTATTTTTTTATCATGTTTTTATTTTTATTTAGTTTAGTTTTAGGTTTTTTATTTTATTTTTTTTTTAGGTTTGGTTTATTTTTTTTTTTTAGGTTATTTTTTTAGTTTTTTAGGGTTTAGATTTTATTTTAATTTATTTTTTATTTCTTAGTTTATATTTTTAGTTTAGTTAATGTTTATTTTTTTTTTAGTTTATATTTTATTTTGTTTAGTTTATTTTATTTTGTTTATTTTATTTTATGTTAGTTTAAGTTTTAGTTTAGGGTTTAAGATTTTATTTTATATTTTATATTTAGGTTTATTTTTAGGTTTTAGTCATTATTTAGTTTTATTTTATATTTTTTTATTTTCATTTACTTTTAATTTTTATTATGGATTTTTTAATCTTATTATCTTATTTTTTTAGTTTAGTTTAGATTACATCATTTTATTATATTTAGTTTATTTTTATTTAATTTTATTTTTAGGTTTATTTTTAGAGGTTTATATATTTTATTTATTATAGAGGTTTTTCAAACTATTTATGATCTAGTAGGTTTGTGGTATAGGGCCTTGTTTTGACCTCAGAGATCTGAGTTTGGGATTAGGCTCAGTCAGGTTAGTCTCAAGGTAGCCAGATGGCCCAGGTCAGGTTTAGGTCATCGCCCAGATCATTTCAGTTTACATTTAGAGGTAAGGGGCCTGTGGCCTCATTTATCAGGTGAGTGAGGCCAGAAGTTTAGTTTTATCTGGTTTATTTAAGGTCAGTTTTTAGGGTTTGTATAGGGTTTTAGGTCTATTTTTATTAAGCAAACCCAGTTTTAGTTTAGTTTATATTTTTTATTTTTTTATTTTTATTATTTATTTATGTAGGTATTTATTTAGGTTTATTTATTTTTAAGTATTTAGTATATTTTTAAGTCTTTTATTAGAGTTTATTTAGTAGTTTTATTTTTATTTTATTTAGGTAAGTTTTATTTTTATTAGTAGATTTATGATTTTTATCTATTTTAGGTTTAGGTAGTCATAAGTTTATTTAGGTTTTATTTTAGTTTTTTAGGTTTATTTTAGTTTATTTATTATTTAGTTTAGTTTAGGTTTTATTTTAAGTTTAGTTTTTATTTATTTTAGTTTATTTTATTTTAGTTTAGTTTATTTTATTGTTATTTTAGTTTTTATAGTTTATTATTTATATTTGTGGTATTTTATTTTTTGGTTGGTTTATTTATTTATTTTATTTTAGGTTTATTTATTTTATTTTATTTATTTTATTTTATTTAGTTTTATTTAAGTTAGTTTTTTTATTTAATATATTTGATAAGAAGTTTATGTTAGTCTTTATTTTTTATTTTATTTTATTTAGGTTTTATTTATTTAGTTATTTAGGTTTAGGTTTTTTTTTATTTTATATCTTTTGGTTTGTATGTTTTTTTATTTTGGGTAGTTTTATCTCTTTTTAATTAGTTTAGGTTTAGTAAATAGGGCTCATTTAGGGCTCAAGCCCAGTCAGGCCCAGAGTCAGCCTAGAGCCCAGTTATTAGGGCCTAGGGTCATTTGTGTTTTATGTTTTTTTTTTTATTTAGACCAGGGCCCATTTTATTTTTATACATCTTAGTTATTTATTTTTTTTATTATTATTATTTAGTTTTAGATCAGTTGGTCTTTGCTAGTTTAGATCATATATTATTTTATCTTTTTATTTATTAGGGCCTGTACAGGTCAGGCCCAGGCAGGGAGTGGAGGGCTTTTAGTGTGGGCTCAGGTCATGGGGTTTTTTTGTGGTTTAGTGTTTATTTTAGGGTTTAGGTTTAAGATTGGGGTTTGGGTTTATGGTTAATTTTTTAGGTTTGCTCAAGGTTTATGATTTATTGGGTTTAGGTTTTAGGTTTAGTCTGGTTCAAGTTTTATTTTAAGGTTTAAGGTTTTGGGGTTTTAACATAGAATAAATTCATTCATTTCTTCTTCTCAATTTCAACCAAGTAACATACCAAGTTTTTAAGACATGTATGACATAGATTGTATGCATAGAAAATAAAACCCTAGATAACTAGAACTTCCTCAGAAGACAGCTCCATGCATTTATTCTTTAGTTTCTCTAGTTCCTTTAAAACCTCCTCTCGGTAATGGGATCCACCATCATTATATCTTCCACCACCACTCCATTTAGTTTATTTTTTATTTATTTTAGTTTATTTTATTTTTCTTTTATTTAGTTTATTTTTTTATTTTTATTTATTTTAATTTTATTTATTTAGTTATTTATTTTAGTTATTTTAGGTTTAGGTTTTATTTTAGGTTTATTTTTTAGTTGAGTTTTATTTTTTTTTATTTTATTTTTTAGGTTTATTTTATATTTTTAAGTTTAGGTTTTTATTTTATTTTTTTTAGGTTTAAGTTTTAGTTTTTTATTTTAGGTTTATTTTTAGATTTATTTTTAGGTTTTATTTTTTAGTTTTAGTTTATGTTTATTTTTAGTTTATTTTATTTTATTTAGTTTAGGTTTAACTTTTTAGTTTATTTTAGTTTAGTTTAGGGTTTATTGATTTTAGTTTAGTTTCTTTAGTTTATTTAGGTTTATTTTATTTTATTTTTTATTTAGTTTAGGTTTTTTAAGTTTAGGGTTTATTTATTTATTAGGTTTATTATTAGGTTATTTAGCTTTATTTTATTTTATTTAGGTTTTATTTATTATTTAATTTATTGCTTTTATTTAGTTTACATTTTATTTTAGTTAGTTATTTATTAGTATTTTATCTTTTATCTTTATTTTAGGTTTATGTTAGGTTAGGTTTATTATTATATTTATTTATAGTTTACATATTATTATTTATTTATTTAAGTCTTTTCTTTTAGGGCCTATCAGCCCAGGGCCTAGGTATTAGGGCAGAGCCCAGGGCCTAGGGCCTAGGGCTCAGTCAGGCTCAGTATTTTGTGGTTTAGGGCTCAGATGTGGTTAGGGCTCAGTTAGTTTAGGTTTTAGAAGGTTAAGTTAGCAAGTTTATTTAGGGTATTATCAGTCATTTAGTTTTATTTAGCCAGTTTAGGTTTTAGGTCAGTTTGTAAAAGTTTATAGTTGTAGCTTTATGGTTTTGTGGTTTTAGGTTTAGTTTGGGTTTAGTTTTTTAGTTATGATCATTTTATTTTTTAGTCAGTTTTTTTGTTAGGTTTATTTTAGGGTTTAGGTTTTTTTTAATTTAGGTTAACATTTTGATTTTAACAAAGAATAAATTTAGATTCAACATTTCTTCTTTGATTAACCAAGCAACAAGTTTTCACACAAGTTTTATATAATAAATGAGCATGTATAGTGAATTTAAAAAAACTAGATAACTAGAATCATGTCCACTATAAAGACATTCCATAAGCAAATGAGGATTCTTCGTTTCTTAGTTTCATAAACCAGCCTCTTTTTAAGATCCACCATCATATCTGATTCTCCCTTACCACTTGGTTGTAACCTCTATTTATCCATAACTATTACTCACCTCCATATCCACCAGACTATACCACTACTATGATAATCATTTGCCTTTTTACTAGATCTATTGAGCCTACTTGATAGTGATGTTTTATACAAGGTATCTTTGGTTTAGGTTTATTTTTTAATTTATTTCATTACTTTAGATTTAGGTTCCTGTTTGGTGGTATTTGGGGTTAGGTTTATGAGTGGGTCAGGGAGTTTAGGGTGTGTGGTTTAGATTTAGAGGTTTTTATTTAGGGTTTAGGTAGATTAGGGTAGGGAGTGGAGGATTTAGGCCCAGGGAGGGTCATTTAGTCAGAGTTTAGTGGTTTGGGCCTGTGGTTTAGTAGTTTAATTCAAACCTAGTAGGTTTAGATTTATTTATTTATTTATTTTATTTTATTTAGGTATTTTTTATTTATTTTAGTTATTTATTTTTTATTTAGTTTTATTTAGTATTTTTATTTAGTTTATTTTATTTATTTAGATTATGTTTATTTATTTTAGTTTAGGTTTTATTTTATTTTTTAGTTTAGGTTTTGGTTTTATTTTTTATTTTAGGTTTTATTTTTTTTAGTTTAGGTTTAGATTTTTTAATTTATTTTATTTTAGTTAGTTTTTTTAGTTTAGTTTAGTTAATGTTTTATTTATTTTAGTTTAATTTATTTTATTAGGTTTGTTTATTTTATTTTGTTTATTTTATTTTTATGTTGTTTTTATTAGGGTTTAAGATTTATTTTATATTTATATTTTATTTATTTTAGGTTTTATTATTTAGTTTTATTTTATTATTTTATTTTACACTTTTAATTTTATTAAGTTTTAATTTAGTATATTTTATTTTAGTTTTAGTTTTATATTACATCATTATATTTTAGTTTATTTTATTTTTTTTAATCTTTATTTTTTTTTTTTTAGTTTAGTTTTTTATTTTATTTTTATTTTATTTTATCCAGTTTTATTTCTTTTTATATTATTTTATCTGATTTTAGTCAGCCTATTTTAGTGGCTAGGGTAGTTATTAGAGTATTTTAGGTTTAGGTCATCTTGGCTCTGGCCCAGGGCCCAGCCTTCAGGTTTAGGAGTTTAAGGTCACTCAGTATAGGCCTACAGGGCATCCTGGATCAGGGCCCATCTAGGGCTCATTAGGGTTGGCCCACGCCTCAGGGTTTTAGGCCTTTTTTTATGTGGTTTAGGGTTAGGGTTTTTAGTTATTTTAGGTTCAGTTTGGGTTCAGGGTCAGTCAGGATAGGGTTTTGGGTTATTTTAAAAAAGTAGCCTATTATTTTATTTTTATTTTATATGTTTTTTTTTATTTTATTTATTTTATTTATTTTTTATGTATTTATTTATTTTAGGTTTATTTATTTTAATTTAAGTTTTTATTTTAGTTTATTTTGTTTAGTTTTATTTTAATTTTACATTTTATTTTTTTTAGTTTTTTTTTTATTTTATTTTTAGTGTATGTTTTATTTTATTTTAACTTTAGATTTATGATTTTATCTTTATTTAGTTTAGGTTTGGTTTATTTTTAGGTTTATTTTAGGTTTATTTTTTTAGTTTAGTTTAGGTTTATTTTAGTTTATTTTATTTTATTTAGTATTTAGTTTAGTTTATTTAAGTTTAGGTTTTATTTATTTTAGCATTATTTTTGTTTAGTTTAGGTTTTATTTATTATGTTTATTTTAGGTTGTGTTTTTTCAAGATAGGTTTGGTTTTATTTTTTTTATTTTATATTTAGGTTTTATTTATTTTTTAAGGTTTTATTTAAGATTTATTTTATTTTATGTAGTTTTATTTATTTAGTTTTTATTTAAGTTTAGGTTTCATTTATTTAATATATTTTTATTTAAGAAGTTTTGTTTAGTTTATTTTATTATTTTATTATTTGACTAGGTTTTTATTTATCTTTATTTAGTTTAATAGCTAGGTTTAGGTTTTTAGGGCCTTGATCCAGGTAGGGTTTATTATTGCATATTTTTATTTTTTGGGCTAGGTCAGTGGCTAGGGCCTGGGCCCAGAATGTGTGGTCAGTGGAGAAAGGGCCTGGTGGAGTGCATGATAGAGTAGTTAGGGTTTAGTCAGTGAGCCTAAGTCTTTAGGGCCTGGTTAGTTAGTGTCTTTTAGGTCAGGGTTTTAAATTTTTAAATCAACCCAGGTAAGTTTATTTAGTTTATTTTTATATATTTTAGTTTATTTTATTTTATTTATGTAAGTTTTATATTATTTTAGTTTAGTTTATTTTAGTTTATTTTTTAGTTTAGGTTTAGGTTTAGTTTATTTTAGATTAGTTTTATTTTATTTTATTAGTCCAGATTTTTTTTTATTTTAGGTTTAGTTTAGGTATTTATTTTATATTTAGGTTTAGGTTTTAAGTTTATTTTAGGTTATAATTTTCAGATAAGTTTACATTTATTTTTAAGTTTATTAAATTTTATTTAGGTTTAGTTTAGTGAGGTTTATTTATTTATAGTTTATTTAGGTTTATTTTATTTTTATTTTAAGTGGGTTTTTAGTTTGGGGTTTAGTTTGGGGTTTGCTGTTTTATTTTTTTATTTATTTTAAGTTTATTTTTAGGTTTAGGTTTATTTAGTATTTATTTATTTATTTTATTTTATTTATTATTTATTTTATTTAGGTTTTTATTTATTTTAGTTTAGTTTAGGTTTTTATTTTATATTATTTTAGTTTAGTTTTTTTATTTTATTTTATTTTCTTTTTTAGGTTTAAGTTTAAGTTTTAGTTTAGGTTTTTATTTTATTTTATTTTGGTTTAGGTTTTTTATTTAATTTATTTTTATATTTTAATTAGTTTAGGTTTAGCTTTCTAGCTTTTCAGGGTTTAAGGTTTAGGGTTAGTTTAGGGTTTGGGGATTTGGGTTTAGGGTTTAGGGTTTAGGATTTAAGCTTTTGGGTCTAGGTATTATGGTTTAGGGTTCAGGGTTTAAGGTTTTAGGATTTAGGGTTTAGGGTTTTTGATTTTTTTTTGAGAGAACAAATTGATTGATATTTCTTATTTGATTTCATCAACCAAGTAACACACCAAGTTTTTTAACACAAGGATGACATAGATAAAAATGAGCATGCATAGAGCAAATTAGAAACCTAGATAACTAGAATTCTTTTGGACATAGTTCCATAAGTAACAGATTGGATTTGTTGTTCTTTAGTTTCTCCAGTTCCCATCAAAACCACTCCAGCCTCTCAAGTAGTGTGATCTTCCATCATATCTCTGACCTCTCCCTCCACCACCATGACGGTTGTAACCTCCATCACTCCTCTCCTCCATGCGGTCCCACCACCTCCCCATCCATGGACTAGATCCCCCACCACCACTACAATAATTGCTCGCTTCACCTTCAGGATCTAGGCGAGCCTTGTTGATGATGTGTTCTGTTGTCAAGGTTCTGCCCATTCTTAGGGTTTATGTTTAGGTTTATTAGGTTTTAGGGTTTAGGTTTATTTTTAAATTTATTTAGTTACTTTAGGTTTGGGTTTAGGTTTTGGCATTTAGGGTTTTGGGGTTTGGGTTTGGGTTTAGGGTTTAGGGTGTAGGGTTTAGGGTTTAGAGTTTATGGTTTAGGGTTTTAAGGTTTATGCTTTTAGGGTTTAGGGTTTAGGATTAGGGATTAGTGTTTAGGGTTTAGGGTTTAGGGTTTAGGTTTATTGGTTTAGGGTTTAAGGTTGAGGGTTTAGGATTTAGTGTTTACATTTTTTTTTAAAAATTAAGTAAACTAGTAGGTTTTGGTTTATTCAGTTTATTTTTTTATTTATTTTAGTTTATTTTATTTTTTATTTTTATTTAGGTTTATTTTTTATTTTTATTTATTTTAGTTTATTTATTATAATTTAGAATTTTATTTTAGTTTATTTTTTAAGTTTAGGCATAAGTTTATGTTTATTTTTTAGTTGAGTTTTATTTTTATTTTATTTTTTAGGTTTAAGTTTTATTTTTTATTTTTAGGTTTAGGTTTAGGTTTTTATTTTATTTTTTAGGTTTAGGTTTTAGGTTTTTATTTTTAGTTTATTTTTAGGATTTATTTTTTAGTTTAGCTTTGGGTTTATTTGCAGTTTATTTTATTTTATTTAGTTTAAGTTTAGGTTTAGGTTTAGTTTATTTTAGGTTTAGGTTTTTTTTTATTTTAAGGTTTAGGTTTTATTTTCTATTTATTTTTAGGTTTTACATTTAGGTTTATTTGCTCAGTTTAGGTTTTTATTTAGTTTCTATTTTTCTTTAGTTTAGGGTTATTTTATTTTTAATATATGTTTAGTTTTAATTTTATTAAGGTTTTTTAATACTTAGTTTTATTTTATCTTTTAGTTTAGTTTAGGTTTTTCTTTATTTTATTTTATTTATTTTTATTTTTTATTTTATTTTATTTTAGGTTTAGGTTTAGATTTTAGTTTAGGTTTTTATTTTATTTTATTATTTTATTTTATCTAGGTTTGCATTTTTTATTTATATTTTTTAGGTTATATTTAGTTAGGTTTAGGTTTTAGGTTTTAGGGTTTATATATTTATGGTTTAGGAGTTTTTTGTTTTTTAGAGAACAAATTCATATTCATGTCTTTTTTGATTTCTTGACCAAGTAACACACAAGTTTTCTAAGACACAAGCAGCGACATAGATCAAGAATGAGCACCAGAAATCAAATCAAAACCACAGATAATTAGAATTGTCTCGACTTTAAGACCTAGTTCCATAAGCAGCCGGTTGGATTGACCGTTCTTCAATTTCTCTAGTTCCTATCAGAACCACTCTCGCCTCTCGAGTAGTGGGATCCACCATCATATCCCCGATCTTTCCCTCCACCACTATTACCATCTATTTATTTTGTGTTTTATTTTTAGTTTAATTTTATTTTTATTTTATTTTTTAGGTTTAGGTTTTACTTTAATTTTTAGGTATAGGTTTATGTTTTTATTTTGTTTTTTTAGGTTTAGGTTTTAGGTTTTTATTTTAGGTTATATTTTTGTAGTTTAGGTATAAGTTTATTTTAAGTTTATTTAATTTTATTTAAGGTTTAGATTTAGGTTTAGGTTTAGTTTATTTTAGGTTTAGGTTTAGGTTTTATTTCTTTTAGTTTAATTTATTTTAGTTTTGGGTTTAGGTTAATTTTTTTTATATTAGGATTAAGTTTTTTTTTTAGGGTTTTGATTTTATTATTTATAAAATTTAGGTTTAGATTTTTATTTAGTTTTTATTTTACTCTAATTTATGTTTATTTTTTATTTAGGTTTAGTTTTTATTTTATTTAGGTTTCTAAATTTTTAGTTTAATTTAGGTTTTTATTTATTTTATTTTAGTTTAGTTTTTATTTTTTATTTTATTTTCTTTTTAGGTTTAGGTTTAGGTTTTTATTTTATTTTAGGTTTTTTTTTTTTTAATTTTTTTATTTTCTTTTGGTTTAGGTTTATTTATTTATTTTATTTTTATTTTTTATTTAGTTTAGGTTTAGGTTTTTAGCATTTTAGTGTTTAGGGTTTAAGTTTTAGGTATAAGGTTCAGGTTTTAGTTTAGAATTTAGCAGTTTTGGTTTTTTTTTAAGAGGGAATAAATTCAGATTCAATATTTCTTCTTTTTGATTTCATCAACCAAGTAACACACCAAGTTTTCTAAGACACAAGCAACGACATAGATCAAAAATGAGCACACGTAGAGCAAATCAAAAACCTTAGATAACTAGAATCGTCTGTACTTGAAGACCTAGTTCCTTAAGTAGCAGATTGGATCGGTCATTCTTCAGTTTCTCTAGTTCCCATCAGAACCACTCTGGCCTCTCCAAAGGGACCCATCACATCCCAATATTTCCCTTCACCACCACCATCTATTATTTTTGGGTTTTATTTTTTAGTTTTATTTTTATTTTATTTTTTTTTTTTGGTTTATTTTTTTTTTTTTAGGTATAGGTTTAGGATTTTATTTTGTTTTTTAGGTTTATATTTTAGGTTATATCTTTGTAATCTAGGTTTAGGTTTATTTTAAGTTTATTTAATTTTACTTAGTGTTTAGATTTAAGTTTAGGTTTAGTTTATTCTCGGTTTATGTTTACGTTTTATTTATTTTAGTTTAATTTATTTTAGTTTTAGGTTTAGGTTAATTTTATTTTTATATTAGGTTTAGGTTTTGTTTATTTAGGGTTTTGATTTTATTTTTTATTTATTTTTTAGGTTTGATTTTAGGTTTAGGTTTTTATTTAGCTTTTATTTTGTTTTATTTTATGTTTATTTTATTTTTTTTAGGTTTAGTTTTTATTTTTTTAGGTTTTCTAATTTTTACTTTATTTTATGTTTTTATATATTTTATTTTAGTTTAGTTTTTACTTTTTATTTTATTTTCTTTTTTATGGTTTAGGTTTAGGTTTTGGTTTTTGTTTAGGCTTTTATTTTATTTTTATTTTATTTTGGTTTAGGTTTCTTTATTTATTTTATTGTTATTTTTTATGTTGTTTAGGTTTAGGTTTTTTGCATTTTAGAGTTTAGGGTTACTTGAGGTTTTATTGTTTAGGGTTTAGGTTAAGGATTTAGAGTTTAGGGTTTAGGGTTAGTTTAGGGTTTAGGGTTTAGGGTTTGGGTTTAGGGATTAAGGTTTAGGGTTTAGGGTTTACGATTTAGGTTTTAGGGTTGTAGATTTAGTGTTTAGGGTTTAGGGTTAGTTTTAGGGTTTAGGGTTTAGGGTTTTTTTTTTTACAAAAATAAAAATAAACTAGGATTGTTAGGTTTATTTAGTTTATTTAGTTTCTATTATATTTATTTTAGTTTATTTTATTTTTTTTATCTATATTTAGTTTGGTTTATTTATTTTAGGTTTGTTTATTTTAATTTAGATTTTTTATTTGAGTTTATCTTTTAGGTTTAGGTTTAGGTTTAGGTTTATGTCTATTTTTATAGTTTAGTTTTATTTTTATTTTATTTTATGGGTTTAGGTTTTATTTTTAATTTTTAGGTTTATGTTTAGGTTTTTATTTTATTTTTCTAGGTTTAGATTTTATGTTTTTATTTTAGCTTTATTTTCCTAGGTTTTATTTTTTTCCTTTAGGTTTTGGTGTATTTTTCATTTATTTTATTACATTTAGTTTAGGGTTTAGGTTTAATTTATTTTAGATTTAGGCTTAGGTTTTTTTTAGTTTAGTTTAGGTTTAGGTTTATTTTATTTTGTTTATTTTTTGTTTAGGTTTATTTATTTTTTTTAGTTTAGGGTTTCAGTTTTATTTTTTATTTTTTCGGCTTAGGTTTTTATTTAGTTTTTATTTTATTATATTTTAAGTTTATTTTATTTTTATTTTTCGTTTAGTTTTTTTATTTTATTTAGGTTTTTTATTTTTAGGTTTATTTTATATATTTATATTATTTATATATTTATTTATTTTATTTTATTTTAGTTTTAATTTTTTATTTTAATTTATTTTTAGATTTAGGTTTAGGTTTTAATTTTATTTTAGTTTTTTATTATATTTAGGTTTAAGTTTCTTTATTTATTTTATTTTTAGGTTTTATCTAGTTTAGGTTTAGGATTTTAAGTTTTTAGGGTTTAGAGTTTAGGGTTTAAAGTTTGGGCTTTAGGGTTTTGGGTTCTATGTTTTGGTGTTTAAGGTTTAGGGTTTAGGATTTATGGTTTAAGGTTTTAGGGTTTAGTGTTTAGGGTTTAGGGTTTAGGGTTTAGGGTTTTAGGGATTAGGGTTTGGGGTTTATGGTTGTTGGTTTAGGGTTTAGGGTTGAAGGTTTAGTGTTTTTTTCATTCTATTTATTTTATTTTATTTTAAATTAGGTAAACTCATAAGTTTAGGTTTATTTCATTTAATAAGTTTATTTTTTATTTTTTTATTTTTTTATTTTATATTTTTATTTTTATTTTTATTTTTTACTTAGTTTAGTTTATTAATTTTAGTTTATTTTGTAGGTTTAGGTTTAGGTTTAGGTTTAGGTTTATTTTTTAGTTTAGTTTTATTTTTATTTTATATTTAGATTTTATTTTTTATTTTTAGATTTAGGTTTATGTTTTTATTTTATTTTCTTAGGTTTAGGCTTTAGGTTTTTATTTTAGGTTTATTTTTAAGTATTATTTTTTAGTTTATGTTTAAGTTTATTCTTAGTTTATTTTATTTTATTTAGGGTTTAGGTTTAGTTTTATGTTTTGTTTATTTTTGGTTTAGGTTTAGGTTTTACTTTTTTATTTTAATTCAGGTTTAGGTTTATTTTATTTTTATTTTATGTTTAGTTTTTTTTTAATTTGGGTTTAAGTTTTATTTTTTTTTTTTTTTAGGTTTTATTTTTAGGTTTATTTTTTATTTTTAAGTTTTTAATTAGTTATCATTTTATTTTATTTTAGTTTTCTTTTTTTTATTTTAGGTTTAGTTTTTATTTTATTTTTTTAAGTTTTTTTATTTTTTTTTATTTAGTTTAGGTTTTTATTTAATTTATTTTAGTTTAGTCTATATTTTTTTTAGTTTAGTTTAGGATTAGGTTTTAGTTTAGGCTTTTATTTTATTTGATTTTCTTACTTTATTTTCATTTAGTTTTATTTATTTATTTAATTTTAGTTTTATTTAGTTTAGGTTTAGGATTTTAGCTTTTTAGGGTTTAGGGTTTTGGGTTTGTTGAGGGTTTTGCGCTTAGGGTTTAGGGTTTAGGGTTTAAGGTTTTGGGTATAGGTTTTAGGGTTTAGGGTTTAGGGTTTAGGGCTTTAGGGTTTAAGGTTTAGGGTTTAGGGTTTTTTTTAACAGAGAATAAATTCAGATTTAATATTTCTTCTTTTCTATTTCATCAACCAAGTAACACACCAAGTTTTCTAAGACACAAGCAATGAAATAGATAAAAAATGAGCACACATAGAGCAAATCAAAAACCCTAGATAACTATAATCATCTCTACTATAAAGATACAATTCCATAAGCAACTGATCGGATCGATCATTATTCAATTTCTCTAGTTCCCTCAGAACCACTCTGACCTCTCGTGTAGCAGGATCAGCCATCATATCCCTGATCTCTCCCTCTGCCACCACCACGGTTGTAACCTCCATCGATTTAAGGTTAGTTTTAGGGTTTAGAGTTTAGGGTTTAAGGTTTAGGGTTTAGGACTTAGGGTTTAGGATTTAGGGTTTAGGGTTTTTTTTAATAAACTGGTAGTTTTAAGTTTATTTAGTTTTGTTAGTTTAGGCTTTATCATTTAGGGTTTTTTAGGGTTAAAGGTTTTTTAGAGTTTAGGATTTTGGGTTTGGGGTTTAGGGTTTAGGTTTGTAGGTTTAGCATTCTCGATTTAGGGTTTAGGGTTTAGGATTAGTTTTAGGGTTTAAGGTTTAGGCTTTAGGGTTTAGGATTTAGATTTTAGGGGTTTTTTAAAATAAGTAAACTGGTAGGTATAGGTTTATCTAGTTTACTTTTTTATTTATTTTAGGTTATTTTAAACTATTTTTAATTTGGTTTACTTTTTATTTTTATTTATTTTAGTTTATTTATATTAGGTATATTTATTTTAGTTTAGGTTTTTTATGTAAATTTATTTTTTAGGTTTAGGTTTATTTTTTAGTTTAGTTTTATTTTTATTTTATTATTTAGGTTTAGTTTTTATATTTTATTTTTAGGTTTAGGTTTAATTTATTTTATTTTTTTAGGTGTTGGTTTGAGGTTCTATTTTTCATTTTAAGTTTAGATTTATTTTTAGTTTATTTATTTTATTTAGTTTAGGTTTAGGTTTAGGTTTAAAATATTATAGGTAGGTTTAGGTTTTATTTATTTTTGTTTATTTTATTTTAGTTTATGTTTAGCTTTATTTTATTTTTATTTAAGGTTTAGGATTTTTTTGTTAAGGGTTTAGGTTTTAGTTTTTATTTACTTTTAGGTGTATTTTTTGGGTTTAGGTTTTTATTTAGTTTTTAGTTTATTTTATTTTAGGTTTATTTTATTTTTATTTTAGGTTTCGTTGTTATTTTATTTAGGTTTTTTATTTTTTTAGTTTAGTTTGGTAATTTTTAATTTTAGTTCTTTTTTATGTTTTATTTTATTTTCTTTTTAGGTTTAGGTTTATGATTTACTTTAGGTTTTTATTTTATTTTATTTTTGCTTAGGTTTATCTATTTATTTTATTTTTAGGTTTTATTTAGTTTAGGTTTTAGCTTTAGTGTTTAGTTTTAGGATTAGGGTTTAGGGTTTAGGGTGTAGGGTCTAGGATTTAGGGTTTAGGGTTTAGGGTTTAGGGTTTAGGGTTTAGCATTTAGGTAATAAGACTTTTAAGGTTTAGGGATTAGGGTTTAAGGTTTAGGGTGTAGGCTTTTTAGAGTTTAAGCTTTAGGGTTTAGGGTTTAGGTTTTAGGTCTTGGATTCAGGTTTTAGTTTAGGGTATATGTTTTCTAGCTTTTTAATTTAATAGTAACCAAATTCAGATTCAACATTTCTTCTTTTTGATTTCATCAACCAAGTAACACACCATGTTTTCTAAGACACAAGCCGACTTAGATAAAAAATGAGCACGCATACAACAAATCAAAAGCTCTAGATAACTAGAACCATCTCTACTACAGACATAGTTCCATAAGTAGTAAATTGGATCGATCGTTCTTCAATTTCTACAGTTCCCATCAGAACCACTCCAGCCTCTCGAGTAGTAGGATCCACCATCATATCTAAGATCTTTCCCTCCACCACCACCACGGTTGTAACCTTCATTGCTCCTCTCACCTCCATAACCACCATTGCTCCGACCACCACATCCATATCCACCTCTAGATCCCCACCACTATTAGGATAACCGTTGCCTCCGCCTTCTCCTCCACCGCCGGATCTAGACTAGCGGTTGGATGATGTTCTTACTGTCAAGGTTCTGCCCATTCTTAGGGTTTAGGGTTAGTTTAGGGTTAAAGGTTTAGGGTTAGTTTAGGGTTTAAGGTTTATGGTGTATGGTTTTGGGTTTAGGGTTTAGGGTTGTAGGTTTTAGGGCTTAGGGTTTAGGGTTTAGGGTTTAAAGTTTAGGGTTTTAGAGTTTAGGGTTTTTTTTCGGAAACCCCATATAGGAAGAATTTTATTGCCACAAAAAGAGGGTTACAAGGTCCTTAGCAGGGGATAAAGTCCACAACTACTACTCAAAGAGCTACAATCAGCCTAGAGAGTAAATCCCCAATCTAAGTACAACCAAAAGCAAAATAAAAGAGTAAAGGAAAGTAAAAGATACAAATTGATTAACATAGATAAGCCAATGAATAGATCTAGGCCAAAGCTCTTCAGGATGAGAGAATGCATGACACTAGGGAGCAAACTGTAAGAGAACAAGAGAAATGCACCTTCAAAATTGTAGAAAGATAGAAATCAGAGCAGTTAAAGTAATACATACAAAATGAAAATTGAAAATAGCATAAACTGAGAAAGATTATAAAGAAGTGTGAGAGAAGGCTCGGGGCTTAGTCACACCAAATTAGGGCAGATGCAAATATGAGTATCCAAACTTCAGCGGAAGGGTTACATCACAAGAGCTAATACCAAACCAGAAAGGAGTGAAATCATCACAGCCATCATAGTCAACAAACCTATGGGTAGATAGAAACCATTTGTTGAAAGTCTTTTGAGCCTTAGTACCTGCAAACCTAAACAAAACATAAACATAATAGAAAGGATACAACAAAGAAGCGAGAATGGGAAAGGGGATCCCATGCAGAATAAATATCATCAATATAGTCACCATGGCATGAGAATCCCTATACATATGAAAATGAACCATCTTTGCCAGATCCACCTTATTTTTTACCAGAGCCAAGAGTTTAATTAGGCTAGCATGAAAACCCACCATAGGAAAATTGTAGAAAAGGCCAGGCAGAGGAAAGAAGCAATATACAACCAGTTGAAAAGCCTGCTGAAATCCAGCAAGGTAAATCAAATAGCATGTAATTTACTCCATCCTAAACATATGGGACATATATGAAACTTACGTCGGTATACGCCAGAATATAGAAAAAGTACCCAATCGAATAAATGCAGATGTTAACAACCCCATATTAATAATCATTGCGAAGTTAATAACCGACAGTGTAAAAAGCAAAACATAACCCAAACCCAAAGGAAATCTGAGAGTCCAGAGCCAAGATGGGAATGCGGCGGATTAGATGGACGAAGCCACGGTAATAAAACTCCCCATCACAAATAATTCCAAATAAGGATAATCGAACCCGATAGCGACTTGCGGGCATAAAACCCAATAATCCGGTTTAGCCAACAACCAAGACAAATAATAATAGCAAGCTAGCCATAAAACCACCCATTCAGAATAGACAGTACATAAGATAATATCCAAGTACGTAATAGCATAATCACAGTGATCTGCACAAGTCTAACTGAAACAAGATGAAAAAAATAGCAGCAGATTAAATAGACCATAAACATCAGGTGATTAGCTACAACCCGGTTGGAAACAGCAAAAACAATCAGAAAAACAAGCGACAAATAGCCAACAAACAAAGGCGACTGGAAATAAGACCTAAAATCCAACCAACAATTAAAAAAATACAATTATTACCCACCATAAGATAAGCGGTAAAAAAAAAGAGGAACATAGATACAAAATGGGTTCAAAAGAGAGCCATCATCGAAATCCTTCAAAACAAAGAAGAGCAGGCTTGTAGCTAAACCAACATCCTCAGTAAAAGCAGACTGAAAAGAAATCAATAAGTTAGTCCAATCCTGCAAAGAGATAATAATAATAACAAGGGTATTGCAGTTTCTCTCCTTACAGGTTGGGAAGGTGAGGTTAGCAAAACCAATCAGAAAAATAACTAAAGCGACTGACATGAGAACAACGATGCTTGGCATAAAACTTGATAATAATCGGTTCACCAACAACGAAGACAAATAACAAGGCGGCCATAAAACCACCCATTCAATAGATAGTGCATAAGTTTATTTCCAAGTAGGTAATAGCATAATCCATGATCCGGACAAGTCTGAATCAAGATGGAAAAATAGCTAGATACACCATAATCATGTGGTGATCAGGTTGCAAGCAAAAGCAATCGAGAAAAAAACAAAATACAACCTCGGTAGCTGGACATAAAATTCAAAAATCCAACAGCCAACAATTAAATTAGCAATACAATTATTGTACCCACCATAAGATAAGACAATAAAAAATAGTGGAACAACATAGACACAAAAGGGGTTCAAAAGGGAGCCATCATTGAAATCCTTCAAGACAAGGGAGAGCAGGCTTGCAGCTAAACTAACATCCTCAGTAAAAGCGGACTGGAAAGAAATCATTAAGTAAGTCCAATTTTGCAAAGAGACAATAATAATAATAAGGGTATGGAAGTTTCTCTCCTTATAGGTTGGTAAGGTGAGGTTAGCAAAAGCAATCAAAAAAGTAGCCCCAAAAGTAGCCTGCTGAACATAAGAGCTGAAAATCCACATCCAACAATTAAAATAGCAAAACATTTATTCCACCCACCATAAGATAATCTAGTAAAAAAATAGTGGTACAGCATAGAGTCAAAAGTGGTTCAAAGGGAAGCCATCTTTTAAATCCTAAGAAAAGCCAAAGAGCTGACAAAAATAGTAAAACTTTGGAAGGAAATCAAGTAATTCCAATCCGAAGAAGTTATAGTAGCAAGGGTATTGCGGTTTCTCTCCAGGTTGTAGAGGTTAGAGGAGCATAAGAGGGGCCACATCCATAATAAAGAGAGAAAAATAGATAAATTTGGGTCTGTCATGAAGCTATAAAAAATATAGCAATTAAACATTGATGCAGCAAAGTCATGAGCCCCAGAATAGATTTCTAGAAAAAGGAAAAGAGACAGAACACAACCTTAATCAAATAATGGAAAATAGATGTAGTAGGACCCCATAACAAAATATTGATGGCAAGAAGTCTGTCCTTGTTGATCAGAAAGAAAAGCAGAAAGTAAAGCATAAGGTAATACATCTCCCTCCAACAGACAGGAAACACCTTACCATTAATAGTGGAAACAGTACAAGCAGTAAGACCCCAAAAAAATTAGGGTAATTAATCCAACAACAGATGCCACAGAGATCAGCAATTAACCGAAGGGGTATCGGAAGATGCATCGAAATCAGAGAATCAACACTAAGCAGTTGATCATGCAATTAAACAGGTAATATAACAGGCCAAACCAATAGGATGGATTAATTTTTGAGGTAAGACAATCCAGTATTGTCCAAATTGACCAAACCATACAAATGTTTAGGAAGTGTAACTTGATCAAAGAATTTTATGCCATCTAATCTAACACCCAGATTAGCAAGGTAATCATCACATACATTACCTTCACGCCATACATGAGTGATTTTAAAATAGAGTTGAGAAAGGAGAGCTCTAGTCTACTTGAGAAGGTAGTACAATTCTGTATTGCCCATTTTGGTGGAAGTCAAAAGATCAATCAGCAATAGGGCATCCACCTCAATCCAAATATTGGGCCAACCTTTTTGAAGGCAAATCTCAATATCTTTATAAACTGGCATTAGCTTAGCAAAACGAACAGAGCAAGTATTAAGGGGATAAGCAAAACATAGGACTTTACCATTAAGGTTTTTGAAAATGCCACCACAACCAGAAGCATTTTGAGAGACAGAGCCATCAGTGTTAATTTTAATAGTATTAGCATGAGGTTTTACCCAATAAACAATCTTGTCATCTTTACAGTTGGGTGGATCCGACAAGTTAAAATGTAGTTTATTGGCCATAAATTTATAGCCTTTGAATTGATTGTAGTTAATTAAATTGGCATTAAACAAGTAATAGATTTTATTTTTAATTCTAGCAATTATCCTCATGTGGTTCTTAGGAATCCCACGATGTTTTGCATCATTTCTGTCCATCCATATGAACCAAATAAGAGTGATAGCAATTATGAATTTAATGTGGCCTTTAATAATGTTTTCAAAATAAACTTCAAGAAGTTGGTATATAGTTAAGGAGACATTGAATTTGATAATATTAAAGAGATCATCATATCAAATCCAAAGTTTGGAAGCAATGGCTCTGTTAACAAATACATGATTCACATTCTCAATGTAAAGCAGCAGTAGCATTTTGAAGGTAAGTTAAAACCTTTACCCCACATCAAGGAGTCAACAAGGATAAAGTTTTTCAAAATACGCCAAGTTAGAACATAATAGGAAATAGGAATAGTGTTATTCCAAAGTTTAAAAAACACATTGGAGAAATCATGAGCTTCTTTAATATGAATCCAAACATTTTTAAGGTTGAAATCACCATTTTGGGAAGCCTTAAAAAGGATATGATCATGATTGCTAGGAATGATAGGAATAATAGTAAGCTTATCTAAAAGAGAGAAAGGAATATAGTCGGTAAACACTATTGTTCCACTTATTACGCTAGAAAGAGTCCACTTTAATAGTAGGTGGGTGGGTAGAAAGTAATTTATCAATGGACCCACCCTCCGGTTATCTCTTGCCAAAGCGAGGTTCGAGTTAATCCCCTAAGAGATTAAAGATTCTGCTTCCCATTTGATGGAACAAAGTCTTCTCCATATAGGAGCGTCCCCCACTTTATAGTGGCAAATGAGAGGGTGCTTACCAGTATTTAGCTCATGAAATTAGCGACTATTGTTGCTCTAAAATTCCACCAAAGTTTATAAGAAAATGTAGTGATAGCTTCCCCTAATTCTACAAGCTTTTTACTTAGAGAATTTTTACCAAGCAATTTATAAAGAATTTGTTAATTTGGTTGGCACAATGGTTTGAATGAGAGGTAAGGTTGCTTTTAGTCAAAGTGAGCCACCAAATGAGTAAATGAAATTCCCAAAGTGAAATTTTATTAGAGATTTTTTGGAATAACTCATCAAAGAGATGTGATCTTTATGACCTTTAAAGTGGAGCACCAAGATATTTAATAGGTTATTGTTAAAATGGTAATTCTCAAGATTTGGTTGATCCTATTACTAGGGATTTTAGAAATGAATGAAACAACTTTTACCAACTTTTCACTTTCATTACCAAATTTATTTAAAATATTCTTGATAGTTTTAATATGTAGATGGTAGAAATAATATATGAAGTCATCAACAAAACTAAGATGAGAAGGCAGAAGACCACCTTGAGTTCTAAAAAACATGCTAGGATTATTGTTGAAAAGATCATTAAGATTTGCTCTCAAAGATATTCAGAATGAGTTGATAAGGGATCTCCTTGTCTCAAACCATGCATAAAAGGAAAACAACCTAGGTACTCACCATTCAAGATAACAAAGAACCAAACATTGGTAATACAATTTTTAATGAGGCAGAAAAAATAGTCAGAAAAAACAAACAAAAGAAGAATTTGGAAGAGAAAATTCTAAGAGAGGTTGTCAAAATCTTTAGAGATGTTTAATTTGAAAAGGATGTTACCACCTCTGGTAGAAGCATCAATGTCATGAATCAACTCTTGGGCTAGAGAAAGGAATATAGTCAGTAAGCTTAACATAACCAGTTTGGTTGGGGGAAATAATTTTAGACGGGAGCGGACTAATTCTATTGGCAATTAATTTAGCAATGAGTTTATGAAAGAAGGTGCAAAGGCGATGCGAAATCACCCCAAGAAGAGATTATTAATTTTGGGAATGAGAACAATGGAAGTGCTAGAAAAATATCTGATAAAAAAAATTGCCATTGAAAATCAAGGCATCGATAAGGTCGGACTTAATAATAAACAATGCTGAAAAAATTGAGTGGTGTAGCCTTGGGGCAATAGAATCGGTGTTCATGCTATTGAGTAATACCAATCTCACTTGGGATGCAAATTAAGCAAATGGTTGTCATCATTAGTAATCATTGAGGGAATCAGGTGAGAGTTGGAGAGCTTCTAAGGTAGGGTTATTTAATAAGTTTTTAAAATGATGTATGATTGAATCTTTAATATCATTATTATCAGTGATCCAGCTACCGTTATCATTTTAAATTTTTTTAATAGAGTTTAAGGCTTTCTTTTTTTTGAAAAGAGCATGGAAATACTTGGTATTTTTGTCATCATCAGCAATATGTTTGCTAGCAACCTTTTACCGCTAGTATGTTTCCTCCATATTCTAATATTTAACCAAGTTATCTTTAGCTTCATTCAACTCCTCAAGTTTAGTAGAATCAGTCAAAATAGCATCTTCAAGAGAACAAACTAATTATTCCATATTTTTTATATTGGTAAAAAGATTTTTAAAATGATGCTTGTTCCACCAATTTAGGTTTTGTTTAGGCCTTTTAAACTTAAGCCAGAGGTGAATCATGCCCTTAACCAAATTATCTGGATGAAGAGGAGCCATCCAATTAATGGATACAACATTTATGAAATCAATGTGTTGGATCCACATGTTTTAGAATCTGAAAGAAGTTGGGGAGGATAATCTATTGGAGGGATTTTGGATAGAAATCAAAAGTGGAGCATGATCAGACAAAGCTCTGCTCAAATATTGAATAGAAGTAAAGGGCCAATGATTGATCCAAAGAGAATTAAAAGTGTCTATCAGCGAGTCTAGAGTTATATGCCAGTATAGTGGAGCCAATATCAATTAGATTGCAATCAAGAATCAAATTAGAAAAATCTTCCATGGAATGAAGGTTAGAGCAACCTCCCCTTCTTTAGAAGAGAAGAGAGTGTTAAAATCACCCCAAACTAGGGTTTGTTGAGGAGGAAAATGTTCTTAAGTTATCCCAAAGGATGTTCCTACTAGCTCTATTACAAGAAGAATAAATAAAGGAACCTAAAGCAAAAATTTTGATGAGATGGACATTAACCAATTATTGAAGATCATCAAGGATAGAGATGTTGACTAAATTATTCCAAAAATACCAAATTTTATTGCTAATATTATAAAAGAAATTTTGAAAGCTAAGCGTTCTATCAACATGGTTGATCTTAGAAGAGTTTATGAATAGTTCAATAACAACAAGTAAGGCTATGTAATGAATATGGAAAAGACTTCTAATACAGTTGTGGACAATGAGAGTCCCAATACCCCAAAAATTCCAAATTAGAAAATTGATCATAATAAAATAAGAAAGAACAGAAAAGAGATAACTAAAGAAATAAAAAAGCAAGAAGAAAAGAAAACTAAAAATAGTTATTTATGGGAAGTTAGAGAAGATCTAGTAGTTCTAGTGGAGCTATTAGTGAACATTCTAGCTTTAAGAGATTTTTTTTTAAAATAGTTTGAAAGGATCTATCATTGTCCAAAGTATCACCATCCGAGAGAGGCTGATTTGTGATATTCAGAATAGGACCTGTATCAATCAAAGCATTTCTAATGGTAATTTCTCCTTCTTGATTAATTAAAGAGAAAGAGGGTTAGCATCGTATCACTCAAGGGTAGGAAAAGGAGAGGTTGTGAAGCCATTAATATATTTCATGCTCGGTTTAATTACTTTTTTAGATTTTGTTCCATCATCAAAGGATCAACAATTTTCAAATTTTGTTCTTTCATCAAAGGATCAACTCCAGAATTTATTTTTAGATTTTGATCCAACCTGAAGTTTCCATTCAAATCACCACTAGGGTTCATATGAGTCTCCTCAGGTTCACTAGCCGAAAGGGGTAGGTTAGACTGAGTCAAGGTATTGTCTTGAGGAGCCAAATTATTACAATTAGAAGCAATGTTAATTAAGTTGTCATTAGCCTCCTCGAGCCTCTAAGCATTATTTTTAACATACTGATTGCTCTCAATAGGCAAATCGTGGATAGAAAAGGAGTAGGGGTAGGGGATGATTCCCATTTTGAGTGACTTTAGGCACATAAGCAAATTTATTGGTTTCTTCATTTGATAGAGTAGGATTAGGATCCGGTAATTTATTCTTTTTAAGATGAGGATGCAACACAAAACATTCAAAATGATCATGGCCATGAATCTTACAATGTGTGCAAAAAATAGGAAAGTTCTCAAATTCCACTTTTTGATTATAACCGAACTTCTCAGAGCCAATCCAAACTTCTTTAGGATGCTTTTTAGTAATATCAATCTCAACCAAAATATGAGCAACAGAAGGTCGTGATCTCACAACGGTGGCCTGATCAATTTGAAGAGGCCGATCAAAGAGAGCCCCAAACACAAAGAGAACTTGATGTGTAACATAATGTATTCTCATATTAGGAAGAGCTAGCCATATAAGAACAATTGGGGATTCCTATTTTATATCAAAAAGAGGAAACCATTTCAAAAGTCGCATTTGACAATTAAACACAAAGTAAGAGCGATTGGAAAAACTCTTGAATAATCTAAGTCATTAGAGAGCTGAATTAAAATATGCCTAGGAGGCTTTAGGGTTTTAGGGTTTAGGGTTTATGGTTTAGGGTTTAAGGTTTAGGGTTTAGGGTTTAAGGTTTTTTTCCTTAAATTAAGTAAATCGGTTGGTTTAGGTTTATTTAGTTTATTTTTTATTTATTTGAGTTTATTTTATTTTTCATTTTTATTTAAGTTTATTTTTTTATTTAGTTTAGTTTATTTATTTTAGGTTTATTTATTTTAGTTTAGGTTTTTAATTTTAGTTTTTTTAATTTATGTTTATTTTTTAGTTGAGTTTTATTTTTATTTTTTTAGGTTTAGGTTTTAATTTTATTTTATTTTTTTAGGTTAATGATTTATGCTTTTATTTTAGGCTTATTTTTAATTATTATTTCTTTACTTAGATATAGGTTTATTTTTAGTTTATTTTATTTTATTTTGTTTAGGTTTAGGTTTAGGTTTAGTTTATTTTATATTTAAGTTTAGGTTTTATTTGTTTTAGTTTGGTTTAATTTAGTTTAGGTTTAGTTTTAGGTTTATTTTATCTTATTTATTTTATTTTTATTTTAGGCTTAGGTTTTTTTAGTTTAGGATTTAGTTTTTATTTTTTAGGTTTAGGTTTTAATAAGTTTTTATTTTAGTTTATTTTCAATTTATTTTATATTAGGTTAATTTTATTTATATTTTATGTTTAGTTTTGTTTTATTTATGTTTTTTATTCTTAGGTTATTTTAGTTTTTTAATTTTGTTTAAGTTTTTATTTCTTTTATTTTATTTTTTTATTTTTTTATTTTTTATTTTCACGTTTATGTTTAGGTTTTTATTTAGGTTTTAATTTTATTTTAACTTTTTTATTTTATTTAGGTTTAGGTTTTTTTTTATTTTATTAGTAGGTTTTATTTTGTTTAGGTTTTAGAGTTTAGGGTTTAGGGTTTAGGGTTTAGAATTTTGAGGGTTTAGAGTTTAGGGTTAGCTTAGGGTTTACGGTTAGTTTAGGGTTTTTACGGTTTAGGGTTTACGATTTAGGGTTAGTTTAGGGTTTAGGGTTTAGGTTTTATGGTTAGTTTAGGGTTTAGGGTTTAGGGTTTTGGGTTTAGGGTTTTAGGTTTCGGGTGCAGGGTTTAGGGTTAGGATTTAGGGTTTAGGGTTTAGGTTTTAGGGATTAGGGTTTAGGGTCTAAGTTTAGCTTTTTAGCATTTTAGGGTATATGGTTTAGGGTTTAGGGTTAGTTTAAGGTTCAGGGTTTGAGGTTTAGGGTTTAGGCTTTAGTGCCTAAGTTTTATGGTTTAGGGTTTAAGATTTAAGGATTTAGGATATAGGGTTTAAGGTTTAGGTTTTAGGTCTAAGGTTCAGGTTTTAGTTTAAGGTTTAAGGTTTTTGGTTTTATTTAATAGAGAACAAATTTAGATTTGATATTTCTTCTATTCGATTTCATCAACTAGTAACACACCAAGTTTTCTAAGACACAAGCGATGACAGAGATAAAAAATGAGCATGCATAGAGCAAATTAGAAACCCTAGATAACTAGAACTATCTCCACTATAAAGACATAGTTCCATAAGCAGATTGGATCGGTTATTCTTTAGTTTCTCTAGTTCCCATCAAAACATCCCCGGCCTCTCGAGTAGCATGATCCGCCATCATATCTCCGATCACTCCCTCTGCCACCATGATGGTTGTAACCTCCATCACTCTTTCCATAACCCCAGTCCAACCACCACCTCCCATCCACCAACACCTCTAGATCCCCATCACTTCTGCAAACTATCGCCTCCTTCACACACATCTAGCCTTGTTGATGATGACGCCCCAAGGTTATCCATTCTTAGGGTTTATGTTTAGGTTTATTAGGTTTTAGGGTTTAGGTTTATTTTTAAATTTATTTAGTTACTTTATGGTTGGGTTTAGGGTTTGGCATTTAGGGTTTAGGGTTTAGGGTTTAGGGTGTAGGGTTTAGGATTTAGGGTTTAAGGTTTAGGGTTTTAAGGTTTATGCTTTTAGGGTTTAGGGTTTAGGATTAGGGATTAGGGTTTAGGGTTTAGGGCTTCAGGTTTAGGGTTTAGGTTTGGAGGTTTATGGTTTAGGGTTTAGGGTTTAAGGTTTAGGGTTTAGGTTTGGAGGTTTATGGTTTAGGGTTTAGGGTTTAAGGTTTAGGGTTTAAGGTTTAGGATTTAGTGTTTAGGGTTCATTTTAAAATTATGTCAACCAGTAGGTTTTGGTTTATTTTGTTTATTTAGTTTATTTTTTTATTTATTTTAGTTTTTTTTATTTTTTATTTTTATTTAGGTTTATTTTATATTTTTATTTATTTTAGTTTATTTATTTTAGTTTATTTTTTAGGTTTAGGCTTAAGTTTATGTTTATTTTTTAGTTGAGTTTTATTTTATTTTATTTTTAGGTTTAAGTTTTATTTTTATTTATTTTAGGTTTAGGTTTAGGTTTTATTTTATTTTTTTTTGGTTTAGGTTTTAGGTTTTATTTTAAGTTTATTTTTAGGTTTTATTTTTTTAGTTTAGGTTTAGGTTTATTTGTAGTTTATTTTATTTTATTTAGTTTATTTTAGGTTTAGGTTTAGGTTTAGGTTTTATTTATTTTAGTTTGGGTTTAGGTTTATTTTATTTTGTTTATTTTATTTTTATTTTAGGTTTAGGTTTTTTTTTATTTTAAGGTTTAAGTTTTATTTTCTATTTATTTTTAAGTTTTACATTTAGGTTTATTTTATCAATTTAGGTTTTTATTTAGTTTCTATTTTTCTTTAGTTTAGGTTTATTTTATTATTATGTTATGTTTAGTTTTAATTTTATTAAGGTTTTTTAATACTTAGTTTTATTTTATTTTTTAGTTTAGTTTAGGTTTTTCTTTATTTTATTTTTATTTTTATTTTATTTTATTTTAGGTTTAGGCTTAGGTTTTAGTTTAGGTTTCTATTTTATTTTATTATTTTATTTTATCTAGGTTTGCATTTTTTTATTTATATTTTTTTGTTATATTTAGTTTAGGTTTAGGTTTTTAGGTTTTTAGGGTTTAGGGTATAGGGTTTAGCATTTCAGGGTTTAGGGTTTAGGGTTTAGCATTTAGGGTTTAGGGTTTTTGTTTTTCTTTTTAAGGGAGAACAAATTCATATTCAACATTTCTTCTTTTTGATTTCTTCAACCAAGTAACACTCCAAGTTTTCTAAGACATAAGCAATGACATAGATCAAAAATGAGCATGCTGGAGCAAATCAAAAACCCTAGATAACTAGAACCATCTCTACTTTAAGACCTAGTTCCATAAGCAGCAGATTGGATCGATCATTTTTCAATTTCTCTAGTTCTCATCAGAACCACTCTAGCCTCTTGAGTAGCGGGATCCACCATCATATCCCCGATCTTTCCCACCACCACCACCACCATCTATTAATTTTCGGTTTTATTTTTAGTTTATTTTTATTTTTATTTTATTTTTTAGGTTTAAATTTTACTTTAATTTTTAGGTATAGGTTTATGTTTTTTATTTTGTGTTTTTAGGTTTTGGTTTTAGGTTATATATTTGTAGTTTAGGTTTATTTTAAGTTTATTTAATTTTATTTAAGGTTTAGATTTATGTTTAGGTTTAGGTTTTATTTATTTTAGTTTGATTTATTTTAGTTTTGGGATCAGGTTAATTTTATTTTTATATTAGGTTTAAGTTTTTTTGTTTAGGGTTTTGGTTTTATTTTTTATTTAGTTTTAGGTTTATTTTTAGTTTAGATTTTTATTTAGTTTTTATTTTATTCTATTTTATGTTTATTTTTTATTTAGGTTTATTTTTTATTTTATTTAAGTTTTCTAATTTTTAGTTTAGTTTAGGTTTTTATTTATTTTAATTTAGTTTAGTTTTTATTTTTTTTTTATTTTCTTTTTACGTTTAGGTTTAGGTTTAGGTTTTAGTTTAGGTTTTTATTTTTTTATTCTTTTATTATATTTTGGTTTAGGTATTTTTATTTATTTTATATTTATTTTTTATTTAATTTACATTTAGGTTTTTAGCATTTTAAGGTTTAGGGTTTATGTTTTAGGTCTAGGGTTTAGGTTTTAGTTTAGAATTTAGGGTTTTTGATTTTTTTAAGAGAAAATAAATTCAAATTCAATATTTCTTCTTTTTGATTTCATCAACCAAGTAACACACCAAGTTTTCTAAGACACAAAACAGCGACATAGATCAAAAAATGAGCATCGTGAAACAAATCAAAACCCTAGATAGCTAGAATCATCTCTACTTTAAGACCTAGTTACATAAGCAGCAGATTGGATCGATCATTCTTCAATTTCTCCAATTCCCATCAGAACCACTCTGGCCTCTCAAGTAGCAGGATCCAGCATCATATCCGTGATATTTCCCTCCACCACCGCCATCTATTATTTTTGGGTTTTATTTTTAGTTTAGTTTTATTTTTATATTATTTTTTAGGTTTAGGTTTTATTTTTATTTTTAGGTATAGGTTTAGGTTTTTATTTTGTTTTTTTAGGTTTAGGTTTTAGGTTTTTATTTTAAGTTTATTTTTAGGTTTTATTTTTTAGTTTAGGTTTAGGTTTATTTGTAGTTTATTTTATTTTATTTAGTTTATTTTTAGGTTTAGGTTTAGGTTTAGGTTTTATTTATTTTAGTTTGGGTTTAGGTTTATTTTATTTTGTTTATTTTATTTTTATTTTAGGTTTAAGTTTCTTTTTATTTTAAGGTTTAGGTTTTATTTTCTATTTATTTTTTAAGTTTTACATTTAGGTTTATTTTATCAATTTAGGTTTTTATTTAGTTTCTATTTTTCTTTAGTTTAGGTTTATTTTATTTTTATGTTATGTTTAGTTTTAATTTTATTAAGGTTTTTTAATACTTAGTTTTATTTTATTTTTTAGTTTAGTTTATTTATCTTATCTTTAGCCTAGCCTAGGCTCTTTCCTTTATCTTATTCTTTATCTTATCTTTATCTTTACTCCAGTCTAGGGCCTTTAGGGTTTAGCCTAGGCTTCATCTTTATTATTTATCATCTTTATCCAGGTCTGCATTCATTTATACTTTCTATACTAGCTGCTCAGGCTTTTCTTAGGTGGCTCAGGCATGTGGCCTAGCATCGTTTCAGTGGCCTTATTAGCATCTTAGGGTTTAGTGGTTTTGTTTTTCTTTTTAAGGGAGAACAAATTCATATTCAACATTTCTTCTTTTTGATTTCTTCAATCAAGTAACACTCCAAGTTTTCTAAGACACAAGCAATGACAGAGATCATAAATGAGCATGCTGGAGCAAATCAAAAACCCTAGATAACTAGAACCATCTCTACTTTAAGACCTAGTTCCATAAGCAGCTGATTGGATCGATCATTTTTTAATTTCTCTAGTTCCCATCAGAACCACTCTAGCCTCTTGAGTAGCGGGATCCACCATCATATCCCCGATCTTTCCCACCACCACCACCACCATCTATTAATTTTGGGTTTTATTTTTAGTTTATTTTTATTTTTATTTTATTTTTTAGGTTTAAATTTTACTTTAATTTTTAGGTATAGGTTTATGTTTTTATTTTGTGTTTTTAGGTTTTGGTTTTGGTTTTTATTTTAGGTTTATTTTTAGGTTATATATTTGTAGTTAAGGTTTATTTTAAGTTTATTTAATTTTATTTAAGGTTTAGATTTATGTTTAGGTTTAGGTTTTATTTATTTTAGTTTGATTTATTTTAGTTTTAGTTAATTTTATTTTTATATTAGGTTTAAGTTTTTTAGTTTGGGGTTTTGGTTTTATTTTTTATTTTGTTTTAGGTTTACTTTTAGTTTAGATTTTTATTTAGTTTTTATTTTATTCTATTTTATGTTTATTTTTTTATTTAGGTTTAGTTTTTATTTTATTTAAGTTTTCTAATTTTTAGTTTAGTTTAGGTTTTTATTTATTTTAATTTAGTTTAGTTTTTATTTTTTATTTTATTTTCTCTTTACGTTTAGGTTTAGGTTTAAGTTTTAGTTTATGTTTTTATTTTTTTTATTCTTTTATTATATTTTGGTTTAGGTATTATTATTTATTTTATATATATTTTTTATTTAATTTAAATTTAGGTTTTTAGCATTTTAGGGTTTAGGGTTTATGTTTTGGGTCTAGGGTTTAGGTTTTAGTTCAGAATTTAGGGTTTTGGGTTTTTTTAAGAGAATAAATTCAAATTCAATATTTCTTCTTTTTGATTTCATCAACCAAGTAACACACCAAGTTATCTAAGACACAAGCAACAACATAGATCAAAAATGAGCACGCGTAGAGCAAATCAAAAACCCTGATAGCTAGAATCATCTCTACTTTAAGACCTAGTTACATAAGCAGCAGATTGGATCGATCATTCTTTAGTTTCTCCAGTTCCCATCAGAACCACTCTGGCCTCTCAAGTAGCAGGATCCAGCATCATATCCCCGATCTTTCCCTCCACCACCGCCATCTATTATTTTTGGGTTTTATTTTTAGTTTAGTTTTTTTTATTTTATTTTTTAGGTTTAGGTTTTATTTTTATTTTTAGGTATAGGTTTAGGTTTTTATTTTGTTTTTTTAGGTTTAGATTTTGGGTTTTTATTTTAGGTTTATTTTTAGGTTATATCTTTGTAGTTTAGGTTTAGGTTTATTTTAAGTTTATTTAATTTTACTTAGGGTTTAGATTTAAGTTTAGGTTTAGTTTATTTTAGATAAAGGTTTAGGTTTTATTTATTTTAGTTTAATTTATTTTAGTTTTAGGTTTAGGTTAATTTTATTTTTATATTAAGTCTAGGTTTTTTTTATTTAGGGTTTTAATTTTATTTTATATTTATTTTAGGTTTGATTTTAGGTTTAGGTTTTATTTAGCTTTATTTTATTTTTATTTTATGTTTATTTTATTTTATTTAGGTTTAGTTTTATTTTTAAGTTTTTTAATTTTTAATTTATTTTAGGTTTTTATTTATATTATTTTAGTTTAATTTTTATTTCTTATTTTATTTTAATTTTGTGGTTTAGGTTTAGGTTTTGGTTTAGTATTTATTTTAATATTATTTTATTTTATTTTTGGTTTAGTTTATTTTTATTTTATTTTTATTTTTTTATCTTTGTTTAGTTTAGGTTTCAGCATTTTGTGGGTTATGGTCACTGAGGATTTATAGTGGGTTTAGGTTTACATCTTGAGTTTAGGGTTTAGGGTTTTAGGGTTTACTGCCTAGGGTTTAGGTTTGTATCTGCAGGTTTAGTGTTTAGGGTTTAGGGTTAGTTTTATGGTTTAGGGTTTAAAGTTTTTTTTAAAAAAATAATGTTAAGTAGTATGCTTAGGTTTATTTAGTTTATTTAGTTTATTTTGTATTTATTTTTGTTTAGGTTTTTTAACTTAGTTTGGTTTATTTATTTTAGGTTTATTTATTTTAATTTAGGTTTTTTATTTTAGTTTATTTTTTAAGTTTAGGTTTATGTTTATTATTTTGGTTTAGTTTTATTTTTATTTTATTTTTTTGGGTTTAGGTTTTATTTTTTATTTTTAGGTTTAGGTTTAGGTTTTATTTTATATTTAGGTTTAGATTTTATGTTTTATTTTAGCTTTATTTTCTCCCAAGTTTTATTTTCTATTTAGGTTTAGGTTTATTTTAGTTTATTTTATTATATTTAGTTTAGGTTTAGGTTTAGTTTTTAGATTTTGGTTTAGGTTTTTTTTTATTTTAGTTTAGGTTTATTTTATTTTATTTTATTTATAGGTTTATTTTTTTTTAGTTTCGATTTTCTTTTTTATTTAGTTTTTATTTTATTTTATTATAGGTTTATTTTATTTTTATTTTACATTTAATTTTTTATTTTATTTAGGTTTTTTATTTTTAGGTTTATTTTATTTATTAATTTAGTTTAGATTTTTATTTATTTTATTTTAGTTTTGTTTTTATTTTTTATTTTAATTTATTTTAAGATTTAGGTTTAGGTTTTTATTTTATTTTAATTTTTTATTATATTTAGGTTTATGTTTTTTTTATTTATTTTATTTTTACATTTTATCTAGTTTAGGGTTAGGTTATTAAGTTTTTAGGGCTTAAGGTTTAGGCTTTAGGGTTTAGGGTTGTGTTTGGAGTTTAAGGTAGTTTTTATGGTTTGTGGTTTAGTTTAGTTTTTAGGGTTTAGGGTTTAGGGTTTTAAGGATTAGGGTTTAGGTTTGTGGGTTATTTACTATTTTTATTTCATTTATTTTATTTATTTATTTTAAATTAGGTAAACCCATAGGTTTAGTTTATTTAATTTAATTAGTTTATTTTATTTTATTTTTTTATTTTTATTTTTTATTTTTATCTTTATTTTTTTATTTAGTTTAGTTTATTAATTTTAGTTTATTTTGTAGGTTTAGGTTTAGCAGGTTGTAGTTTATTTTAGTATAGTTTTATTTTTTATTTTATATTTTAGGTTTAGATTTTCTTTTAGGTTTATGTTTTATTTTATTTTTTTAGGTTTTATTTTAGGTTTTATTTTAGGTTTATTTTTAGGTATTATTTTTAGTTTATTTTGAGTTTATTCCTAGTTTATTTTATTTTATTTAGTTTAGGTTTAGTTTTATGTTTAGTTTGACAGTTTAGGCTTAGTTCTCATTTTTTTCTTTAGTGTTTAGGTTTATTTTATTTTATTTTATGTTTAGTTTTTAGTTTTGGGTTTATTTTATTTTTAATTTATTTTGAGGTCTTTATTTAGGTTTATGTTTTAGTTTTAGGTTTTTAATTAGTTATTATTATTATTTTTATTTTAGGTTTAGTTTTTATTTTATTTATTTAAGTTTTATTTTTTAGTTTAGGTTAGGTTTTTATTTATTTTATTTTAGTTTAGTTTATATTTTTTTAGTTTAGTTTAGGTTTAGGTTTTAGTTTAGGATTTTATTTTATTTTATTTTCTTACTTTATTTTTATTTAGGTGTTATTATTTATTTTATTTTTAGGTTTTATTTCATTTAGGTTTAGGTTTTTAGCTTTTTAGGGTTTAGTGTTTAGGATTTATTGAGGGTTTGGGGCTTAGGGTTTAGGATTTAGGGTTTAAGGTTTTGGGTTTAGGTTTTAGGGTTTTGGGTTTAGGATTTATGGCTTTAGGGTTTAGGGTTTAGGGTTTAGGATTTTTTTTTAACAGAGAATAAATTCAGATTTAACATTTCTTCTTTTATATTTCATCAACCATGTAACAGACCAAGTTTTCTAAGACACAAGCAATGACATAGATAAAAAATGAGCACACATAGAGAAAATCAAAAACCCTAGATAACTATAAATATCTCTATTGTAAAGACACAGTTCCATAAGCAGCAGATCGAATTGGTCATTCTTCAATTTCTCTAGTTCCCATCAGAACCACTCCGACCTCTTGAGTAGCAGGATCTGCCATCATTTCCCCGATCTCTCCCTCTGCCACCACCACCACTGTAACCTCAATCAATTTTGGGTTAGTTTTAGGGTTTAGGGTTTAAGGTTTATGGTTTAGGGTTTAGGACTTAGGGTTTAGGATTTAAGGTTTAGGGTTTTTTTTAATAAATTGGTGGGTTTAGGTTTATTTAGTTTTATTAGTTTAGGGTTTATCATTTAGGGTTTTTTAGGGTTTAAGGTTTTTTAGGGTTTAGGATTTTGGATTTAGGGTTTAGGGTTTAGGTTTGTAGGTTTAGGGTTGTTGATTTAGGGTTTAGGGTTTAGGGTTAGTTTTAGGGTTTAAGGTTTAGGTTGAAGGGTTTAGAATTTTGAGTTTAGGTTTTTTTTTAAAAAATTAAGTAAACCGGTAGGTTTAGGTTTATTTAGTTTATTTTTTATTTAATTTAGTTTATTTTAACTTTTTTATTTAGGTTTACTTTTTACTTTTATTTACTTTAGTTTATTTATATTAGGTTTATTTATTTTAGTTTAGGTTTTTTAGGTAAATTTTTTTTTTATGTTTAAGTTTATTTTTTAGTTTAGTTTTATTTTTATTTTCTTATTTAGGTTTAGTTTTTATATTTTATTTTAGGTTTAGGTTTAATTTATTTTATTTTAAGTGTGGGTTTTAGGTTTTATTTTTTTTAGTTTAAGCTTTCTTTTAGTTTATTTTATTTTATTTTAGTTTTAGGTTTAGGTTTAGAATATTATAGGTTTAGGTTTAGGTTTTATTTGTTTTAATTTATTTTATTTTAGTTTAGGTTTATTTTAATTTAATTTTATTTATTTTATTTTTAGTTAGGGTTTAGGTTTTTTTTTGTTATGTGTTTAGCTTTTAGTTTTTATTTACTTTTAGGTGTATTTTTTAGGTTTATGTTTTTTTATTTAGTTTTATTTTATTTTATTTTATTTAATTTTATTTTATTTTAATTTATTATTTATTTATGTTCTATTTTTTAGTATTTTTTTATTTAATTTTAGTTCTTTTATTTTTATCTTATATTCTTTAGTTTAGGTTTAGGTTTAGGTTTATGATTTACTTTAGGTTTTATTTTATCTTTCTGTGTCCATTTATTTTATTTTAGGTTTTATTTAGTTTAGGTTTAGGTTTTTTAGCTTTTTTTAGGTTTAGGGTTGAAGGTTTAGGATTTGGGTTCTGTCGGTTTAGGGTTTAGGGTTTAGGGTTTAGAGTTTAGGGTGGGTAGTGGGGTCTAAGATTTAGGGTGTGGTAGGGTGGAGGGTTTAGGGTAGGGTTTAGCAAGGCAAGGCTTTTAGGGTGGGTGGGGTGTAAGGTTGTTTAGAGTGGGTTTTGGGTTTAGGGTGTTTTAGTCTATGATTCAGGTTTTAGTTTAGGGTCTATGATTTTTGGCTTTTTTATTTAATGAAGAACAAATTGGTATTCAACATTTCTTGTTTTTGATTTCATCAACCAAGTTACACACCATGTTTTCTAAGACACAAGTGACGACTTAAATAAAAAATGAGCACGCATATAGTAAATCAAAAGCTCTAGAAAACTAGAACCGTCTCTACTATAAAGACATAGTTCCATAAGAAGAAAATTGGATCAGTTGTTCTTCAATTTCTCCATTTCCCCTCAAAACCACTCCAACCTCTCGAGTAGTAGGATCCACCATCATATCTGTGATCTCCCCCTCCACCATCACCACGGTTGTAACCTCTGTCACTCCTCTCGCCTCCATAACCCCCACTGCTCTAACCACCACCTCCATATCTGCCAGCACCTCTAGATCCCCCACCACCATTACGATAACCGTTTCCACCTTCGCCTCCATTGCTAGATCTAGATTAAGCCTGGTTGACGGTGATGTTTTTACTATCAAGGTTCTGCCAATTCTTAGGGTTTAGTGTTAGTTTCTGGTTAAAGGTTTAGGGTTAATTTAGGATTTAAGGTTTAGGGTTTATGGTTTTGGGGTTTAGGGTTTAGGGTTGTAGGTTTGAGGGCTTAGGGTTTTGGGTTTAGGGTTTAGAGTTTACGGTTTTAGGGTTTATGGTTTAGGGTTCAAGTTTTAGGATTTTAGGGTTTAGGGTTTATGGTTTAGGGTTTAGGGTTTTAAGGAATAGGGTTTAGGGTTTAGGGTTTAAGGTATTTTTTTTTTAAATTTAGTAAATTGGTTGGTTTAGGTTTATTTAGTTTATTTTTTATTTATTTGAGTTTATTTAATTTTTCATTTTTATTTAGGTTTATTTTTTATTTTCATTTAATTTAGTTTATTTATTTTAGGATTATTTATCATAGTTTAGATTTTTAATTTTAAGTTTTTTTAATTTAAGTTTATTTTTTCATTGATTTTTATTTTTATTTTTTATAGGTTTATGTTTTATTTTTTATTTTTATGTTTAGGTTTTGGTTTTTATTTTATTTCTTTAGGTTTATTATTTAAGTTTTTATTTTAGCCTTATTTTTTAGGTTTTATTTCTTTACTTTAGAATTAGGTTTACTTTTAGTTTATTTTATTTTATTTTGTTTAGGTTTAGGTTTAGGTTTAGGTTTAGTTTATTTTATGTTTAGGTTTAGGTTTTATTTATTTTAGTTTTGTTTATTTTAGCTTAGGTTTAGTTTTAGGTTTATTTTATCTTATTTTATTTTATTTTTATGTTAGGCTTAGTTTTTTTTTAGCTTAGGATTTAGGTTTTATTTTTATTTAATGTTAGGTTTATTTTTTAGGTTTAGGTTTTTATTTAATTTTTATTTTAGTTTATTTTTTATTTATTTATTTTAGGTTAATTTTATTTATATTTTATGTTTAGTTTTTATTTTATGTTTAGTTTTTATTTTATTTATGTTTTTTATTCTTAGGTTATTTAATTTTTTTAATTTAGTTTAGGTTTTTATTTCTATTATTTCATTTTTTATTTTTTTTATTTTTTTTTATTTCATTTTAGCTTAGTTTAAGTTTAGGTTTTTATTTTATTTTTACTTTTTTATTTTATTTAGATTGAAGTTTTTTATTTATTTTATTAGTAAGTTTTATTTAATTTACGTTTAGGTTTTCAGGTTTTAGGGTTTAGGGTTTTGGATTTAGGGTTTAGGATTGAGGGTGTGGTCAGGGTCAGTATGGTGGGTTTAAGCCCCACCTGGTTTTTAGGGTTTAGGGTTTAGGGTTTTAGGCCTAGCTTGGCTCAGTAGGGTTTAGAATCAGGATTTAGGGTTTAAGGTTTAGGGTATAGCTTGTGGGTTTTCTAATTTAGTAACCCAAGTTTAGGATTATTTATTTTATTTATTCTATTTTATTTATTTCAATTTATTTTATTTTATTTATTTAAGTTTATTTTATTTTATTTAGTTTATTTATTTTTGGTTTATTTATTTATTTTAATTTTATTTTAATTTATTTTTTAGGTTTAGGTTTAGCTTATTTTTAGTTTTTTTTTTATTTTTTTATTTTGTTTATTTATTTTTATTTATATGTTAAGGTTTATGTTTTATTTGGTTTAGGTTTTAGTTTTATTTTAGGTTTTATAATTTAGTTTAGTTTAGGTGTACCATTAGTTTTATTTTATTTTATTTAGTTAATTTAGGTTTAGGGTTATTTATTTAGTTTATTTTATTTTTAGCTTTAGTTTATTTTATTTTGTTTATTTTAGTTTAGTTTTTTTATTTATTTTTAGGTTTATTTTTTAGGTTTAGGTTTTTAGTTAGTTTTTATTTTATTTTATTTTATGTTTATTTTATTCTTAATTTATGTTTAATTTTTATTTTATTTAGGGTTTAGCATTTAGGTAAAAAGGCTTTTAGGGTTTAGGGTTTAGGGTTTAAGGTTTAGAATGTAGGCTGTTTAGAGTTTAAGCTTTAGGGTTTATGGTTTAGGTTTTAGGTCTATCATTCAGGTTTTAGTTTAGGGTTTATGATTTTTTCCTTTTTTATTTAATAAAGAACAAATTTATATTCAACATTTCTTCTTTTTGTTTTCATCAACCAAGTTACACACGATGTTTTCTAAGACACAAGTGACAACTTAAATAAAAAATGAGCACGCATACAGTAAATTAAAAGCTCTAGAAAATTAGAACCGTCTCTACTATAAAGACATAGTTCCATAAGAAGCAAATCAGATCGGTTGTTCTTCAATTTTTCCATTTCCCCTCAAAACAAGTCTGACCTCTTGAGTAGTAGGATCCACCATCATATCTGTGATCTCTCCCTCCACCACCACCATGGTTGTTACCTCCGTCGCTCCTCTCACCTCCATAACCACCACTGCTCCGACCACCACCTCCATATCCGCCAGCACCTCTAGATCCCCCACCACCATTATGAGCAACTGCTCCCCTTCGCCCACCACTGATCTAAACTAAGCCCGGTGACGATGTTCTTACTATCAAGGTTCCGCCAATTCTGTTTAGTGTTAGTTATGGTTTGTTGATTTAGGATTTAAGGTTTAGGTTTTATGGTTTTGGGGTTTGGGTTTAGGGTTGGGTTGTTAGGTGGGTTTGTGGTTTAGAGTTTAGGTTTGTGGTTGTGGTTTAGGGTTCATGCTTTGTGGTTTTAGGGTTTAGGGTTTATGGTTTAGGGTTTAGGGTTTGTGGTGTGGTTTAGGGTTTTGTGGTTTATTTAGGGTTAGCATTTTTTTCTTAAATTTAGCAAATCAGTTGGTTTAGGTTTATTTAGTTTATTTAGTTTATTTTTTATTTATTTGAGTTTATTAAATTTTTCATTTTTATTTAGGTTTATTTTTTATTTTCATTTAGTTTAGTTTATTTATTTTAGGTTTATTTATTATAGTTTAGGTTTTTAATTTTAGTTTTTTTAATTTAAGTTTATTTTTTCATTGATTTTTATTTTTATTTTTTTATAGGTTTAGGTTTTATTTTTTATTTTTATGTTTAGGTTTTGGTTTTTATTTTATTTCTTTAGGTTTATGATTTATTTTTTTATTTTAGGCTTATTTTTTAGGTTTTATTTCTTTACTTTAGAATTAGGTTTACTTTTAGTTTATTTTATTTTATTTTGTTTAGGTTTAGGTTTAGTTTATTTTATGTTTAGGTTTAGGTTTTATTTATTTTAGTTTGGTTTATTTTAGTTTAAGTTTATTTTATCTTATTTATTTTATTTTTATTTTATTGTTTTATTAGGATTGAGGTTTTTATTTTATTTAATGTTAGGTTTATTTTTTTAAGTTTAGGTTTTTATTTAGTTTTTTATTTTATTTTGATTTATTTTATTTTAGGTTAATTTTATTTATATTTTTTGTTTAGTTTTTATTTTATTTATGTTTTTATTCTTAGGTTATTTAATTTTTAATTTAGTTTAGGTTTTATTTCTTTATTTCATTTTTTTTATTTTTTTTTATTTTTATTTCACGCTTAGTTTAGGTTTGAGTTTAGGTTTTATTTTATTTAAACTTTTATCTTTATTTAGATTTAGGTTTTATTATTATTTCAAGAAGTTTATTTAGTTTTAAGTTTAGGTTTGTGCCTGTTTAGGTCAGGGTTTGGGTTAGGATCTGAGGCCTGTGGTCAGGTCAGATTAGGGTGGGCCTGGGCTCCCATAATGGCTTTAGGTTTAGGGTTAGTGTTGGGTTTGTTTAAGGTAGTGTGGTCAGGATTAGGATTTAGTGGTCAAGGTAGGGTTTAGCTTTTGTGGTTTTTTTAATTTAGTAGCCCAGTAAGTTTAGGATTATTTAGTTTATTTAGTCTATTTTTTATTTATTTCAATTTATTTTATTTCATTTTTTTAGTTTATTTTTATTTTTATTTAATTTAGTTTATTTATTTTTGGTTTATTTATTTTAGTTTAATTTTTTATTTTAATTTATTTTAGGTAGGTTTAGGTTTAGGCATATTTTAGTTTATTTTATTTTATTTTATTTTTTAGGTTTAGGGTTTATTTTTTATTTTAGGTTTATGTTAAGGTTTATGTTTTATTTTGTGGTTTAGGTTTTAGTTTTATTTTAGGTTTTATAATTTAGTTTAGGTTATTTTACTTTTATTTTATTTTATTTAGTTAATTTAGGTTTAGGTTTAGGTTATATTTATTTTAGTTTAGTTTAATTTAGTTAAGTTTTACGTTTATTTTATTTTGTTTATTTTAGGTTTAGGTTTTTTTATTTATTTTTAGGTTTATTTTTTAGGTTTAGGTTTTTAGTTACTTTTTATTTTATTTTATTTTAGGTTTATTTTATTCCTAGTTTACGTTTAATTTTTATTTTATTTAGGGTTTTTATTTTTAAGTTTATTTTATTTTTTTGTTCTGTTTAGGGTTTTATTTATTTTATTTTAGTTTACCTTTTATATTATATTTTATTTTATTTTTCGTTTAGGTTTAGGTTTTAGTTTAGGTTTTTATTTTATTTTATTTTATTTATTTTAGGTTTTATTTATTTTATTTATAGGTCTTTATTTAGGTTTAGGTTTTAGGTTTGTGGTGGGGTCAGTAGGGTGTGGTCAGTTGTGGCTCAGTTTAGGTTTGGGTGGGCTCAGGCACAGGTTTAGGGTTTAGGGCCCAGGTTTGGCTAGGTTTAGGGCCTGGGGTGGCCTGTGGCCTGTGGCCCAGTGGCCCAGTGTGGGGTTTAGGGTTTAGTAGTGTGAGTTTTAAATTAAGCAAACTTATGGTTTATTTATCTTAGTTAGTTTATTTATTTATTAGTTTATTTTATTTATTTTTTTATTTAGGTTTATTTTTATTTAGTTTAGATTATTTATTTTAAGTTTATTTATTTTAATTTATTTATCTTAGCTCTTTTTAGGTAGTTTAAGTTTAGTTTATTATTTGTTTAGTTTTATTTTATTTTATTTTTAGGTTTAGGTTTTATTTTATTACTCTAAGTCGATCGGTTTTATTTTATTTTTTTTAGGTTTATGTTTTAGGATTTTATTTTATGTTTATTTTAAGGTTTTATTTTTTAGTTTAGGTTTAGGTTTATTTTTAGTTTATTTTATTTTATTTAGGGTTTAGGTTTAGGTTTAGTATTAGACTATTTTAGGTTTAGGTTTAGGTTTTATTTATTTTAGTTTAGTTTATTTTAGCTTAGGTTAGGTTTTTTTATTTTTATTTTAAGTTTAGGTTTTGGTTTAATTTATGGTTTATGTTTAGTTTTTTTTTTCTTTTTAGGTTTTATTTTTTGGTTTATTTTTAAGTTTAGGCTTTTATTTAATTTTATGTTTATTTAATTTTTATTTTAGGTTTAGTTTTTATTTTATTTAGGTTTTTTATTTTTTTAGTATAGTTTAGGTTTTTATTTATTTTATTTTAGTTTTTTTTAGGTTTTAGGTTTTAGGTTTTAGTTTAGGTTTTCATTTTTATTTTATTTATTTTATTTTATTTTTGTTTCTATTTTTTTATTCAATTTATTTCTAGGTTTTATTTAGGTTTTTAGCATTTTAGTTTTTCATGCCAAGTAGATCTACTATGGATTCTATACATTTGTTAAGTGGTTTGATGGAGAAGTATAGAGAAAGTAAGGAGGATCTACATATGATATTTAGTAATTTAGAGAAAGCTTATGATAAAGTTTCAAGAGATGTTCTTTGGAGAGTTTTAGAACAGAAAGGAGTTAATATTAGTTATATTCAAGTAATTAATGATATGTATACTAGAGCTATTACTTATGTCCAAACACAAGGAGGATTGACAAAATATTTTCCTATTTCAGTTGGATTACGTCAAGGATCAACTTTAAGCCCTTATCTTTTTTGCTTTAGATATGGATGTTCTTACTAGGCATTTACAAGAAGATGTACCTTGGTGTATGCTTTTTGTTGATGACATTCTTCTTGTTGGTAAGACTAGAGATGGAGTCCAAGAGAAACTTGAATTATGGAGGTCAACATCAGAGTCTAAAGGTTTTCATTTAAGTAGATCTAAAATTGAATATATGGAGTGTAATTTTAGGTGTAGAAGCTCTAGTGGTAGTGTTGTCACATTGGGTAAACAAGTCATTAATAAGAGTGAGTGATTCAGATATTTAGGTTCTATTGTTCAAAATGATGGTGAAATAGATGGAGATGTTATTAGTAGAATTCAAGTTGGATGGTTGAAGTCGAGGAATGCATCTGGCTTGTTGTGTGATAGAAAAGTTCCACTTAAATTTAAGGGAAAATTTTATAAGATGGTGGTAAGATCTGCAATGACTTATGGTGCAGAATGTTGGACAATAAAAGAGAAGCATAAGACTAAGTTAAGTGTTACAGAGATGAGGATGCTCAGGTGGATGAGTGGCTTTACTCTTAGAGATAAAATGTGAAATGAGTATGTTCGAGAAAAGTTGGAGTAGCCCCAATGGTAGATAAGATTAGAGAGAGTCGCCTTAGATGGTTTCTCCACATCAAGCATCAACCGTTTGATGACCCGGTTAGGAGAGTAGATGAATTAGATTTGCCTTATGTTAAGAAAGGTAGAGGTAGACCTAAAAAGACTTGGTTAAGATGTATAAAAATGAACTAAGTATACTTGAATTAAATGAGAATTTGACACATACACACAATGGAGGCAAAGGATTCATGTGGTTTTAGTGGCTTTGGGGTTGTAGTTTGTGGGTTTTGGGGTTTGTGATTTAGCATTTAGGGTTTAAGTTTTTGGGTTTAGGGTTTAGGGTTTAGGGTTTAGGGTTTTTAGGGTTTAGGGTTTAGGTTTTATGTCTAAGGTTTAGGTTTTTGTTTATGGTTAAGGGTTTTTGTTTTTTTTTTAATAAGAACAAATTCTGATTGAACATTGTTCTTCCAAATTCAACAACCAAGTAACCCACCAAGCTTTCTAAGACAAAAATGATGACATAGATAAAAAAATGAGCACACATAAAGCAAATCAAAAACCCTAGATAACTAGAACTGTCTACACTATAAAGACAAAGTTCCATAAATAGTAGATCAGATTGGCCTTTCTATTTCTCTAGTTCCCATCAGAAGCACCTGACTTCTCGAGTTGCGGGATCCACCATCATATCCTCGATCTCTACCTCCACCACCACCACGGATGTAACCTCCATCGCTTCTCCTGCCTCTATAAACACCACTGCTCCGACCACTACCTCCATATCCACCAGCACCTCTAGATACCCCACCACCACAGCGATAACCTCCGCCTTCGCCTCCACTGCCAGATCTAGACTGAGCCTGATTGACGGTGATGTTCTTGTGTTAAGGTTTTATTATGCTTTAGGGTTTAGGTTTAATTTTTAATTTATTTAGTTACTTTAGGTTTAGGTTTAGGGATTGGTGTTTAGGGTTGGGGTTTATGAGGGTTTAGGGTTTTTTATGCTTGGGTTTTAGGTTGTGGTGTGGCTAGTGTGTGCTTTAGGGTTTAGGGTTTTGAGGGTATGGTTTAGGGTTAGTTAGGATTTAGGGTTTTTTAGGGTTTAGGGTGTTGTAGGTGGGGTTTAGTGTTTAGGTGTTGGGGGATTGTGGTTTAGGGTGTAGAGTTTATGGTTTAAGGCCTTTTAAATTAAGTAAATCAAAAGGTTTATTTATTTATTTAGGCTATTTTTATTTATTTTAGTTTATTATATATTTATTTATATTTATGTTTATTTTAATTTTATTTAATTTAGTTTATATTATTTTAGGTTTTATTTTACTTTTTTATTTTAGTTTATTTTTTTAGGAGTTTAGGTTCATGTCTATTTTTAATTTAGTTTAATTTTATTTTATTTTACATTTTATTTTATTTTAGGTGTATAGGTTTTTTAATTAGGTTTAATTTTGGTTTAATTTAAGTTTATTTTATGTTTTATTTTATTTATTTTTATTTTATTTAGTTTAGGGTTTTATTTTTTCATTTAGGTTTAGGTTTACTTTAATTTTATTTTAGGATTAGGTTTTTTTAGTTTAGGATAGTGTTATTTTTTTATTTACCTTGGGTTTAGGATCTTTTAAATTTTTAGTTTTATCTTAAGTTTATTTTATTTTATTTTTTTAGTTTTATTTTATTTAGGTTATTTTGGTTTTATTTTTTTTTCAGTTTAGGTTTTATTTATTTATCTTAGCCTTTTTATTAATTTTTATTTTCAGGTTTAGGTTTTAGGTTTAGGTTTAAGTTTAGTTTAGGTTTATTTTATTTTATCTTTTATTATATGCAGGTTTTAGCCTTTTATTTATCTTATCTTGGTCTTTATTTAGCTCCTGCAGTGTGCAGGGTTGGGTTTAGGGTTTCCCAGCCAGGGCCTGGGGTTTAGGGCTCAGGGCTCAGAGAGTCTGAGGGCCTAGGGCTCAGTGGGTGGCCATGATCTTGTGGTCTTAGGGCCTGGTTTAGGGTTTGGTCAGGGCCTGTAGCCCAGGCCTTGTGGGCTAAGGGCCTTTAGGCCTGGTGGCCCAGAGGTGTGTGGTCAGCCTGAGCCCAGGTAGTCTCAGTGATTTTAGCCAGCCTAGTGCCCAGGGTCAGGGTTTAAGGTCAGTATTATCTTTAGGCCTGGTATGGCTGTAGAGTGGGTATGGTTTAGGTCTTTAATCAAGCAAACCCGGTAGGTTTATTTAGTTTATTTAGCTTATTTTAATCTTTAGTTTATATTATTATTTTTATATATGTTTATTTTTTATTTATTTTAGTTTATTTTAGGTTTAAGTTTAGGTTTAGCTTATTTTTTAGTTTAGTATTTTATTTTATTTTAGGTTTTGGTTTATATTTTAGGTTTATTTTGGTTTAGATTTTATTTTATGTTTCGTTTAGGTTTTAGGTTTTATTTTTTGATTTAGGTTTAGGAATATTATTTGTTTATTTTAGTTTATTTAGTGTAGGTTTAGGTTTAGGTTTTATTTAGTTTAGTTTAGTTTATTTTAGTTTAGGTTTAGGTTTATTTTATTTTGTTTATTTTAGGCTTAGTTTATTTCTTAGTTTAGGGTTTTGGTTTTATTTTTATGTTTAGGTTTTTATTTAGTTTTAATTTTATTATATTTTAATTTTATTTTAATTTTATTTTATGTTTATTATTATTTTATTTAGTTTTTTTATTTTTAGGTTTATTTTATTTTTTAGTTTAGTTTAGGTTTTTATTCATTTTATTTTATTTTACTTTATTTTATTTAAAAAAAATTTATGTTTAGGTATAGGTTTGGGTTTAGGTTTTAGTTTAGGTTTTTATTTTATTTTCTTTTATTATTTTATTTTGATTTTGGTTTATTTTATTTATTTTATTTTTTTGGTTATTTTAGTTTAATGATAAGTTTTAGGCATTTGTAGTTTAGGGTTTAGGGTTTAGGGTTTAGGGTTTGGGGTTTAGGCAGGATGGCATGATGGTTTAGAGTTTTGGTTTAGGTTTAGGGTTTGGTTTAGGTTTGTTTTATTTTAAGATTTAGGGTTTAGTGTTTGTTTAAGGTTTAGGGTTTTAGGGTCAGGTTAGGGTTTTATTTATTATTTTTTAAAAATCAGTAAACCCCAGGTTTAGGTTTATTTAGTTTATTTTATATTTATTTTAGTTTATTCTATTTTGTATTTTTATTTAGGTTTATTTTTATTTTATTTAATTTAGTTTATATATTTTAGATATTTATTTTAGTTTAGGTTTTTCATTTTAGTTTATTTTTTTAGGTTTAGGTTTAAGTTTATTTTTAGTTCAATTTATTTTATTTTATTTTTAGGTTTAGGTTTTTTTATTTTTTTATTTTTAGGTTTAGGTTTTTTTATTTTATATTTTAGGTTTAGGTTTTATGTTTTTATTTTAGATTTATTTTTAGGTTTTATTTTTTAGTTTATTTTATTTTATTTAAGATTTAGGTTTAGGTTTATGTTTAGTTCATTTCAGGTTTAGGCTTAGGTTTAATTAATTATAGTTAAGTTTATTTTAATTTAGGTTTAGGTTTATTCTTTTTTATTTTAGCTTTAAGTTTTTTTTAATTTAGGATTAAGGTTTTATTTTTTAATTATTTTTAGGTTTATCTTTTAGGTTTAGGTTTTTATTTAGTTTTTATTTTATTTTATTTTATTTTAGGTTTAGTTTTTTTATTTATTTAGGTTTTATTTTTACTTTAGTTTAGGTTTTATTTATTTATATTTTAGTTTAGTTTTAATTTTTATTTTATTTTCTCTTTAGGTTAAGGTTTAGCTTTAGGTTTAGGTTTAGGTTTAGTTTAGGTTTTTATTTTATTTTATTTTATTTTATTTTTGTTTAGGTTTTTATTTATTTTATTTTAGGTTTTATTTAGTTTACATAAGTTTTAGCTTGTTGTTTAGGTTAACTGAGGGTTCAAGATTTAGGGTTTAGGGTTTAGAGTTTAGGGTTAAGGTGTGGTAGGTTTTTATGGTTTAGGGTTTAGGGTTTTAGGGTTTAGGGTTTAGGGTTTAGGGTTTAGGATTTTTAGTGTTTAGAGTTTAGAGTTTAGGTAATACGTCTAGGGTTGAAGTTTTAGTTTAGGGTTTAGGGTTTTTGCTATTTTTTTTAACTGAGAACAAATTCAGATTCAACATTTCTTCTTTTTGATTTCATCAACCAAGTAGCACACCAAGTTTTCTAAGAAATACATGACGACATAGATAAAAAATGAGCACACCTAGAGCAAATAAAAAACCCTAGATAACTAGAACTGTCTTTAATGCAAAGACACATCTCCATAAGTAGCAAATCAGATCACCCATTCTTCAATTTCTCCAGTTTCCATCAGAACTACCCCCTTCTCTCGAGTTGCGGGATCCGCCATCATATCCCTGATCTCTCCCTTTGTCACCACAATGGTTGTCACCTCTATCGCTCTTCTCACCTTCATAACCACCGATTCTCTAACCACCACCGCCATATCCACCAACACCTCCAGATCCCCCACCACCACTATGATAACTGCCGCCTCTGCCTTCGCCTCCACCGCTAGATCTAGACTGAGCTTGGTTGATGGTGATGTTCCTGCTGTCAAGGTTCTACCCATTCTTTGGGTTTAGGTTTATTAGGTTTTAGGGTTTAGGTTTATTTTTTAATATATTTAGTTACATTAGGTTTAGGTTTAGGGTTTGGGGTTTAGGGTTTGGGTTTAAGGTTTAGAGTTTAGTATTTAGGTTTTAGGGTTTAGGGTTTTAGAGTTTATGCTTTTAGCATTTAGGGTTTATGGTTAGGGTTTAAGGTTTAGGGTTTTATAGGGTTTAATGTTTATGGTTTAGGGTTAGGGTTTAGAATTTTTGGTTTAAGGTTTAGGGATTAGTGTTTAGGCTTTAGGGTTTAGGGTTTTAAGGGTTTAGGGTTAGTTTAGGGTTTAATGTTTAGGGTTTTATTATGGTTTAGGGATTAGGGTTTAGTGTTGTTGGTTTTGGATTTAGGGTTTAAGTTTTAGGGTGTAGGATTTAGGGTTTAGGGATTAGGGATTTTTTTTTAAAATTAAGTAAATAAGTAGGTTAATGGTTATTTAGTTTATTTAATTAAATTATTATTTATTTTATTTTATTTAATTTTTTATTTAGGTTTATTTTTTATTTTTATTTAGTTTAGTTTATTTATTTTAGCTTTATTTTTTTTAGTTTGGGTTTTTAATTTTAGTTTAGTTTTTAGGTTTAGGTTTAGGTTTAGTTTTATTATTTTAGTTGAGTTTTATTTTTACTTTACTTTTTAGGTTTAGGTTTAGGTTTTTATTTTTCTAAGTTTAGGTTTTAGGTTTTTATTTTAGGTTTATTTTGAGGTTATATTTTTTAGTTTAGGTTTTGGTTTATTTTAGTTTATTTTATTTTATTGTGGGTTTAGGTTGAGTTTTAGGTTTAGTTTATTTTAGGATTAGGTTTAGGTTTTATTTATTATAGTTTAGTTTATTTTACTCTAGGTTTAGTTTTATTTTATTTTTATTTTAGGTTTGGGATTTTTTTAATTTAGGATTTAGGTTTTATTTATTTATTTATTTTTAGGTTTATGTTTTTATTAAGTTTTTATTTTATTTATTTTAGGTTTATTTTTTTTAATTTAGGTTTAGTTTTTATTTTATTTAGGTTTTTTATTTTTCACTTTAGTTTAGGTTTTTATTTTATTTTATTTTGGTTTAGGTTTTTTTATTTATTTTATTTTTATGTTTTATTTTGTTTAGGATTAAGTTTTCAGCTTTTTAAGGTTTAGGGTTAGTTGAGGGTTTAGGGTTTAGGGTTTAGGGTTTGAGGTTTAGGGTTTAGGGTATAGGGTTTAGGGTTTAGGATTTAAGATTTAGAGTTTTAGGGTTTATGCTTTTAGGGCTTAGGATTTAGGGTTTAGATTAGAGTTTAGGGTTTAGGTTTAGGGTTTATGGTTTTTAGGGTTTAGGGTTTAGGGTTTAGGGTTTATGTTTAAGGTCTAAGGTTCATGTTTTAGTTTAGGGTTTAGGGTTTTTTTTTTCTGACAGAGAATAAATTCAGATTCAACATTACTTCTTTTCAATTTCATTAACCAAGTAACACACCAAGTTTTCTAAGAGACAAGTGATGACAAAGATCAAAAATGAGCACACTTAGAGGAAATCAAAAACCCTAGATTGCTAGAACCGTTTCTACAGTTTAGACAATTTCATAAGCAGCAGATCGGATCAACCATTCTTTAGTTTCTCTAGTTCCCATTAGAACCATGCCGACCTCTCGAGTAGCAAGGTTCCCCATCATATCCCCAATTCCTCCCTCAGTTACCACCACGGCTATAACCTCTAAAGCTTTTCCCACCACAACTATAATAACCGCTACCTTTGCCTTTGCTTCCACCGTTAGATCTAGACTGAGCCTAATTGATAGTGATGTTCCTGCCGTCAAAGTTCTGCCCATTCTCAGGGTTTAGGTTTAGGTTTAGGTTTATTAGGTTTTAGGGTTTAGGTTTATTTTTTAATTTATTTAGTTACTTTAGGTTTACTTCTAGGTTTTGGGTTTTAGTGTTTAGGGTTTAGCATTAGGGTTTAGGGTTTAGGGTTTATGGTTTACGGTTTTAGAGTTTATGCTTTCATGGTTTAGGGTTAAACGTTAGTGTTTAGTGTTTAGCATTAGGGTTTAGGGTTTAGGGTTTAGGAGTTTTTAGAGTTTAGGTTATAGGGTTTTTGGTTTTTTTTTTAAATTATGTAAACCGGTAAATTTAGGTTTATTTAGTTTATTTAGTATTTTTTATTTATTTTAGTTTATTTAATTTTTTATTTTTTTAGGATTATTTTTTATTTAGTTTAGTTTACTTATTTAGGTTTATTTATTTTAGTTTAGGTTTTTTATTTTAGTTTTTTTTTTATGTTTAGATTTAGGTTTATTTTTTTGTTGAGTTTAATTTTTATTATATTTTGTAGGTTTAGGTTTAGGTTTTCATTTTATTTTTTTAGCTTTAGGTTCTAAGTTTTTATTTTAGTTGTATTTTTAGGTTTAATCTTTTAGTTTAGTTTAGGTTTATTTTTAGTTTATTTTATTTTATTTTATTTAGTTTAGATTTAGGTTTAGGTTTAGTATATTTTAGGATTTGGTTTAGGTTTTACTTATTTTAGAATATTTTATTTTAGTTTAGGTTTAAATTTATTTTATTTTGTTTATTTTAAATTTCTTTTAGGGTTAGTTTTTTTTTAATTTAGGGTTTAGGTTTTACTTTTTATTTATTTTAAGGTTTTCTTTTAAGGTTTATTTTTTAGGGTTAGGTTTATATTTAGTTTTTATTTTATTTTAGTTTTATTTTATTTTTATTTTACATTTAGTTTTAATTTTATTTAGGTTTTTTATTAGGTTAATTTTATTTTTAAGTTTATTTAGGGTTTTATTTATTTTATTTTAGTTTATTTTTATAAGTTTATTTTATTTTACTATCAGGTTTAAGTTTAGGTTTTAATTTTGTTTTGTTATTTTATTTTATTTAGGTTTAGGTTTTATTTATTTATTTTATTTTTAGGTTTTATTTAGTTTAGGTTTATGTTTTTAGGTTTTTTAGGGTTTAAGGTTTAGGGTTTAAGGTTTAATGTTTAGGGTTTTAGGGTTTATGGTTTTAGGGTTTAGGGTTTTGGGTTAAGGTTTAGGTGTTAGGGTTTAGGGTTTAGTGTTTAGGCTTTTTGATTTATGGTTTTTAAGGTTTAGGGTTAGCTTAGGGTTTAGGTTTACTTTAGGGTTTAGGGTTTAGGATTTAGTGTTATTTTAGGGTTTAGGTTTAGGCTTTAGGGTTTAGGGTTTAAGGTTTAGGGTTTAGGGTTTTATGGTTTAAGATTTAAGGTTTAGGGTTTAGGATTTAGGGTTTAAGGTTAGGTTAGGATTAGGGTTTAGGGTTTAGGGGTTAGGGTTTAGGGTTTATGGTTAGTTTAGGGTTTAGGGTTTTGGGTTTTGGGTTTTGGGTTAGTCTTATGGTTTAGGTTTAAGATTTAGGGTTTAGGGTTTTTTTTTAAATTAAGTAAACCGGTAGGTTTAGGTTTATTTAGTTTATTTAGTTCATTTTTTATTTATTTTAGTTTATTTTATTTTTTATTTCTAGGGTTTATTTTATTTTTATTTAGCTTAGTTTATTTGTTTTAGGTTTTTTTATTTTAGTTTAATTTTTAGGTTTAGGTTTAGGTTTAGGTTTATTTTTTAGTTTAGTTTTATTTTTATTTTATTTTTTAGGTTTAGGTTTTATTTTTTATTTTTAGGTTTAAGTTTTGGTTTTTATTTTATTTTTTAGGATTTGGTTTTAGGTTTTTATTTTAGGGCTTTTTTTTCTTAGTTTAGGTTTATTTTTAGTTTATTTTATTTTATTTAATCTAGGGTTTAGGTTTAGTTTATTTTAGGTTTAGGTTTAGGTTTTATTTATTTTAGTTTAGTCTACTTTTGTTAAGGTTTATTTTTAATTTATTTTAGGTTTAGTTTTTTTTTTAATTTAGGGTTTAGGTTTTATTTTTTATTTATTTTTAAGTTAATTTGTTAGGTTTCGGTGTTTATTTAGTTTTTATTTTATGTAGGATTTTGTGCCACCATCCTTCAAGATCTTTGATGCCAGTGGGAGCCCATGATAACACATTGCACACTTTAGAGCCTATTACACTGGTGAATGCACTCCTCTTCGCCTTTTCATTAGCAATCGTCAAATGTTGCATTTGATTGGTCGTTCAATGGTTGGTGAAGATTTTGTTGAGTTTGAGCACCTATTTATCAAAAGGTTTGTTGGAGCTCGGAGGGGTGACGGCGACCTCATTGTAAGAAACACATGAGGTCCTGTTGATTACATTATCGTGGAACGAGCATGAAATGAACCACGTTTGTCAGAACAACATGCCATTGAGACTCTTCTCAAGAATATCGATGTCCCGGTCGCCTTCATGCTTAAGGGTTTTACTATTAATACATTTAAGAAATTAATCAACAAGGTGGCTACAAGAGGAAGCCAAGCGGTTCTTTCCGACCATTCATCTAGGCCCTATAGAAGGTGTTTGAGTAGAAGCCAGAGACAGTTGCATCAGTAGATAGAGCGACCAACCGAGTTTAGTATGAGATATTACAAGCTCAAGCTGACCTCCTTACCTCCTCCATCATCACACCCCATAGTCCACCACAATGACCATTTCCATCACCTTAGCATCCTACCCAATAGCGGTATTCATATCCATCGCCAGGCTGCTACTTTCCTTGAACTCTTATCGATAGATTGAATAAGCCATATTCATTCAAGAGGGAGGTAGTTAGAAAAATCTTTAAGAAACTCTTAAAGAAACGTCTTTGAGTTAGAGCTAGAGCCTGAGGAAGTGGGCAAGAGCGATGATTCTAGCTATTTCCCCTACCACTGCATGTTAGGTCATGTCTTAGAGTATTGTATCACTTCTAAGGACTAGCTTCAGCGCAACTACAAGTTGAGAGCCATAGTTATCCCTAAGGAATACTTATTAGAACAAGCATCCAGTTCTATTATAGTAATCGTTGTGGATACTTGGAGATACTTGTGATCCTCTTAAGACCAAAGAAGGTTATGATATCTCCCTATCCCAAACCTCTAAGAAGATCATTTCTAAAATCAAGAAGCTTTCCTTGAAGGTGCTTGAAGTAGCTCAAACCTCCAACACCAAGGAAGGTTTGCTAGTTGTAAAAGACAACTCGGGGTAGTCCAGTGCACCCAGGTAGATTCAGTACTCCCTCCACCATTCCATACCACCTCTTGATAGATCCTTCTACAAGTAGGATTGTTGTATATCTGGATAAGGGCACTAAATCCTAACTCTTACTTTACTTGATTTCCATCATGTACCTCCACCCAAAAAAAAAAATTAATGAAGAAAGTTGATTCTACTTATAGATTGTCTACATCTAATGCTCTTGATTTTATTCCCGTTGAAAGCTCTCTTAGAATAAATAAAAATAATAGCTCTAGTAGTTTCGATCCTTTTATTTCTAATTCAGAGTTGGACTATGCTTCTTTGAGTCAATCAGGTTCACCACTTTAGATTGACTTGGAGTCAACTGACTCTGAGGATCCCATAGGAGAAGTTGTAGGTATGCCTGATGAGAAGGTAGAACTTTCCACAAGCTCATCATTCGAAGAAGTCATTGAAGTTAACCTATGTAATGGCAAAGTTCTACCTCCTAGGGTAGCCCTTTAGGATAAGGGTAAGAAAGTCATTGGTTCTAGTGAGCATATAGCTCCTCCATAGGATGCTCCACCCATGGATATGCTAATGGAGGACCAAGCTAGAGTTGACTACAATGTCCTAGCTCACCTTAGAAAGTTCTCATCTAAGTTAAGCATATACGTGGCCCTTATCTTATCCAAAGAGATGAGAGAATCTCTAATCAAGGCCTTACTTGATCTAGAGATATGCTTAGCTCAGCTGACCAATACTAAAGAGGAGGCATGCCACTCGAAGGACATCTTAGGAGTTACATTTAGTGAGGAAGACCTACTCCTAGAGATGATCGAGCACAACCGCCTCTTTACATTATAGTGGATGTTGGCAGATACAAGCTATCTAGAGTTCTGGTTGACCCAGGTGTATCAGTCAACATTATGAGTCTAAGAACTATTGCCTACTTGAGGATCGACATCTCCAAACTCTTAAAAGAAAAGATGATGTTGAGAGGATTTAATGGACCAGAGGAGAGGGCCTTGTGTTGTTTATTTTTGGATGTAGGGAGGGTACTTTTTGAGGTTATTAGGTATAACATTGAGGTATGATGTACTATCTTGAAAGATATAGGAATCACCCTATAATGGACCTAATAACATAATAAGGACTCCTAAGGCATGATGGGTCTATGAATGTACTAGAGATTTTTCCCTTACATGGATAAATAAAACACGATTTATATTAAACTAGGTTCTTAAGTTCCCTATAGATGCAAGTCTCCATAGTTAATTACATCTTAGGAAATGAAATTTCCTAAGAGTACTCTCGATTAAAGTAGACAATTAGCTTCTCCAAAGATTTCATGGTTAGATTATCAAAGAATTTGTCGTATTTGGAAAATCAATTTGAAAAGTTCACGGAGAAGACTTATTTTTGGAATCCAAATAAAATAGTAGGAAATGCTCATGATACTTGTAAGCCTAGTGAGCATTCCAATCTATCCTATGGTTAGGCTTTGTAATTTTGAAGTTGAGGAGATTTATATGTTTTGAGTTGAAATTTAATTAGATTACTAGGCTTACAATCGACCAACATAAATTTGTGGGAATGCCTAAGAGGTGAGGATTTATGCTTGTATCCCAAAGGAAATAGCTACCTCGGATCCTAAATCTAGGGTGCTTAGGGTTTAGGGTTTAGGGTTAGTTTTAGCATTTAGGGTTAGCATTTTTTTATTATTATTTTTATTTTATTTTATTTTTTAATTAAGTAAATTGGTAGGTTTAGGTTTATTTTGTTTATTTTTTATTTATTTTAGTTTATTTTATTATTTATTTATATTTAGGTTTATTTTTAGTTTTATTAAGTTTAGTTTATTTATTTTAAGTTTATTTATTTTAGTTTAGGTTTTTTATTTTAGTTTATTTTTTAGGTTTAGGTTTAGGTTTATTTTTTAGTTTAATTTTTTTTATTTTTTTTTTATTTTTAGGTTTAGCTTTAGGTTCTTATTTTATTTTTTAGGTTTAGGTTTTAGGTTTTTATTTTAGGTTTATTTTTAGGTTTATGTTTAATTTTTTAAATAGAAAGCAAAATCAGATTCAACAGTTCTTTTTGATTTCATCACCAAGTAACACACCAAGTTTTCTAAGACACAAGCGATGACATAAATAAAAAATGAGCACGCATAGAGCGAATCAAAAGCACTAGATAATTTGAATCTTCTCTACTATAAAAACACAGTTCTATAAGCAACAGATCGGATCAATTGTTCTTGAGTTTTTGCTGTTCCCATCAGAACCACCACGACCTCTCGAGTGGAGGGATCCACCATCATATCCCCAATCTCTCCCGCCACCACCACCACATCTATAACCTCCATCACTCCTCCCGCCTCTAGAACCACCATTGCTCTGACCACTACTTCTATATCCTCCAACACCTCTATATCCCTCACCACCATTAAGATAAGCTGCTCGCCTTCACCTCCAGGATCTAGGAACGGTTGTGATGTTCATGTCATCAAGGTTCTACCCATTCTTAGTGTTTAGGTTTAGGTTTAGGTTTATTAGGTTTAAAGGTTTAGGGTTAGTGTTAGGGTTTAGGGTTTAGGGTTAGGGTTAAGGTTTAGGGTTTAGGGTTAGGGTTAGGGTTACGGTTAGGGTTTAGGGTTTACAATTTAGGATTTAGGGTTATTTTAGGGTTTAGGGTTTTTTAGAGTTTAGGGTTTAGGGTTTAGAGTTTAGGGTTGTATGTTTAGGGTTGCAGGTTTAGGGTATAGGGTTTAGGGTTAGTTTTAGGGTTTATGATTTAGGATTAGTGTTATGGTTTATAGTTTAAGGTTTTATTTTTTATTTCTTATAGTTTATTTTATTTTTATTTTTATTTAGCTTTATTTTTATGTTTATTTAGTTTTGTTTATTAATTTTAGGTTTCTTTATTTTAGTTTATTTTCTATTTTAGGTTTAATTTTAGTATAATTTTATTTTTATTTTATTTTTTAGGTAAAGGTTTAATTTTTTTTTATTTTTAGTTTTTATGCTTAGGTTTTTATTTTATTTTTTTAGGTTTAGGTTTTAGGATTATTTTTAGGTTTTATTTTTTAGTTTAGGTTTAGATTTACTTTTTAGTTTATTTTATATTATTTAGTTTAGGTTTATGTTTAGGTTTAGTTTATTTTAGGTTTAGGTTTAGGTTTTATTTATTTTAGCTTTTTTTAGGTTTATATTTTATGTTTAGGTTTTTATTTAGTTTTTTTTACTTGAGGTTTAGTTCTTATTTTACCAAGATTTTTTATTTTTTTTAGTTTAGTTTAGGTTTTTATTTATTTTATTTTAGTTTAGTTTATATTAATTGTTTTATTTTCCTTTTAGGTTTAAGTTTAGGTTTAGGTTTTAGTCTATGTTTTTGTTTTATTTTATTTTGGTTTAGGTTTTGTTATTTATTTTATTTGAAGATTTTATTTAGTTTAGGTTTAGGTTTTTAGGTTTTTAGGGTTTAGGGTTTAGGGTTTATTTTTTATTTCTTATAGGTTATTTTATTTTTATTTTTATTTAGCTTTATTTTCATGTTTATTTAGTTTATGTTATTTATTTTAGGTTGCTTTATTTTAGTTTATTTTATAATTTTAGGTTTATTTTTTAGTATAGTTTTATTTTTATTTTATTTTTTTATGTAAAGGATTTATTTTTTTTATTTTTATATTTAGGTTTAGGTTTTTATTTTATTTTTTTGGGTTTAGGTTTTAGGTTTATTTTTAAGTTTTATTTTTTAGTTTAGGTTTAAGATTTATTTATTTTAGGTTTTTTTAAGTTTATTTTTTAAGTTGTGTTTTTTATTTAATTTTTTTTTAGGTTTACTTTTTATTTTATTAATTTTTTTAGTGTTTTAGTTTAGTTTATGTTTTTATTTATTTTATTTTAGTTTAGTTTTTATTAATTATTTTATTTTCTTTTTAGATTTAAGTTTAGGTTTGGGTTTTAGTTTATGATTTTGTTTTATTTTATTTTGGTTTAGGTTTTGTTATTTATTTTATTTTTAGATTTTATTTAGTTTAAGTTTAGGTTTTTAGGTTTTTAGGGTTTAGGATTTAGGGTTTGGGGTTTAGGGTTTAGGGTTTAGGGTTGTAGTTTTTAGGATTTAGGCTTTAGGGTTTAGTGTTTAGGGTTTAGGGTTAGCTTTAGGGTTTAGGGTTTAGGGTTTTAGGGTTTAGGGTTTAGGGTTTAGTGTTAGTTATAGGGTTTGGGGTTAGGGTTTTTTTTATTTTTTTTATTTTTAATTTTTTTAATTTTTTATAAATTAACTAAATTAAAAGGTTTAGGATTATTTAGTTTTTTTTATTTAATTTATTTTTTTATTTAGGTTTATTTTTATTTTTATTTAGTTTGGTTCATTATTTTAATTTTATTTGTTTTAGTTTAGGTTGTTAATTTTAGTTTATTTTTTATGTTTAGGTTTAGGTTTAGGTTTATTTTATTTGTTTAGTTTTATTTTTATTTTATTTTTTAGGTTTAGGTTTTATTTTTTATTTCTAGGATTTGGTTTAGGTTCTTATTTTTTTTTAGGTTTAGGTTTAAGGTTTTTATATTAGGTTTATTTTTAAGTTTAAGTTTAGTTTCTTTTAATAGTGAACAAAATTTAGATTTAACATTTCATCTTTTCGATTTCATCAACCAAGTAACACATCAAGTTTTCTAAGACACAAGCGATGACATTGATAAAAAATGAGCACGCATAGAGCAAATAAAAAACCCTAAATAACTAGAACCATCTCTACAATACATACAGTGTTCCATAAGCAGCATCTCGGATCAACCGTTCTTGAGTTTGTCTGGTCCCCATCAGAACCACACCGGCCTCTTGAGTAGAAGGATCTGCAATCATATCCTCGATCTCTCCCTCCACCACAACCATGACTATAACCTCTATCGCTCCTCCCGCTACCATAACCACCACTTCCATATCCAACAACCCCTCCAGATCCCCCACCACCACTGTGGTAACCACCACCTCCACCTTCATGTCCACTGCCAAATCTGGACTAAGCCAAGTTGATGGTGATGTTCTTATTGTCAAGGTTTTGCCCACTCTTAGTGTTTAGGTTTAGGTGTTTTAGGTGTTAGGGTTTAGGGTTAGTTTAGAGTTTAGGGACTAGGGGTTTAGTGTTTAAGGTTTAGGGTTAAGGTTTAGGATTAAGATTTTTTATTTAGGTTTAGGTTAGTTTAGGGTTTAGTTTAGGTTTAGGGTTTAGTTTAGGTTGTTTAAGTTTGGGGTTTAGGGTTTAGGGTTAGGTTTGAGGTTTAGGGTTTAGTTTAGGTTATGTTTTGGATTGTAAGTTTAGGGTTTAGGATTAGGGGTTAGTTTAGGGTTTAGTTTAGGTTAGTTTAAGGTTTAAGGTTTAGGGTTTATTTTCTTTTTTAGTAGTTTATTTTATTTTATTTTTATTCTTTATTTTTTATGTTCATTTAGTTTAGTTTATTTATGTTGTTTACTTTAGTTTAGTTTATTTTAATTTTAAGTTTATGTTTCTTATTTTTAGTATAGTTTTATTTTAGTTTATTTTTTTAGGTAAGGTTTTATTTTTTTTATTTTTAGGTTTATGTTTAGGTTTTATTTTATTTTATTTTTGGGTTTAGGATTTAGGTTTATTTTTAGGTTTATTTTTTTTATTGGTTTAGCTTTACTTTTAGTTTTATATTTAGTTTAGGTTTAGGTTTAGGTTTAGTTTATTTTAAGCTTAGGATTAGGTTTACTTATTTTAGGTTTCTTAGGATAATTTATAGCTTTAGGTTTTATTTAGTTTTTATTTTGGTTTAGTTTTATTTTATTTAGGTTTTATTTTTTAGTTTAGTTTAGGTTTTTATGTATTTTATTTTAATTTAGTTTTCATTAATTTTTTTTAGGTTTAGGTTTAGGTTTAGATTTAAGTTTATGTTGTTATTTTATTTTATTTTGGTTTAGTTTTTTTAATTTATTTTATTTTTTGGTTTTATTTAGTTTAGGTTTGGTTCTTAGGTTTTTTAGGGTTTAGCTTGGGGTTAGGGTTTACTTTAGGGTTTAGGGTTCTAGGTTTTAGGGTTTACTTTTTAGGGTTTAGTGTTTATGGTTTAGGGTTAGTTTTAGAGTTTATTGTTTCATGGTTTATCGTTTAGGGTTTAGGGTTTAGGGTTAGGGTTTTTTTATTTTTTAGGTTTTTTTATTCTTAGATTTATTTTATTTTTTAGTTTAGTTTAGGGTTTATTTATTTTATTTAGTTTATTTTTATTAGTATATTTGATATTATTTTTAGGTTTAAGTTTAGGTTTTAGTTTAGGATTACATTTTATTTTATGTTTTCTATTTTATATAAGTTTAGGTTTTTATATTTATTTTCTTTTTAGGGTTTATTTAGTTTAGGTTTATGTTTTTAGGCTTTTAGGATTTAGGGTTTAGAGTTTAGGGTTTAAAGGTTTATGGTTTTGGTGTTTAGGGTTTAGGGTTAGTGTTTTGGGATTTGGGTTTAGGGTTTAGTGTTTAGGGTTAGTTTACAATTTTGAGCTTAGGGTTTAGGGTTTAGGGTTTAGGGTTTAGCTTGGGATTAAGGTTTAGGGTTTTAAGGTTTGGGTTTAGGGTATAGGGTTTAAGGTTGTTGTTTTAAGGTTTAGGGTTTATGGTTTAAGGTTTAAGGTTTATGGTTTAGCACTTTGAGTTTTGGATTTAGGGTTTAGGATTTAAGGTTTAGGGTTTAGGATTTAGACTGTAGGGTTTTTATTTTATTTTATTTTAGGTTTATTTTATTTTTATTTTACATTTAGTTTTTATTTTATTTAGGGTTTTTATATTTAAGTTTTTTTTATTATTTTAGTTTATGTTTTTATTTATTTTATTTTAGTTTATTTTTATTAGTTTATTTTATTGTATTTTAAGGTTTATGTTTTTCTTTTATTTTACTTTTTTATTATATTTAGGTTTAGGTTTTTTTATTTATTTTATTTTTAGGATTTATATAGTTTTGGTTTAGGTTTTCTAGTTTTAGGGTTTAGGGTTTAGGTTTTAGGGTTTAGGGTTTTAGGGTTTTGGGGTTTAAGGTTTAGGGTTAGGGTTTAGGGTATAGGTAGGGTTTAGGGTGTAGGGTTTAGGGTTAGGATTTACAGTTTAGGGTTTAGGGTTTAGGGTTGTTTTACTTTGGGTTTAGGTTTTAGTTTAGGTTTAGGTTTTAGGTTAGTTTAGGTTTAGTTTTAGGTTTAGGGTTTAGGTTAGGTTTAGGGTAGTTTTAGGGTTTTAGGGTTTAGGTTAGGTTTAGTTTAGGTTAGTGTTTAGTTTATAGTTTTAGGTTTAGGGTTTAGTTAGGTTTAGGGTTTAGGGTTTAGGTTTGGTTTTAGGTTTATAGTTTAGGTTTAGTTTAGGGTTTTTAGTTTTAGGTTTTAGGTTAGTTTAGTTTAGGGTTTGGTTTTTTTTTTTGATTTAACATTTCTTCTTTTGGATTTCATCAACCATGTAACACACTAAGTTTTCTAAGATACAATTGATGACATAAATAAAAAATGAGCACTCATAGAGCAAATCAAAAATCATGGATAACTTGAACCGTCTCTAGTAAAGATCTTCCCTTGCAGATAGGATCGATCGTTCTTGGTTTCTCAGTTCCCATCGAACCACCCCTCTTAGCAGGATCCACCATCATATCTCTTCTCTCTCATATGGTAACCTCTATGCTCTTCATAAGCACCACTAATCTGACCACCACTTCCATTTCCAACAGCACCTCCAGATCCCCCACCACCCTTGCGATAACATTTGCCTCTACCTTAGCCTCCACCACCAGATCTAGATTGAACCTGGTTGGCGGTGATGTCCCTGCCATCAATGTTCTGCCCATTCTTAGGGTTTAGGTTTAAGTTTAAGTTTATTTTGTTTTATGGTATAATTTTATTTTTTAATTTATTTAGTTAGGTTTAGGTCTATGGTTTTGGGGTTTAGGGTTTAGCATTTAGGGTTAGGGTTAGGTAGGGTATAGGTTTAGGTTTATGGTTTTAGGTTTAGGTTTAGGGTTTAGTTTAGGGTTTAGGGTTTAGGATTTAAGGTTTATAGATTTTTTTAAATAAACTTGTAGGTCTAGGTTTATTTAGCTTATTTGGTTTATTTTATTTATTTTATTTTATTTTATTTTATTTTTTTTTCCTTAGGTTTATTTTTTATTTTTAGTTTAGTTTAGATTTGGTTTTTTTTATTTATTTTTTGGTTTAGGTTTAGGTTTATTTTTAGTTGAAATTTATTTTTATTTTTTATTTTGGTTTAGGTTTTATATATTATTATTAAGTTTAAATTTTTATTTTATTTTTTTAGGTTTAGGTTTTAGGTTTTTATTTTAAGTTTATTTTTAAGTTTTAATGTTTAGTTTTGGTTTAGGTTTACTTTTAGTTTATTTTCTTTTATTTAGTTTATGTTTAAGTTTAGTTTTAGTTTATTTTATGTTTAGGTTTAGGTTTTATTTAGTTTAGTTTAGTTTATTTTAGTTTGGATTTAGGTATTTTTTTTGTTTATTTTATTTTTATTTTAGGTTTAGGTTTTTTTTTTGTTTATTTTATTTTTATTTTTTAATTTAGTTTAGGCTTTTTTATATTTTATTTTTGTTTATTTTTATTATTTTATTTTATTTTATTTTTAGGTTTAGGCTTAAGTTTTAGTTTATGTTTTTATCTTATTTTATTGTTTTTACTTTAAATAATTTTTTATTTATTTTATTTTTATGTTTTATTTAGTTTAGGTTTAAATTTTTAGGGTTTACGATTTAGGGTATAAGGTTTAGGGTTTAGGTTAGTTTAGGGTTTAAGGGTTAGAATTTTAGGGTTTAAGGTTTTAGGGTTTAGGGTTTCGATTAGGGCTAGGGTTTAGGGTTAGGGTTAAGGTTTAGGGTTTAGGGTTTAATGTTTAGGGTTTAGGGTTAGTTTAGGGTTTAGGGTTTAGGGTTAGTTTAGGGTTTAGGATTAGGTCTTTTTGTTATTTCATTTTTATTTTTTGAAAATTAAGTAAATAAGTAGGTTTAGGTTTATTTAGTTCATTTAACTTATTTTTTATTTAGCTTTTATTTTTTTATTTTATTTAGGTTTTATTTTTATTTAGTTTAGTTTATTTATTTTATGTTTATTTATTTTATTTTAGGTTTTATTTTAGTTTAGTTTTAGGATTACGTTTATTTTTTTATTTTAGTTTTATTTTAGTTTAATTTTTAGGTTAATGTTTATTTTTTTTTAGGTTTAGGTTTAGGTTTTTATTTTATTTTCTTAAGTTTAGGTTTTAGGTTTTAATTTTGGTTTTTTTTAGGTTTTATTTTTAATGTAGGTTTAGGTTTATTTTTAGTTTATTTTATTTTATTTAGTATAGGTTTTGGTTTAGGTTTAGTTTATTTTAGGTTTAGGTTTAGGTTTTATTTATTTTATTTTAATTTCTTTTAGTTTAGGTTTAGGTTTATTATATTTTTATTTTAGGTTTAGGTTTCTTTTTTTTTAGTTAGGGTTTTAGGTTTTATTTTTTATTTATTTTTAGGTTTTATTTTTGGTTTTTTTAGGTTTAGGATGTTATTTGGTTTTTATTTTATTTTATTTTTGATTTAGTTTATTTTTATTTTAGGTTTACTTTTTTTAAGTGTTTTTTAGTTTAGTTTAGGTTTTTATTTATTTTATTTTATTTTAGTTTTTTATTTTTAATTTTACTATCTTTTTAGGCTTAGGTTAAGGTTTAGGTTTTAGTTTTTTCATTTATATTTTATTTTATTTTCCTTTTAGGATTTTTTATTTATTTTATTTTAGGTTTTATTTAGTTTAGGTTTAGGTTTTTAGCTTTTTAGGGTTTCATGTTTAGGGTTTATGGTTTGAGGTTTGGGGTTTAGGGTTTACGGTTTAAGATTTAGGGTTTAGGGTTTAAGTTTTTGGGTTTAGGGTTTAGGGTTTAGGGTTTTGTTTTCTTGGGGGGGGGGTTAGAATTTTATTACCATAAATGGAAAAGATACAATGTCCTTAAAAGGGGTAAAGCTTTAAAATTCTACTGCTCATAGAGCAATAAGAAACTTAAAGAGCTAGATGCCCATCTAAGTACATTAGGAAAAGAAAAGAAAATGAAAGAGGAAATACAACAGCTAAAAAGCATAAGAGAAAAAGACACAGAGTAAGACTAAAATAAATCTTGAAAATAGTAAAAGGATGAGCCAACAACAATTCATGATTCCTTTGAGACACCAAGATAAGCAAGATCCACAACTACAACACTTTGATTGACTGAGTAACGACCATTCCCTATGTAAAGTTCCAACTTGTAAAAGAAATCTGCAAAACACTACAAAGGCAAAAGTGATAGCTAAAAAGGATAAGGATAAAGAGAGGAAAAGGATAGAGCTGAGAAAGAGAAGGCTAAAGCTCAATTAGGATCATATGTAGGGTCAATAATATATATTTGCTTTAAAGCTTCATAAAGAAGGGTTACAATCATATGTAATGCTACCAACCAAAGAGAAGAGGTGAGTAACATCAAAGCCATCATACCAACATACATGCAAACATCCAAGGCCGGTTCATAGAGTTCTAGATCGCACCATTAAACAAGACCAACAACTAGCTAGAACCAAACCAATAAACAAAAACCACAGTAGACTAATCACAATAACCTAGAGATAGGCTAGAACAAAGTGAGAACACCAACAATAGCCAATATCCAAATACTGATCCAAGCTATAAACTAGGGAAAACTAGAACCAGCCGTTAGCATGCAACAGAGAAACAACCAACAAAACCAAGATAGGAGCCCTCAAGCCAAAGTCCCAATAAGTAGTACTCAACAAGCCAAACCTTGGTGAGCAACCATAAATGACTAAACAACTCAAAAATGAAACGATCAATTGATGGACATAAGTTGTAGCCAGTGCAAATCACCAGAAGACAAAATAGCCACACAAAAGGGGGCGAAAGGCAGCCACCAACCACCAGAAACCAAAAGTCCAATCCAATAAGATCAACAAAGGTTCAGCTAGCACAGCAAATGGCTCTAACAAATTGTCCAAGAATAAGGAATAGACCAACAACGAAGAAAATCAACCAACCAAGATTCCAATGACTACTAAAAGTCCTCCAACCAAACCAGCTAAGTAAAATAGCCATAAGGTGACTACCAGAGAATAGCCCATCATAAGTAACCAACAAAGGTAGAATCCCCAGCAGCTAAGGAAAAGCAGAAAACCAACAAAACACCATAAAATAGAGGTCTAAAATAAGCACAACCACCAAATAATGGTAGTAGCTAGTCAAAAAAACTACTAGAATAAAGACTAAACGACGAAGCATAAAATAACATAAAATGTGATGCAAATAAAGCACCCAGCAGAGGCTAATCCTAGAAGAATAAACAAACACAAATAAAGGCAAAAGAAGGATCTAGTAATGAACAACAAGGAACCAGGAGGCAACCCCTAAAAAGCAACAATGAAATTCTCAAAAATAAGGCCTAGAAAGGCAACAACCAACAACAGTTCCCACTAGGAAGGCCACCCATCCAACCATGAAAAACTTGTAAAAGTAATTCGAGTTCAAGTGGAGAGCCAACAAACCAAGTAGCGAAAACATAATAAAAAGCTGGCCATCTCATCCACCAGCAACTAGAGTAACAAGGCAGAGAAGATATCATCCACCATGCTAAGAAAACCAAGCTAACCTAGGCTGAAAAGCCAGCAACCACTAGGTAGCAACAACCAAGCCAACCCAAAAGCAAGAGGTCAAAAATATAACCTCAGCTAAAAGTGAAAATAAGTTTAAGGTTTAGAATTTAGAGTTTAGGGTTTATGGTTAGGGTGTAGGGTTTAGGGTTTAGGGTTTAGTGTTGAGCTTTAGGGTTTAGGGTTTGAGGATTAGGTTTAGGGGTTGTAGGGTTTAGGGTTGTAGGGGGTATATGGTTTAGGGTTTAGGTTCAGTTTAGGGTTTTTTTTTAAATTAAGTAAACTGGCAAGTTTAGGTTTATTTAGCTTATTTTTTATTTATTTTAGTTTATTATATATTTTTATTTTTATTTAGGTTTATTTATTTATTTAGTTTAGCTTATTTATTTTAGTTTAAGTTTGTTATTTTAGTTCCTTTTTTAGGTTTAGGTTTAGGTTTATGATTATTTTTTAGTTTAGTTTTATTTTTATTTTATTTTTAAGGTTTAGGGTTTATTTATTTTTAAGTTTAGGTTAGGTTTTCAATTTATCTTTTTAGGTTTTATTTTTAGGTTTTTATTTTATGTTTATTTTTTGGTTTAATTTTCAAGATTAAGTTTAGGTTTAGTTTATTGTAAGTTTAGGTTAATCTTTTATTTATTTTAGTTTAGGTTTAAGTTTATTTTATTTTGTTTATTTTAGGTTTAGTTTTTTTTAGTTTATGGTTTAGGTTTTATTTATTTATTTATTCTTAGATTTAATTTTTAGTTTAATTTTTTAGGTTTAGGTTTTTATTTAGTTTTGATTTTATTTTATTTTAGGTTTATTTTATTTTCATTTTACGTTTAGTTTTTTTTTATTTAGCTTTTTTAGTTTGAGGTTTATTTTATTTTATTATCTAGTTTAGGTTTTTAATTATCATATTTTAGTTTAGTTTTTATTTTTTATTTTATTTTATTTTTAGGTTTAAGTTTAGGTTTAGGTTTTAGTTTAAATTTTTATTTTATTTTATTTATGTTTAAGTTTATTTATTTATTTTACTTTTAGGTTTTATTTAGTTTAGGTTTCAGTTTTTAGGTTTTTAGGGTTTAGGGTTTAGAGTTTAGGGTTTAGGATTTGGGGTTTAGGGTTTAGGGTTTAGGGTTCTAGTTTAGAGGATTCAGGGTTTAGTGTTTAAGCTTTAAGGTTTAGTGTTTAAGGTTTAAGGGTTTAGGGTTTAGGGTTTATGGTTAGTTTTAAGGTTTATGATTTAGGGTTATGGTTTTTTTTACTTATTTATAATTTTTTTATTTTTATATTATTAAGTAAACTAGTAGATTTTGGTTTATTTAGTTTATTTATTTTAAGTTTATTTATTTTACTTTAGGTTTTCCATTTTAGTTATTTTTTAGGTTTAGGTTTAGGTTTAGGTTTATTTTTTAGGTTTAGTTTTATTTATTTTATTTTAGTGTAGTTTTTCTTTTTGTTTTATTTTGTTTTTAGGTTTAGGTTTACATTTAGGTTTTAGTATAAGATTTTATTTCATTTTATTTTTTTATTTCATTTTGGTTTATGTTTTTTATATTTATTTTATTTTTATGTTTTATTTAGTTTAGGTTTATGTTTTTAGCATTTTAGGGTTTTGGATTTAGGGTTTAGGATTAGTTTAGGGTTTCAAGTTTAGGGTTTAGGGTTTGGGGTTTAGGGTTTAGGGTTTAGGGTTTAGGGTTTAAGGTTTAGGTTTTAGGGTTTATGGTTTAGGGTTTAAGGTTTAGGGTTTTAGGGCTAAGGTTTAGGGATTAAGGTGTAGGATTTAGGGTTTAGGTTTTAGTTTAGGGTTTAATGTTTTCAATTTTTTTTTAACAGAGAACAAATTCAGATTAAACATTTCTTCTTTTTGATTTCATCAACCAAGTAACCACTAAGTTTTCTAAGGCATTATCGACAACCTAGATAGAAAATGAGCACACATAGAGCAAATCAAAAATCATAGATAACTAGAATCATCTCTACTATAAAGACACAGTTCCATTAATAGCATATTGCATCGGTCGTTCTTCAATTTTTGTAGTTCCCATCAGAACAACCCCAGCCTTTCGAGTCGTGGGATCCACCATCATATCTCCTATCTCTCCCTTCGCCACCATAATGGCTATAACCTCCATCGCTCTTCCTGCCTGCATAACCACCACTGCTCTGACCACCACCTCCATATCCACCAGTACCTCTAGATCCCCCACCACCACTTTGATAGCGCCTCACCTCGCCGTCTCATTGCCATATCAGGGAGTCTGGATTTGATGTTCTTGTTAAGGTTGTCCATTCTTAGGGTTTTGGTTTAGCTTTAGGTTTCTTAGGTTATAGGGTTTAGGTTTACTTTTAAATTATTTAGTTACTTTAGGTTTAGATTTAGGGATTGGGGTTTAGAGTTTAGGTTTAGGTTTTGTTTTAGGTTTTAATTATTTAATTTATTTATTTAGGTTTAGGTTTAGTTTTAATTAGGTTTAGGTTGAGTTTAGTTTAGGGTTTTAGAGTTTAGGTTTTAAGGGTTTAGAGGTTTAGGGTTTAGGTTTAAGTTTAGGGTTTAGGGAGTTTAGGAGTTTAGGGTTTTATTTGATTTTTTTAAAGTTTAGGTTTTAAGTTTAGGTTTAGGTTTAGGGTTTAAGGTTTAGGGGTTTTAGGGAGTTTAGGTTTAGGTTTAGGTTTAGTTAGGGTTTAAGTTTAGGGTTTAGGGTTTAGGATTAGTTTTAGGTTTAGGTTTTCTTTTAATTAAAATAAGGATGTTTTATTTTGGTTATTTTTTATTTATTTTCATTTTTTATTTTTATATTTTATTTATGTTTTTTTATTTTATTTAGTTTAGTTTATTTATTTTAGTTTATTTATTTTAGTGTTGGTTTTTTTTAATTTATTTTTTAGGTTTAGGTTTAGGTTAAGTATATTTTCTAGTTTAGTTTTATTTTTATTTTTGTTTTAGGTTTAGGTTTATATTTTATTATTTGAATTAGGTTTAGGTTTTATTTTATTTTTTTTTATGTTTAGGTTTTTGGTTATTATTTTAGGTTTATTTTTTAGGTTTTATTTTTGTTTAGGCTTAGGTTTATTTTTTAGATTATTTTATTTTATTTAGTTTAAGTTTAGGTTAGGTTTAGTTTTTTTTTAGGTTTAGGTTTAGGTTTATTTATTTATTTTTAGATTATTTTAGTTTAGGTTTAGGTTTATTTTATTTTGTTTATTTTAGTTTTATTTTAGGTTTAGTTTTTTTAGTATAGGGTTTAGGTGTTATTTTTTTATTTCTTTTAGGTTTATTTTTTAGGTTTATGATTTTATATAGTTTTATTTTATTTTATCTTAGGTTTATTTTATTTTTATTTTATGTTTAGTTTTTATTTTAATTAGGTTTTTTATTTTTAGGTTTATTTTCTTTTTAATTTTAGTTTAGGTTTTTATTTATTTTATTTTAGTTTAGTTTTTATTTTTTATTTTATTTTATTTTTAAGTTTTGATTTAGGTTTTAGTTTAAGCATTTATTTTATTTTATTTTATTTTTATATTTAGGTTTAAGTTTTAGGGTTTAGGGTTTACAGTTTTCGGTTTAAGGTTTAGTGTTAAGGGTTTAGGGTTTAGGGTTTAGGGTTTAGGTTTTAGGTTTAGGGTTTAGGTTTTAATTTAGGGTTTAGGGTTTAGGGTTTAAGGTTTTGGGTTTTAGGGTTTAGGGTTTATGGTGTATGGTTTGGAGTTTAAGGTTTTAGGGTTTAGGGTTTAGGGTTTAGGATTGTAGGTTTAGGGTTTAGCATTAGTTTTAGGGTTTAGGGTTTAGGGTTTAGGATTGTAGGTTTAGGGTTTAGCATTAGTTTTAGGGTTTAGGGTATTGGGTTGGAGTTTTTTTTTTAATTTTTAATTTTTTTTTTTTAGGGGTTTGGGTTTATTTTCAGGTTTAAGTTTTTTTTAAGGTTCAATTTTTATTTAGTTTTTATTTTTTTTTATTTTAGGTTTAGTTTTTATTTTATTAAGGTTTTTTATTTTTTTAGTTTAGTTTAGGTTCTTAATTATTTTATTTTAGTGTATTTCTTATTTTCTTATTTATTTTCTTCTCAGATTTAGGTTTTAATTTTTCTTTTTTTGGTTTAGGTTTTTTTATTTATTTTATTTTTAGGTTTTGTTTAGTTTAGGTTTAGGCTTTTAGATTTTTAGGCTTTAGGGTTTAGGGTTTAGGTTTAGTTTAGGGTTTATGGTTTAGGGTTTAGGGCTTAGGGTTTAGGGTTTAAGGTTTAGTTTAGGGTTTAGGGTTTAGTGTTTAGAGTTTGTTTATGGTTTAGGATTTTTTTTGGGAAAGTTAAATTTTATAATCATAAAAGGAAAAGATACAATGTCCTTAAAAGGGGTAAAGTTCTAAAATTCTTTTTCTCTTAGAGCAACAAGAAACCTAAAGAGCTAAATCCCCATCTTAGTACATTAGAAAAGAGAAAATAAAAGAAAATACAACACTAGAAAACATAAGAAAAAAGACGCATAGTAAGACTAAAACAAATCCTGAAATTAGTAAAAGGATAAGTCAAAAGCAGTTCATGGTATATTTGAGAAAGCAAGATAAGCAAGATCGATAGCAACAACACTTGGGTTGACTGAGTAAAGACCATTCCCTCTGTAAAGTTCAAACCTGTTAAAGAAAATTGCAAAACACTACAAAGGAAAAAATCATAGCTAAAAAGGATAAGGATATAGTGAGGAAAAGGAGAGAGAGCTGAGAAAGAGTAGGCTCGGGCTCAGTTAGGATCATCTCAAGGGGCAACAATACATATGCGCATCCAAATTTTATAAAGATGGTTTACAATCACATGTAATGCTACCAACTAGAGAGAAGAGGTGAGTAGCATCAAAGCCAAGATAACCAACATACCTGATATGAGCAAACATCCAAGGCCAGCAGTCCATAGAGTTCTAGATGCTGCACCATTAAATAGAGAGCAACCGAACAGTAACTAGATAGTAGGCAAACCACCAAACAAAAACCACAACAGGCTAATCACAATAACCCAGAGAGAGGCTAGAATAAAGTCATAACACCAACAATAGCCATTGTCCAAATACCCATCCAATCTCCAAACTAGGGAAAACTAGAACTAGCCATCAACAAGTAATAGAACCATGCCAATTAATAGAGAAAAAACCAACAAAAAGGAAAACAATTAACCAACCAAGATTATAAGGACAACTAAAAGTCCTCCAACCAAACCAACTTAGTAAAATAGCCATAAGGCAACCACGAGAGAATAGCCCATCATAAGTAACCAATAAAGGATTCTTCGCTAGCAGCCAAGGTAAAGTAGAAAACCAATAAAGCGCCACACTATAGAGGTCCAAAAGAAGCACAACCACCATAGAAAGGCAATAGTAGCTGCTAGTCAAGAGTAGTCAAAAAACTAAACTTCCCCAGTAACAAAGTCTAACCCTACAGGAAGCATTATAACAACATAAAATGTCTTTGCAAACAAGCACCCAGAGGTTAATCAGGAGAATAAGCAAACACAAAACCAAGGCAAAGAAGGATCAACAACATAATAATAAGGAACTAAGAGGAAATCCCCAAAAGTAGTCGAAATTCTCTGGGAAGAGAATATCCAAGCAGTTCCCACTAGGAAGGCCACCCATCCAACCATGAAAACTAGTAAAAGTAATTTGAGTTCAAGAGGAGCCAACTAACCAACAGTGTAGAAAATAGAATAAAACTTGAGCTCATTTCATTCTGATGACCAAAGTAGGTAGAAGACAGACCACCAAGCCAAAAAACTAAACCAACTAGGTTGAAACCAGGAGCAACCATTAGGCCAACCCAAAAGCAAGAGGTCAAAAAAATAACCCAGCTCAAGCTAAAAAGTAAAAATAAGTTTAGGGTTTAGGGTTTAGGGTTTAGGGTTTAGGGCTTAGTGTTTAGGGTTTAGGGTTTAGGCTTTATGCTTTAGGGTTTCGAGGGTTTAAGGTTTAGGGTTTAGGGTTTAGGGTTTAGGGCTTAGGGTTTAGGGTTATAGGGTTTAAGGTTTAGGGTTGTAGGGGGTTTAGGGTTTAGGGTTTAGAGTTTAGGGTTTATGGTTTATGGTTGTAGGGTTTATGATTTTGGGTTGTATTGGGATTTAGGGTTAGTTTACGATTTAGGGTTTAGGGTTTAGGTTAGTTTAATGTCTAGGGTTTAGGGTTTAGGATTTAAGTTTAGGGTTTAGGGTTTAGGTTTTTAGGTTTTAGGGTTTAAGGTTTAGGGTTTTTTAGGGTTTTGGGTTTATGGTTTATTTTAGGTTTAGGGTTTTTTTTTTATAAAATTAAGTAAACTAGTAGGTTTATGTTTATTTAGTTTATTTTTAATTTATTTTAGTTCATTTTTTATTGATGTTTATTTTTTAATTTAATTTAGATTAGTTTATTTATATTATGTTTATTTATTTTAATTAATGTTTTTTATTTTAGTTTATTTTCATAGGTTTAGGTTTGGGTTTATGTTTTTTTAGCTCAGTTTTATTTTTATTTAATTTTTTTTTGGTTTAGGTTTAGGTTTAGGTTTTCATTTTATTTTTTGGTTTAGGTTTTAGGTTTTTAGCTTAGGTTTGTTTTAGATTTTATTTCTTAATTTAGGTTTAGATTTATTTTTAGTTTATTTTATTTTATTGAGTTTAGTGTTTAGGTTTAGTTTTATGTTTCATTTATTTCAATTTAGTTTATTTTTGTTTAGGTTTAGGTTTATTTTATTTGGTTTAATTTAGGTTTAGGTTTTGTTTTTAGTTCAGGGTTTAGGTTTTATTTTTTATTTGTTTTTAGGTTTTATTTTTAGGTTCATTTTTTAGGTATATGTTTTTATTTTATTTTATTTTATTTTAGGTTTATTTTATTTTTATTATACATTTAGTTTTTATTTTATTTAGGTTTTTTATTTTTAGGTTTACTTTATATTTTTAGTTTAGTTTTGGTTTTTATTTATTTTATTTTAGTTTAGATTTTATTTTTCATTTTATTTTATTTTTAGGTTTAAGTTTAGGTTTTTATTTTTTTTTGTTTTATGTTTTATTAATGTTTAGCTTTTTTATTTATTTTATTTTTAGGTTTTATTTAGTTTAGGTTAAGGTTTTTAGGTTTTTAGGGTTTAGGGTTTTGAGTTTAGGGTTTAGGGTTTGGGGCTTAGGGTTTAGGGTTTAGTGTTATAGGTTTTAGCGTTTAGGGTTTATAGTTTAGGGTTTATGGTTTACAGTTTAGGGTTTAGGGTTTTAGGGTTTAGGGTTAGGGTTTTTTTTTAATTTCAATTTTAATTAATTAATTTATTTTTATTTTTTAAAAATTAAGTAAACTAAGTAGGTTTAGGTTTATTTAGTTTATTTTTTATTTATTTTAGTTTATTTTATATTTTATTTTTATTTAAGTTTATTTTTTATTTTTATTTAGTTTAGTTTATTTATGTTAGGTTTATTTATTTTAGTTTATTTTTTAGTTTTAGGTTTAAGTTTAGGTTTATTCTTAGCTTAATTTTATTCTTATTTAATTTTTTTGGTTTAAGTTTAGGTTTATGTTTTTATTTCATTTTTTTACGTTTAGGTTTTAGGTTTTTATTTTAGGTTATTTGTAGGTTTTATTGATTAGTTTAGGTTTAGGTTTATTTATAGTATATTTTATTTTATTTAAGTTAGGGTTTAGGTTTAGTTTATTTTAGGTTTAGGTTTAGGTTTTATTTATTTTAGTTTAGTTTATTTTAGTTTAGGTTTAGGATTATTTTATTTTGTTTATTTTAGGTTTAGGTTTTGTTTTAGTTTAGGGTTTAGGTTTTATTTATTTTTTATTAGTTTTTAGGTTGTATTTTCTCTTTCATTTTTTTGGTTTAGGTTCTTATTTAGTTTTTAATTTATTTCAGGTCTTTTTTTATTATACATTTAGTTTTTTTTTAAGTTTCTTATTTTTAGTTTATTTTATTTTTTTGTTTAGTTTACAGTTTTATATATTTTATTTTAGTTTACTTTTTATTTTTAATTTTATTTTATTTTTAGGTTTTTATTTTATTAAGGTTTAGCTTTTTTTTCTGTATTTTATTTTTAGGTTTTATTTAGTTTAGGTTAAGGTTTTTAGGTTTTTAGGGTTTAGGGTTTAGGGTTTAGGGTTGTCAGCTTTAGGGTTTAGGGCTTAGGGTTCAGGGTTTTATAGTTTATAGTTTAGGGTTAGGGTTTCTTTTTAATTTTAATTTTAATTTTTTTTTATTTTTATTTTTTTAAAATTTAGTAAACTAGTAGGTTAAGGTTTACTAAGCTTATTTTTTATTTATTTTAGTTTATTTTATATTTTATTTTTATTTAGGTTTATTTTCATTTTATTTAATTTAGTTTATTTATGTTAGGTTTATTTATTTTAGTTTATTTTTTAGTTTTAGGTTTAAGTTTAAGTTTATTTTCTAGTTTAGTTTATTTTTATTTTATTTTTTAGGTTTCAATTTTATTTTTTATTTTCAGGTTTAGGTTTAGGTTTTTATTTTATTTTTTAGGTTTAGGGTTTAAATTTTTATTTTAGGATTATTTTTAGGTTTAATTTTTTAATTTAGATTGAGTTTTATTTTAAATTAATTTTATTTTATTTAGTTTAGCTTTGGATTTAGGTTTAGTTTATTTTAGGTTTTTTATATTTTAGTTTAGTCTATTATTGTTTAGGTTTAGGTTTATTTTATTTTTATTTTTATTTTAGGTTTAGTTTTTTTTAGTTTAGGGTTTATGTTTTATTTTTATTTATTTTTAGGTTTACTTTTTAGGTTTAGGTTTTATTTAGTTTTTATTTTAGGTTTATTTTTCATTTTATTTAGGTTTTTTATTTTTTTACGTTAATTTAGGTTTTTAATTATTTTATTTTAGTTTAGTGTTTACTTTTTATTTTTTTTTTTTTTAGGTTTAAGTTTAGGTTCTAGTTTAGGTTTTTATTTTATTTTATTTTTTATTTTATTTTTGTTTAGGTTTATTTTTTTAGGTTCTATTTAGTTTAGGTTTTGGTCTGAGCTTTTTAGGGTTTAGGGTTAGTTTAGGGTTAAGGGTTTGGCATTTAGAATTTAGGGTTTAGGGTTTAAGCTTTAGGGTTTAAAGTTTAGGGTTTAGGGTTTAGTCTTTAGATTTTAGGTTTAGGGTTCAGATTTTTATTTAGGGTTTAGGGATTTTGGATTTTTTTTTTAAACAGAGAACAAATTCATATTCGACATTTCTTCTTTTTGATTTCATCAACCAAGTAACACATTAAGTTTTCTAAGACACAAGCGAAAACTTAGATAAAAAATGAGCATGCATAGAGCAAATCAAAACCCTAGGTAACTAGAATCATTTTTCTTAAAGACAGTTCCATAAGTAGATCTTGACCATTATTATTCTCAGTTCCTATCAAAACCACCATCTTGAGTTTTGTAACCTTCATGCCGCTCCTTCATCTCTATAACCCTGGCTCAGAACCACCTCCACATCCACCCGGCACCTCAGATCCCCACAACCCTTTGCGCTAATCATCGCCTCCACCACTAGATCTAGGCTGAGCTTAGTTGATGGTTATGTTCCTGCCGTCAAGGTTCCTTCCATTCTATGGGCTTAGGTTTAGGTTTAAGTTTATTAGATTCTAGGTTTTTGGTTTATTTTTTAATTTATTTAGTTACTTTAGGTTTAGGTTTAAGGTTTGGAGTTTATAGTTTAGGGATTAGGGTTAGGGTTTAGGGTTTAGGGTTTTAGGTTTTATGTTTTTTGGGTTTAGGGTTTAGGATTAGGGTTTAGGATTTAGGGTTTACGGTTTAGTGTTTAAGCTTTAGGTTTAGGTTTTAGGTTTAGTTTAGGTTTAGTTTAGTTTTAGTTTAGGGTTTATAGTTTAGAGTTTAAGTTTAGTTTAGGAGTTTAGGGTTTATTATAGGTTTTTAAGTTTAAGGTTTAGTTTAGGTTTAAAGTCAATTTATTTAGGATATATAGTTTAGGTTTATTTTAGGTTGTAGGGTTTAGGGTTTAGAGTTTAGGGTTTAAGGTTTAGGGTTTAGGGTTAATTTAGAGTTTAGAGTTTATGGTTTTCTAGGGTTTATGGTTTAGGGATTAGGGCTTTAGGGTTTAGGGTTTAAGGTTTAGTGTATTTTAAGGTTTAGGGTTTAGGGTTTAGGGTGTAGGGTTGTAGGTTTAGGGGTTTAGGGTTTACGGTTATCGGTTTAGGGTTTAGGGTTTATGATTTAGGGTTTAGGGTTAATGGTTTAGGGTTTAAGGTTTAGGGTTTTTAAAAAAAAAAATTAAATAAACCACTACGTTTAGGTTCATTTTGTTCATTTTTTTATTTTTGTTTATTTTGTTTTATTTATTTTTATTTAGGTTTATTTTTATTTTTATTTAGTTTAGTTTATTTCTTTTAGGTTTATTTATTTTAGTTTAGGTTTATTTTTATTTTAGTTTATTTTTTAAGTGTAGGTTTAGGTTTAGGTTTATTTTTTAGTATAGTTTTATTTTTATTTTATTTTTAGGGTTAGGTTTTAATTTTATTTTTTTAGGTTTAGGTTTTAAGTTTTTATTTTATGTTTATTTTTAGGTTTTATTTTTTTAGTTTAGGCTTAGGTTTATTTTTAGTATATTTTATTTTATGTAGTTTAGGTTTTATTTATTTCAGTTTAGTTTCTTTTAGTTTAGATTTAGGTTTATTTTATTTGGTTTATTTTATTTTTTTTTATTTAGGTTTTGGTCTTTTTTAGTTAAGGGTTTAGGTGTAATTTTTTATTTATTTTTAGGTTTATTTTTTAGGTTTAAGTTTTTAATTAGTTTTTATTTTATTTTATCTTAGGTTTATTTTATTTTTATTTTAGGTTTAGTTTTTTACTTTATTTAGATTTTTTATTTATAAGTTTATTTTATTGTTTAGTTTAGTTTAGGTATTTATTTATTTTATTTTAGTTTAGTTTTTATATTTTCTTTTATTTTATTTTTAGGTTTATGTTTAGGTTTTAGTTTAGGTTTTTATTTTATTTTATTTTATATTTTTAATTAAGTTTTGGTTTTAGGGTTTATGGTTTAAGGTTTTAGGGTTTAGGGTTTAGGGTTTAGTGTTTAGGGTTTAGGGTTTTAGGGGTATAAGGTTTAGGGTTTAGGTTTTAAGTTTAGGGTTCAGGTTTTAGTTTATGGTTTAGGGTATAGGGTATAGGGTTTAAGGTTTAGTGTTTAATATTTTTTTTTAATCAAGTTTAGGGTTTAGAGTTTAAGGTTTAGGTTTAGGGTTTAGAGTTTACAGTTTAGGGTTCAGGGTTTAGGATTTTAAGGTTTAGGGTTTACGGTTTAGGGTTGTTTAGGGATTTTTTTATGGAAAAGTTAGAATTTTATTACTATAAAAGGAAAAGATACAATGTCTTTAAAAAGGGTAAAGCTTTAAAATTCTACTCTCAGCTAATAAAGTGCTAACCCCATCTACATTAGAAAAGAAAATAAAAGAAAAGCGAAACAATAGCTAAAAGCATAAGAGAAAAAAATCTGAGTAAGACTAAAATAAATCACGAATAATAAAGGATGAGTCGTGATCATTCATGATTCCTTTGAGAATGCAAGATAAGCAAGATCCACAACAACAGGACTTGGCTTGACTAAGTAACGACCATTCCCTATGTAAAGTTCCAACCTGTAAAAGAAATATGCAAAACACTGCAAATGCAAAAGTCATAGCTAAAAAGGATAAGGACAAAGAAAGGAAAAAGAGAGAGCTAAGAACGAGAAGGCTCAAGCTTAGTTAGAGTCATCTCAAGGGGCTACAATACATATGAGCATCCAAACCTCATAAAGAGGGGTTATAATCAAATGCAATGCTTCCAATCAAAGAGAAGAGGTTTGTAACATCAAAGCCATCATAGCCAACATACCATTATCAAAACCCGTCCATAGAGTTCGGATCTTGGAGCATTAAACAAAAACAGACCAACAACCGACTTGCGGGTAAACACCGGAAAACTAGAACCATCAACAAACCAAAACAATGCCAATTAATAGAAATAGCCAAGAAAACCAAGATAGGATCCCTCAAAATGGTAGCGAGTCACCAAGACAAACTAGGGTTAGCAACCACAAATGACTAAACAAATGAAACAATCAACTAAAGGAAACATAAGTTGCAGTGCAAATCACCGAAGACAAAACATCCACATAAAGAGGTGAAGACAACCACCAGAAATGAAAAAAATTCAATCAAAGGACCAAAAGGTTTGGCAGCAAACAACTTTCCAAGAAGAAGGAAAGACCAACCAAGATTCCAAGGACAAGTAAAATCCTCCACCCAAACCGATTAAGTAAAATAATAAGGCAACCACTAGAGAACAAATCATAAGTAACCAACAAATGAAGCATCCCCATCAAGGAAAAGTAGAAAACCAATAAAGCACCACATAATAGTGGTCCAAAAGAAAACAAATCCATAGAAAGGCAATAATAGCTAGCAGGGACCAATCAAAAAAAACTTCCCAATAAGACTAACTTGACGGGAAGCATAATAACAACAAAATGTAGCAAACAATGCACCAAACAGAGGCTAACCCCAAGAGAATAATGAAACATAAAACCAAGGCACAAGAAGTATCCAACGATAAACAACAAGGAATTAGGAGGCAACCCAGAAAAAGGTAGGAAATTCTCCAAAAGAATGCCCAGAAAGGCAACAACCAATAGTAGTTCCCACTCAGAAGTTCACCCATCCAACCATGAAAAATTAGCAAAAGTAATTAGTTCAGAGGGAAGCCAACAAACAAACCAGTGCATAAAATAGAATGTAGCTAGCGAAACTATCTCATCCCCGACCGAGTAACAAGGTAGAAGATAGGTCGGGAAAAAAACCAAAAATTGGCTGGAAAGACAAAATAGGTAGCAACCACCAAACAAACCCAAAAGCGAGGTCAAAACATAACCCTAGCAAGATAAGTGAAAATAAGTTTAGGGTTTAGGGCTTAGTTAGTTTATTAGGGTTTAGTGTTTAGGGTTTAGAGTTTAGCATTTAGGGTTTAGGGTTTACAGTTTTGAGGGTTTAGGATTTAGGGTTTAGGGTTTAAAGTTTAAAGTTTTGGGTTTAGTGTTTAGGGTTTAGGGTTTAGGGTTGTAGGGTTTAGGGTTTTGGGTTAGTTTAAGGTTTAGGGTTAGGATTTAGGTTTTAGGGTTTTTAAGGGTTTAGTGTTTTAGGTTTAGGGTTTAGGTTTTAGGGTCTAGGTTTTATTTTAGGTTTATAATTTTTTTAAATTAAATAGTTTAAATTTATTTAGTTTAGTTTTATTTATATTTTATTTTATTTTATTTATATTTATTTAGGTTTATTTTTTTATTTGTTTAGAGTTTGGGGTTTTATTTAGGTTTAGGGTTTATGGTTTGATTTTAGGTTTAGGGTTCAAGTTTTAGTTTAGGGTTAGGTTTTAGTATTTTTTAGAGAACAAATTATTCATCATTTCTTCTTTTGATTTCATCAAACAAGTATCACACAAGTTTTAGAAATAATGTAGATAAAAATGAACACACATAGCAAATCGAAACTAGATAACTAGGTTTATAGATATAGTTTTTATTTCATTTCTAGTCCCATCAAAACCACCCCATTAGTGGATCCACCATCATATATCTCACTTTACCACAACCAAGGCTATAACCTCCGTTTAGCCTCAATTTGCTTTACCACCTCCATATACCTCTAGGTCTTTAGCCTTTTTTCCATTAGATCTAGATTGGTGATGTTCATTTTAATCTTAGGCATTTATATTTTGGTTTATAGTTTAGGTTTTAAGTACTTTTTTAGTTTATTTAGTTACTTTAGGTTTACATTTAGGGTTTGATTAGGGTTTGGTTTAGGGTTAGGGTTTAGGGTTTAGGGTTTAGGTTTAGGATTTTTTTTGAAAGATGAATTTTATTACCATAAAGGAAAATATATAATGTCTTTAAAGGGTAAATCTCTAAAATTCTACTATTATTTAGAAAGGCTAAACTCCGTTTAAGTACATGAGAAAAGAAAAGAATATAAAGAGCAAATAGAATAGCTAAAAGAATAATAAAAATACAGAATAAACTAAAACAAATGAAAATAATAAAATGATGAGTTTCATGATATCTTTGAAAGTAAGATAAAGATCCATAGTAACAACACTTGGGTTGATTGAGTATGACCATTATGTAAAGTTCCAACCTATAAAATCTATAAAACACTATAAGCGAAAAGTCATATTTAGGATAAGGATAAAGAGAGGAAAATGAGAGAGTTGAGAAGAGAATGCTCAAGCTTAGTTATCATAGGGGAATATATATGAGCATCAAACTTCATAGAAGGGTTACAATCATATGAAATGCTACCAACCAAAGAAGAGGTTATCAAAGCCATCATAGGTATTTGATACAAGCAAACATAAGGTGATAGTAGATTAAACCATTCTAATTATCTAATGCTAAACCACCAAAAAAATCTTAGACTAATCATAATAGAGGCTAGAACAAAGTAAGAACACCAACAACAACCATTATCAAATACCCATTAAACTAGGGACTAGAACCAACCATATGTTTAGAGAAGATAGTTTAGTGGGTAGTTATGAGGTGAGCAACCACAAATTTACTAATTTTAAGTAATTTGAGTTCAAGATGAGCTCCAATAATAGAAAAAGAAACATTTACTAGTGAGCAACAAAGTAAGAGCGGTTAAGGCAGAAAAGTTTGGAAAACAAGAACCAGTTATATCTAGTGGTCAAAACATAAAGTTATAATAAGTTTAGGGTTTAGGGTTTATGGTTTAGTTTTAGGGTTTATTTTAGTCTTTAGGGTTTATTTTAGGTTTAGGGTTTAGGTTTAGTTTAGGATTTAGTTTAGGTTTTGGGTTTAGGTTTAGGGTTGTATAGTTTAGTTTAGGTTTATTTTAGGTTTAGGTTTTTTTTATTTATGGTTATGTAAACTTGTAGGTTTAGGTTTACTTAGTTTATTTAGTTTATTTTTTATTCATTTTAGTTAATTTTATTTTTATTTTTATTTAGGTTTATTTTTTATTTTATTTAGTTTAGTTTATTTATTTTAGCTTAGGTTTTTTATTTTAGTTTATTTTTTTAGGTTTAGGTCAATGTTTACTTTTTAGGTTATTTTTATTTTTATTTTATTTTTTGGGTTTAGGTTTTATTTTTTATTTTTAGGTTTAGTTTTGGTTTTTATTTTATTTTTTTAGGTTTAGGTTTTATGTATATATTTTAGGTTTATTTTTAAGTTTTATTTTTTTAGATTAGGTTTAGGTTTATTTTTAGTTTATTTAATTTTATTTAGTTTAGGGTTCAGGTTTAGTTTATTTTGGGCTTAGGTTTAGGTTTTATTTATTTTAGTTTAGTTTATTTTAGTTTAGGCTTAGGTTTATTATATCCATAGTTTATTTTTTTAGGTTTAGGTTTTATGTATATATTTTAGGTTTATTTTTAAGTTTTATTTTTAAAGATTAGGTTTAGGTTTATTTTTAGTTTATTTAATTTTATTTAGTTTAGGGTTCAGGTTTAGTTTATTTTGGACTTAGGTTTAGGTTTTATTTATTTTAGTTTATTTCAGTTTAGGCTTAGGTTTATTTTAGTTTATTTTATTTTAGTTTAGTCCAGTGATCGGTTCACACACAAAAGAAAATAACTATATGACCATGACCCACCAACCAAAACCCCATAAACCAACAAAACAACATCAGTTACAAGCAAGCAGTGGCGGAAAATAAACCAAGCAATAACTCCACCAAAGGCACCACCAATAGGAAGAGAAACACGGAAAAGGGGCAATTAGCATAAATAGAGAACAACCATCAGCAAAGTCCCAAAGGCAAAACCAACAACTATCTCTAGAGCACTAGCAATCCAAATCCAAGAGAAAAACCTCAAATAGCAAAATAGTAGATAAAACAGAGAGGAAAATAGCATAGAGGAGGAAGAGGGTATCAAAATTACCATCAAAACCACCAAGGTAGCCAAAGAGCAAATACAACCACCAACCAAGGAAAAATATCAGAAATAAGAGCCAAATAACTAGGGGTCAATACCATAGATAAATCCCAAAACAAAGCCACAAACCAGCATCCAAGAGAGACAAAATACAAAATCCCTCAAGCGGTAACCGGACAAAGTCCTAAAACATGACCAAAATAACCATAGAACTCATATCCTCTACCAAAATGCCAATAAAACCACCTAGGCTAGCAAACATGATGAGCAACAGAGAAATTAGGTAGTAGAAAATAAACAAGAACAAAATAAAAGAAAAGCGGTACCCAGAGGATAACCAACCAGACAACTAGAGAAAAAGCACCTAAACCAACCATCAAAGTACACATCCACTCAAATGACCCAAATAGCCAACCATCCCAGTCGAAACAAAATCAACCATTGACAAAGATACAAAGCACAAAAAAAAAGGGAAAGAACAAATAAATACAACCCATCAGGAGATCTCAAAATAACCAAGAAAAATGGTAGTCACCATAGGCAGAGGCCAAGGAGGACCACCCAAACACAAGCGACAAAACTATAAGGAAAGGAACAAGGGAGATAAAAAACCCTTTCCAATTCCCAAAGGATCACCAGGAAAAATAGGAAGACAACAACCATGAACAACTACCTAATCCACACAAGGCAGAGGAAAACCAACCAATAAAGCCCTAAGGCAAACTAGGAAGGAGAACGTCAACAAAAAAACCAAAATTAAGCCAAGCGGAAGAATAGCAGTAATGAAAACTAACCAAAGCGACCAAAGAAAATGTAAGAAGCAAATCGCAGCAACCAGTAGAGCCAACCATAGTAGCCAAAAATCCAATTTGAATAAGTCCATAGCAAACCAAAACCAAAGGCAAACCCAACATCCATTAATAAAAGGGGTAGGCTAAAAATGGGCACAACCACAACCAAATAGGAGACCCTCAAAATCACTAGGCAGTGACAAAAGAAGCATAGCATGAGACATAGAAAGAAAACCACCAGTCTTAGAGGAGGTGAAATCAATTAAACTACAAAAGGGCTTGTCAAGTATAGAATGGGGTTAATAGGAAGGGGGTTTAAGTATAGAAATAAACTTAGAAAAAACCACTTCCTGGTGAGGGAAGCACAAAATAAATAACCAAAAAATAGTTTGAATAAAACCACCATAGCAAAAAGATCAATAAAATAGCATAAGGTTAAAATCTAAGGTAAGATAGTCCAATGTTATCCAGATTGACTAGACCACACATATGCTTATGTATGCTATGGTTATCAAATAAAGTGAGCTCATTTAATTCCCCTCTCAAATTAGCCAGGAAATCAACATAAGCATTATCTTCACGAAGAATGTGAAAATTTTTGTAGCAGACTTGAGAAAGAAGCTTTTTAGTGTGATTACGAAGATAAAATAAGTTAGCATTCCCCATTTTTTTTATTATTGAGCATATAAAGTAAAAGCAGAGCATCAACTTCAATGCAAATATTAAAGAGGCCTTTTCTTAAACAAATATCAATAGCTTTAAAGCATGAGCTCAAAATAAGATAACAAGCTTTGAGGGAGGCAAAAGAAATGATACTTTTAAAATCCTAAGAATTCCACCACCATATTTGTTTGGGAAATAGAACCATCAGTATTGATCTTAAGAAAATTTTTTTTAGGCTTAATCTAATGTATCATCCTAATACTCTTGTTGGAAGGATCATCAAGCAAAGTGCCACCTGATTTTTTAGCTATAAATTTTTAACCTCTAATGTGAAGATTACTAATTAAATAAGCATTTAATAAAGTATGAATTATTTTTAGTTCTAGTAAGGATCCTTTTATGGTTCATAGGGATACCACGATATTTAGCATCATTTATATCCATCCAAATGAACCAATATTGGGCAATAATAATTAAAACTTTGATATGACCTTACACAATTTTGTGGAAACAAACTTCAAGAAGTTGATATAATAAAAGAGAGCCATGAAAGTAGTTAGTGTTAAATAAATCATCATGCCATATCCAAAATTTGGAAGCAATAGCAACATTGACAAAAACATGATTAACATTTTCAATATGAAAGCAACAATAACACTTAGAAGGTAAATAAAACCCTTTAAGCGAGCAAGGTATCAGAGATGAAGTTATTCAAAATCTTCCAGCTAAAATAGAATAAGAAATTGGAATGATATTTTCCAAAGTTTAATGAAAACATTAGAGGTGTTCTAATAAAATTTCAAACCTCTTTAAGAACGAAATCACCATTGTAAGAGAAAATGAATTTGATCGATTTATTAGAAAAAATAGCGATGTTGCAAAACTTGTCAAAAAAAGAAATAGGGATGTCGTTCTCAAGTTTGTTTTTTATTTTAATTATTAATAAAAGAGTTAACTTTGAAAGTAGTAGTAGAGTGTAGATAAAGGGAGTCAATAGAGCCATTGCCAATCCAATTGTCTTGCCAAAAGAAGAACCCGAATGAATACCCAAAGATATTAAGGATTAAATAACCCATTTAATGGAGCAAAGCCTTTTCCAAACTAGAGTGTCACCAACTTTATAAGCACAGGTAACAGAGTGTTTACCTTAGCAATATTTTTCCATCATAAAATTAGCCCAAAGGCTATCATTCTTTCTAGAATTCCACCAGAGCTTATGAGAGAAGGTAGTGATAGCTTCATGATTAGGTTTGCAACTAAGACCACCTTCATTCAAAGGACCACAACATTTATCCCAGGAAGTCCAATGTATTCTCTTAATAGAATTTTTGGACCTCCAAAAACAATTATTAAGCATGCGATCAATTCTAATAAGAGTAGAATTTGTGGGAATAATAGTTTGAATCAAATAGAGAGTGCTTTTAAGAATAGTAAGCACATACCAAAGGAAAGTAAATGGAATTTCCAAAAGAAATTTTATTTAAAATTTTTTTAATTAACTCATCAAAAGGAGGGATCATTTTGGACCTTTAAAGAGGAGCACCTAAGTACTTAAGAGGTTAGTGTTGATGTTTAAAATTAGAGATATGCAATTTGATTGATTTTATTATTGGAGATACTTGAAGAAGTAATAAAATAGCTTTTGTTATCATTGATAGAATGACCACTTTCTCTAAAATTTATTTAAAAAAATCTTGATATTCTTGATATAATGAATAGAAGCATTGCATAAAATAATAAAAACATCTACCTTAAGTGGGAAAATACCAAAAGTTTTATAGTGCATACTAAGATTATTTAAGAATAACTAAATTGATGCTCCTAGATATGTACTCAACATCAATAATAAATAAAGCAATAGATGAAAGATCCCCTTATCTTAAGCCATGGGAAGAAGGAAAGAAGCCCAAAGCTTCCCAATTAAGCAAAATAGAGAACCAGACATTATTAATATAATTTTTAATAAGAAAAATAAATTTATTAGAAATCCAAAATAAATTCAAAATATGGAAAAGGAAATCCAAGAGATATTATCAAAAGCTTTGGTAATATCTAATTTGAAAAAAATGTTTCCACCTCTAGTCTTTGCATCTAAATCATGAATTAATTCTTGGGCAAGTAAAATGTTATAAAAATAGATCTACCTCTACCAAAAAGTTTGGTTTAGAGATAATCTTATGAAGTAAAGACTAAGCCTGTTGGAATGAACTTTGGAGATCAGCTTATTGAAGAAGGTGTAAAGACTAATAGGTCCAAAATCACTCCAAGAGTTTGGGTTATCCTTCTTAGGTATGAGAGCATTAGAAGAGCTAGAGAAATATCTAGGAAAAGGATTTCCATTAAAAAAAAATTAACCATAGCCTCAATCAGATCATTTTTAATAATAAACCAACATTTTTTAAAAAATTGGGTGAAACCCTCAGGACCGACAATATAATCTATGTTCATGCTATTAAGAACTTTAAATATTTCTTTTTCATTAGGCATAATAGTAAGAAAATTATTATCATCATTGGTAATAATAGAAGGAATTAAGTGTGATTTAGAAATTGCTTCATAAGAGCAACTCTTATTAAGCATATTTTTAAATTAATTAATATTGAATCCTTAATATCATTATTGTCGTAATCCATTCTCACCATTGTCATCTTTAATTTTTTGAATATTATTCAAGGCTTTCATTTTATTAACTAAAGCATGGAAATAACTAGTTTTCATGCACCATCGTAATGTGTTTAGCAACTTTTGGTGTCAATAAGTCTCTTTCATATTTTGAAAATTAGATTATCTTTAGCCTCGGTCAAGTCCTTTATCTTAGAAGTATAGAAGAGACTTCAAGATCCTTTTTTCCATATCTTTGATATTAGCAAAAGGTTTTTTAAATAATGCTTGTTCCACCAGAGTTTGTTTAAGTATTTTAAGCTTAAACCAAAGTCTTTTCATCCCCATAGAATTATCGGGATGTAAGAGCTTTCCAATTGTTAGCCACATTAAAAAACTCAATATGCTAAATCCACATGTTCTAAAATCTAAAAGAGAAATTTTTTTCTATTAGAATTATCTTTAATAGAAACTAAAGGGACCATGATCAGAAGGTTCGTAAATGATTGATAGAAGTAATAGGCCATTGAGTAATCCAATGAGTATTAATAAGAATCTAGTCCAACCTTTGCCAAAGTCTAGAGTTTTGCCAAGTATAATTAGAACCCTTAAAACCAATATTAATCAAATTACAATCAAAGATCATATTGATAAATTCTTCCATGGAATGAATATTAGGAGAGCAACCACCACTTCATTTAGAAGAGAAAATATAGTGTTGAAATCACAACCAAGGTTTATTGATAGAGGTGGCAAAATTAGTCAAGTTATCCCAAAGAAGATTTCTACTAGATCTATAAGATGTGTAAATGAAAGAGCCCAAAACAATAATCTAGATTTGAGCATTGACAACTTGATAAAATCATCAAGAATAGAAATTCCTACAAAGTTATTTCAAAAATAACAAATCTAATTACTAAATTTAGAGAAAAAATTATTGAAATTGATCATTCTAGCAAAATGTTTAATTATATTAGCATGAATAAGCGGCTCAAGAATAATATGTAAAGAAATATTATCAATACAACAAAATTTTTTAATACAATTATGAATAAAGAGGGTACCAATCCCTCTAACATTCCAAATTAAAAAATTAAACATAAAGAAAAGAAAAGGGGGTGGTGTAAAGTTACTTGAGAAGAGAGGAGGGGTCTAGTGTTTCTTGGTAATTTGAGAGAAATATTTTTAACATTTTTTTCTTTTTCGAATAGAAAGTTTGGAAGTCAATTTCTTTGCCCTTTGAATCATCATCCGAAAATGATTTAGCAACATTATTCATAGATTTAGGAGAAATCTATTGATGAGAAGTGAATTCTTCTTCTTCCAAGACACTGGAATTTATTAAAGATAAATAAGCTTCGAGAATAGCAATGGAGGGAGCAAAATCCAATTTATTAAGAAGGCAAGTGGGAACACCAAACCCTTCTTCATCATTAGCCAAATTATTAGATAAAAGTAATTCTTTTTGAGAAGTTAAATTATACTAAATTTGAAATATAGAATCAAATTTATCAACCTAATTATCATGAGGTATTAAAGCTAGATTCTTCATTGAATTAGAATGATGCATTATATTAAATTCCTCATTTTTGCTCTCCATTAAAGCTTCATTTTCATCTATCAAAGCTAGTAAGGTTGCAAGAATCGAATTAGAGGAAACAAAATCCTCATTTAAAAGTTTAGAAAATCTATTATTGTTCATATTTAAAGCCTTCAAATGCTCAGAAGAAATAAAAGGTAAATCAGCGTTATTAGGAACATTCAAAGAATCCTTTTTTTTCCAAAGTAGTTTTTTGATATTTAATAGTGGTTAGCCTAGGGTTAGGAATAAAAGTTTACTTAATAGTGATTTTCTTTTTTAGGTGATGATGAAGAGTTAAACATTCAGAATTATGATGCCCATGGATTTTACAGTGAGAACAAAAGATAGGAAAATTTTCAAATTCAATTCTTTGCATATAACCGTAATTTTCAAATCCCAACTAGATTTCTTTTGGGTGTTTCTTGGTAATGTCCAATTCAACAAGGATTCTAACCATTGAGATTTTGTAGTGGTGCTTGATCAATATGCAATGGCCAACCAAATAAAAAATTTAAAAAAATTCACAGTTGCAGAATTTTCATATTTGGAGAGAAATCCAAACTAGAATAATTGGGGATTCTTCTTTAATATCAAATAGTGGAGACCATTTCAGCAACCTCATTTGGAAATTGAAAACAAAATAAGAATGATGAGAGAAAACACAAGAGTAATTCAAATCATTTATTAACTGAATCAAAATATGGCGAGGATCAATAAAACCAATCATAAAAGCATGTGAAAGTTTTAGACTATGAAAGAAAGAGCAAATGTTTTCCAGATTATGCCTATGAAGAGTAAACTTTCCAACCAAGGTGAATTCAAATGGCTTAGCAATATTTTCCAGAACTAGATTAAAACACATAACCACAGGCATGCGTCAAAAAGAAGTCAAAATAAGTTCAAGGGACTCACTTAATCATACCATTGAGAATGTCTTTGAATGATTTGGGCGAAGCTGGTAGAAGATGCCTTAGGATCCATAGACCTTTAGTTTTCCCAAGAATCATTAAAGAAGATGCTAAATGATGTCACTCAGAAGACACAAAATTGCCGGTTTGTGATTCAGAAGGGATCGTGAAAATCACTCAAAATAGCCATCAAGCGCATCAAAAAACACAAAATGAGGGGAAAGGAAAATTGCTAGAACACTAGGAGGAGCCTAGGGGGGGTTTCTTCACTTTAATTTTTTAATATTAGGGTTTAGGGTTTATAGTTTAGGGTTTAGGGTTTAGGGTTTAGGATTAAGGTTTTTTATTTAGGGTTTGGGTTTAGGTTTAGGTTTTAGGTTTAGAGTTTAGGTTTAGGGTTTAGGGTTTTATTTGGTTTTTTTTTTAGAGAACAAATTCATATTGAATAATTCTTCTTTTTGATTTTATCAACCAAGTAACACACCAAGTTTTCTAAGACACAAGCGACAACATAAATAAAAAATGAGCACGTATAGAACAAATTAAAAACCCTAGATAACTAGAACTATCTCTTCTATAAAGACACAGTTCCATAAGCAGCAAATCAGATCGGATTCTTGACTTCTAGTGCCCATTAGAACTCTTGACCTCAGTAGTGAAATCCACCATCATATCCCGATCTCTCTCGCCACCACCATGAATGTAACCACGTGCTCCTCTACCTCCATAACCCTACTACTACCTCCATGTCCATATCCACCATCACCTTGGATCCCCACCACCACTTGATTTCCTTGCTCAATATATCTAGAGCTAGTTGATGGTAGTGATATTCTATCTTCAAGGTTATGTCCATTTTTAAGGTTTAATTTTAGGTTTAGGTTTATTAAATTTTAGGTTTATTTTTTAATTTAATTTAAGGTTTTATCGAGTTTAGGGTTGTAGGGTTTATGCTTTTAGGGTTTAGGGTTTAGTGTTAGGGTTTAGGGTTTATGATTTAGTTGTGTTTAGGCTTTAGAATTTTTTTAGGGTTTTAGTTTAGGGTTTAGGGTTTAGGTTTAGAGTTTAGGGTTTAGGGTTTAGGGTTTAGCATTTAGCATTTAAGTTTAGGGTTTAGGGTTTAGTGTTTAGGGTTTTAGGGTTCAGGGCTATTTTAGGGTTTAGGGCTTAGGGTTTATGGTTTAGGGTTTAGGGTTTATGATTTAGTGTTTAGTGTTTAGGGTTTAGAGTTAGGGTTTAGAATTGTAGGTTTAGGGTTTGGGGTTTAAGGTTTAGGGGGCTTTAGGTTTTATGGTTTAGTTGGTTTTTAGGTTTAAGTTTAGGTTTAGTTTTTAGGGTTTAAAATTTTGGTTTAGGGTTTTCAGGGTTTAGGGTTTAGGTTTAGGTTTAGTTTATTTTTAGGTTTACTTTTTTGGTTTAGGTTTCGATTTAGTTTTTATTTTATTTTAGGTTTTTATTTATTTATTTTAGGTTTAGGTTTATTTTTTTTAGGGTTAGATTTAGGTTTTAGTTTATGTTTTTATTTTATTTTATCTTTTTATTTCATTTTGGTTTGGGTTTTTTATTTATTTTATTTTTAAGTTTTATTTAGTTTAGGCTTAGGTTTTTAGATTTTTAGGGTTTAGGGTTTGAGGTTTAGGGTTTAGGGTTTAGGTTTAGGCTTTAGTGTTTATGGTTTAAGGTTTTTGGTTTATGGTTTAGGGCCTAGGGTTTAGGTTTAGGTTTTAGGATTTAGGGTTTTGGGTTTAGGGTTTAAGGTTTAGGGTTTAGGGTTCATGTTTTAGTTTAGGGTTTAGGGGTTTTGGTTTTCTTTTTTGATAAAGAAAAATTGATTCAACTTTTCTTCTTTTTATTTCATCAACCAAGTAAGAATGACACAAATGACAACACATCCATAGAGAAATTTAAAACCCCTTGATAACTAGAACCATCTATATTATAAAGACATAGTTCCATAAGTGATTAGGTGGTTGTTCTTTAGTTTCTCCCATCAACCACCGACCTCTCGAGAAGGGGATCCACCATCGTATCTCGATTTCTTCCTCCGCCACCACCTTGAAACCATCTCTTCCCACCTCCATAACCACCCGCTCACCACCACTTCCATATCCAACAACACCTAGATCCCCCCTCTGCGATAGCGTAAGCCTTCTCTCCTCCACAGATCCAAGCGAGCACTTGTGGTGTATCTACCATCAAGGTCACTATTCTTGAGTTTAGGTTTAGGTTTATTAGGTTCTAAAATTTAGGTTTACTTTTTAATTTATTTAGTTACTTTAGGTTTAGGTTTAGGGTTTGGGGTTTAGGGTTTAGGGTATAGTGTTTAGGATTAAGGGTTTAGGGGGTATTAGGGCCTATGCATTTAGGGTTTTCAGTTTAGGGTTTAGGGTTTAGGGTTTTTTAAGGATTATGAGTTAGGGTTTAGGGGTTAGGGTTCTAGGTTTAGTGTTTAGGATTTAGGATTTAGGGTTTAGGGTTTTTTTCTTAATTTAAGTAAACTAGTAAGTTTCAGTCTATTTAGTTTATTATTTATTTATTTTAGTTTATTTTTCTATTTTTATTTAAGTTTATTTTTTATTTTTATTTAATTTATTTTATTTATTTTAGGTTTATGTATTTTAGTTTAGGTTTTTAATTTTAGTTTATCTTTTAAGTGTAGGTTTAGATTTCATTTTATCTTTTTATGTTTAGGTTTAGGTATTTATTTTATTTTTTTAGGTTCAGGTTTTAGGTTTTTTTTTTGGTTTACTGTTAGGTTTAGGTTTATTTTTAATTTATTTTATTTTATTTAGTTTAGGTTTAGGTTTAAGTTCAGTTTATTTTAGGTTTAGGTTTAGGATTCATTATTTTATTTAGTTTATTTTAGTTTAGATTTAGGTTTATTTTATTTATTATTTTTCCTTTAAATTTAGGTTTTTTATTATAGTTTACAGTTTAGATTTTATTTTTTAATTAAGTTTTAGTTTTTATTTTAAGGTTTATTTTTTAGGTTTAAATTTTAATTTAGTTTTCATTATATTTTATTTTGGGTTTATTTTATTTTTATTTTACATTTAGTTTTTATTTTTTAATAAGTATTTAATTCTTAGGTTTATTTTTTTTAGTTTAGGTTTTTATTTATTTTATTTTAGTTTATTTTTATTAGTTAATTTTATTTTGCTTTTAGGTTTAGGTTTTTATTATATTTTATCTTTTTATCTTATTTAGGTTTAGGTTTTTATTTATTTATTTTATTTAGTTTAGGTTTAGGTTTTAGGTTATTAGGGATTAGGGTTTAAGTTTTAGGGTTTAGGGTTTAGGGTTTTAGGGTTTTGGGTTTTAGGTTTTAGGGTGTAGGGCTAGGGCTTAGAGTTTAGGGCTTAGGATTTAGTGTTTAGGCTTTAGGGTTTAAGGTTAGCTTAGTTTTTGGGTTAGTTTAAAGTTTAGGGTTTAGGGTTTAGGGTTTAGGCTATAAGGTTTAGGGTTTTTAGGGTTTAGGGTTTAAGGTTTAGGATTTAGAATTTTAGGGTTTAGAATTTAGAGTTTAGGGTTTAGGTTTATAGTTTAGTTTGGGTTAGGTTAAGGTTGAGTTTAGGGTTATTAGGTTTAGGGTTAGTTTTAGGTGTAGGTTTAAGGTTTAGGGTTTAGGGTTAATTTTAGGGTTTATGTTTTAGGATTTTGTGTTTAGGATTTAGGGTTTAGGGTTTAGATTTAGGGTTTTTTATTTTAAAATTTTAGTAAACAAGTAGTTTTAGGTTTATTTAGTTTATTTTTAATTATTTTAGTTTATTTTAGTTTTTATTTTTATTTAGGAATATTTTTTATTTTATTTTGCTTAGTTTATTTATTTTAGGTTTATTTATTTTTGTTTAGTTTTTTATTTTAGTTTATTTTTTAGGTTTTGGTTTAGGTTTATGTTTATTTTTTATGTTTAGTTTTATTTTTATTTTATCCTTTAGGTTTAGGTATTATTTTTTATTTTTATGTTTTGGTTTAGGTTTTTATTTTATTTTTTTATGTGTAGGTTTTAGGTTTATATTTTAGGTTTATTTTTAGGTTTTATTTTTTAGTTTCGGTTTATGTTTATTTTTAGTTTATTTTATTTTATTTAGTTTAATGTTTAGGTTTAGTTTATTCTAAGATTAGGTTTAGGTTTTATTTATTTTGGTTTAGTTTATTTTAATTTAGGTTTAAGTTTATTTTATTTTTATTTTAGGTTTAGTTTTTATTTTGTTTAGGTTTGATATTTTTTTTAGTTTAGTTTAGGTTTTTATTTATTTTATTTTAGTTTAGTTTTTATTTATTATTTTATTTTCATTTTAAGTTTAGGTTCAGGTTTAGATTTATGTTTAGGTTTTGGTTTTAGCTTTAGTTTTTATTTTGTTTTATTTTTTTTATTTTATTTATGTTTAGGTTTATTTATTTATTTTATTTCTAGGTTTTATCTTTTTTAGGTTTAGGTGTTTTGGTTTTTAGGGTTTAGTGTTTAGGGTTTGGGGTTTAGGGTTTATGGTAGGTTGTAGGTTTTAGGATTTAGGGTTTGGGTTAGTGTTTAGGGTTTAGGGTTTATGATTTAGGGTTGTAGGTTTTAGGATTTAGGGTTTAGGTTTAGGTTTAGTGTTTAGGGTTTGCGGTTTAGGGTTTAAGGTTTAAGGTTGTAGGTTTTAGTGTTTAGGATTTATGGTTAGGGTTTAGGGTTTAGGGTTTAGGGTTAGTTTAGGGTTTATGGAGTAGGGATTAGGGTTGTAGGTTGTAGGTTTAGTATTTATAGTTTATTGGTTTAGTTTAGTTTAGGGTTTATGATTTAGTTTAGGTTTTAGGGTTTTTAGTTTAAGGTTTTAAAAAAAGTATAGTAGGTTTTAGTTTATTTAGTATATATTTTATTTATTTTAGTTTATTTTATTTATTTTTTAAGTTTATTTTAGGTTTAGTTTAGTTTAATTTTAGGTTTAGGTTTATTTAGTTTAGGTTTATTTTATTTAGGGTTTTAGGTTAATTTTAGGTTGGGTTTTATTTTTTTAGTTTATTTTAGTTTAGGTTTAGGTTTTATTTAGGTTTTATTTATTTATTTAGGTTTATTTTATGGTTTTATTTAGGTTATAGTTTAGGTTTTTATTTAGTATTTAGGGTTTTATGTTAAGGTTTAGGGTTTTTTTTTTAGGGTTTAGGGTTTAGGTTTAGGTTTAAGGTTTAGGTTTAGGTTTATGCTTTTTTCTTAAAAAAATTCATATTCAACATTTCATCTTTTGATTTTTTTGTTTTATGTTGATAATAGATATGAGCATGCATAGATCAAATTAAAACCATAGATTAGAACCATCTCTTATAATGACATAATTCCATAAACAACATATAGTTAGGTGTTCTTTAGTTTCTCCGGTTCCCATTAGGGTTTTGGTTTTGGATTTCAAATCCATGAACTCTCCCTTCCTCCATGATTGTAACTTTTTTTTTTTATTTAGGGTTTCCATATCCATTAGTGCATTTTTTTTTAGTAGATTTAGGTTTTAGATGTTACCATCAGGTTTTGCTCATTCATCTTAGGTTTATTTTTTTTATTTTTAGTTTTTGATTAGGTTTAGGGTTTAGGGTTTATTTAGTGTTTAGGCTTGGGATTAGGTTTAGAGTTTAGGGTTTAGTTTAGGGTTTAGGCATTTATGGTTTAGGGTTTAGTGTTTAGGCTTTAAGGTTAGGTTTTTTTGGGGTTTAGGGTTTAGAGTTTTAGGGTTAATTAGGGTTTAGAGCTTAGTTTTTATTATTTTAGGTATAAGGCATAGTTTATCTAGTTTAGTGTTTAGTTTAGTTTAGGTTGTAGGTGAGTTTAGGGTTTAGTGTTATGGTTTAGGGAGAGTTTAGGGTTTATTTAAGATTTAGGGTTTAAGGTTTTTTAGGGTTTAGGTTGAGTTTAGGGTTTAGGGTTTTATTTTGAAATTTAGTAATAGGTTTATTTTAGTTTATTTTATTTATTTAAGTTTGTTTTTTTTTTTTTATTTAGGTTTATTTTTATTTTTTATCAATTTTAGTTTTGTTCATTTTAGGTTTATTTATTTTAGTTTAGGTTTTTTATTTTAGTTTATTTTTAAAGTTTAGGTTTTGGTTCAGGTTTATTTTTTTACTTTAGTTTTTATTTTATTTTATTTTATTAGTTTAGGTTTTGTTTTTTATTTTTAAGTGTAGGTATAAATATTTATTTTATTTTTTTAGGTTTATTTTATTTTTATTTTAGGTTTAGTTTTTATTTTATTTAGGTGTTTTATTTTTTGGTTTATTTTAATTTTTTTTAGTTTAGTTTAGGTTTTTATTTATTTTATTTTGGTTTAAATTTTATTTATTATTTTATTTTATTTTATTTTTAGGTTTAGGTTTAGGTTTTAGTATAGGTTTTCATTTTATTTTATTATTTTATTTAGGTTTAAGATTTTATTTATTTATTTTATTTTTAGGTTTTATTTAGTTTAGGTTTAGGTTTTAGTTAGGTTTATTTAGTTTAGGTTAGGGTTTTAGGTTTTAGGTTTAGGTTAGTTTTTAGGTTTAGGTTTAGTTTAGTTTAAAACTTAAGTTTAGGGTTTAGTTTTAAATTTAGGGTTTAGGTTTATTTAGGGTTTTAGGTTTAGGGATTTGGTTAGGTTTTAGGGTTTAGGGTTTAGGGTTTAGGTTTAGGTTTTAGGTTTTAGATATAGGTTTAGGGTTTTAGGTTTTTGGGTTTTAGGTTTTAGGTTATGTTTTAGTTTGGTTTTATTTTATTTTAGGTTTAGGTTTTATGGTTTTAAGTTTAGGTTTATAGTTTAGTGTTTAGGGTTTAGTTTTAGGTTTAGTTTAGTTTAAGTTTTTTTTAGGGTTTAGGTTTAGTGTTTAGTTTAAGGTTTAAGTTTAAAGTTTTTAGTTAGATTCAACATCTCTCCTTTTTTCATCAAATAAATAACACCAAGTTTTTAAGACATAAGTGACAATATAGATAAAAATGAGAATCGTAGGCAAATCAAAACCCTAAATAACTAGAATTATCTATTAAAGACAGTTCCATAAGTAGCGGTATTTTTCTCTAAGTTTATCTGATCTCTGTTCTTATTTCCATTTTTGCTCTCACCACCATCCATTTTAGGTCCATATCCCCCCCTCTTGATAAGACACCTGCCTTTGCCTCCAGGTGAGATCTAGGTGAGCTTGGTTGATAGTGATATTCTTGCCATCAAGGTTCTGCCCATTCTTAGGGTTTAGGTTTATTTTTTATTTATTTATTTAAATACTTTAGGTTTAGTTTTAGGATTTAGGGTCTAAGGCTAGGAATTAAGGTTTAAAGTTTAGGGTTAGGGTTTTGGGTTTAACATTTAGGCTTTAAGGTTTAGTATTTAGGCTTTAGGGTTTAGGGTTTTCATGGTTTAGGGTTTAGGCTTTTTAGGGTTTAAGGTTTAGGATTTTTAGAGTTAGAGTTTAGGGTTTAGGGTTTAGGTTTAGTTTAAGGTTTAGGGTTTAGGGTTTAGGGTTTTAGGGTTTAAGATTTAGGGTTTAGGGATTAGGGTTGTAAGTTTAGGGTTTAGGGTTTTGGATTTAAGGTTTAGTGTTTTTATGGTTTAGGGTTTAGGGTTTAGGTTTTTTTTAAAAATTTAGTAAACATGTAGGTTTAGGTTTATTTAGTTTATTCTTTTATTTATTTGAGTTTATTTTTTTTATTTAAGTTTATTTTTATTTTTATTTAGTTTAGTTTTGTTTCTTTTAGGTTTATTTATTTTAGTTTGGGTTTTTTTTATTTTAGTTTAGTTTTTAGGTTTAGGTTTAAGTTTAGGTTTATTTTGTAGTTTTGTTTTAGTTTTATTTTATTTTTTAGGTTTTGGTTTTATTTTTTATTTTTAGGTTTAAGTTTTGATTTTTAATATATTTTTTCGGTTTATTTTATTTTTATTTTAGGTTTAGTTCTTATTTTATATAGGTTTTTTTAAGTTTTTTTTATTTTTTAGTTTAGTTTAAGTTTTTATTTATTTAATTTTTGTTTAGTTTTTATTTATTTTTATTTTATTTCTAGGTTTTGGTTTAGGTTTAGCTTTTAGTTTAGAATTTTATTTCATTTTATTTATTTTATTTTATTTAGGTTTAGGTTTTATTTAGTTTAGGTTTAGGTTTTTTGGTTTTTAGGGTTTAGTGTTTAGGGATAGTTTAGGGTTTAGGGTTTAGGGTTTGGAGTTTAGGGCTTAGGGTTTAAGGTTTTGGATTTAGAGTTTAGGGTTTAGGGCTTTTAGGGTTTAGGGTTTAGGTTTAGGGTTTAGGTTTTTGTTTAGGTTTTTATTTTTGTTTTATTTTATTTTATTTATTTAGGTTTAGGTTTTAGGGTTTAGGTTTAGGGTTTAGTGATTAGGGTTTAAGGTTTAAAGTTTTTTAATGAGAACAAATTGATTCAACATTTCTTCTTTTGATTTCATCAACCAAGTTACACATGAAGTTTTCTGACACAGTGGATAGATAAAATGAGCATGCATAGAGCAAATCAAAAACCCTAGATAACTAGATTCATTTCTTGTAAAGACACATGGCGGATCAGTCGACCATTTTGGTTTCTCCAATTTCCATAAGAAGCCTCTCAGTAATGGGATCCCACATATCTACAATCTCTCCCTCACCACCATAACCTCCCTCCCACACCATTACCACCATTACTCGACCCACGCATATCCCGGCCACCAGATCCCCACCACTGTGATTATTCTTTGCCTCCACCTTGCCTTGATGATGTTCACCATCAAGGTTCTACCCATTTTTAAGGTTTATATTTATTTTTTATTTATTTAGTTACTTTAGGATTAGGTTTAGGGTTTAGGGTTTAGGGATTTGGGTTTAGGGTTAGGGTTTAGGGTTTAGGGTTTAGGGTTTTAGGGTTTAGGGTTTCAGTGTTTTAAGGTTTAGGGTTTAGCATTTAGGTTTAGGGTTTAGTGTTTAGGCTTTAGGGTTTAGGTTTTAGGGTTAGTTTAGGGTTTAAGATTAGTTTAGAGTTTAGGGTTTATGGTTTAGGGTTTTAGGGTTTAGGGTTATAGGGTGTAGGGTTTAGGATTGTAGGATGTATGTTTAGGTTTTAGAGTTTAGGGTTTAGAATTTAAGGTTTAAGGTTTGTAGGGTTTAAGGTTTAGGGTTTAGGGTTTAGGATTTTTTTTTAAAATTAAGTAAGCGGTAGGTTTATTTAATTTATTTTAATTTATTTGAGTTTATTTTATTTTTTATTTTATTTTTTTAGTTTAGTTTATTTATTTTAGGATTTTTTATTTTATTTTAGGTTTTTGTTTTAGTTTATTTTTTAGGTTTAGATTTAGGTTTATTTTTTAGTTTAGTTTTAATTTAATTTAATTTAATTTAATTTTTAAGGTTTAAGTTTTATTTTTTATTTTTAGGTTTAGGTTTAGGTTTAGGTTTTTATTTTATTTTTTAGGTTTAATTTTATTTTTATTTTAGGTTTAGTTTTTATTTTATTTAGTTTTTTATTGTTAGGTTTATTTTTTTTTAATTTAGTTTAAATTTTTATTTATTTTATTTTAGTTTAGTTTTTATTTTATATTTTATTTTATTTTATTTTATTTTTAGGTTTAGGTTTTCATTTAGGTTTTAGTTTACATTTTTATTTTAATTGATTTTTTTATTTTATTTATGTTTAGGTTTTTTTGTTTATTTTATTTTTAGGTTTTATTTAGTTTAGGTTTAGGTTTTAGGTTTTTCGGGTTTAGGGTTTAAGATTTAGAGTTTAGGGTTTAGGGTTTAGGGTTCTAGGTTTAGGATTTAGGTCTTAGGGTTTAAGGTTTTAGGGTTTAGGGTTTAGGGAGCTTTAGGGTTTAGGGTTTTTAGGGTTTAGGGTTTATGGTTTAGGTTTTAGGTGTAGGGTTTATGTTTTTAATTTAATTTAATTTATTTTATTTATTAGGTTTAGGTTTTATGGTTTAGAGTTTAGGGTTTATGGTTTAGGGTTTTTAGGTTTAGGGTTTAGGGTTTAGTATTTAGGATTTAGTGTTTTTAAAGTTTAAGGTTTAGGGTTTTAGTTTTAGGTTTGGGGTTTAGTTTTTAGTTTAGGGTTTAGGTTTAGGGTTAGGGTTAAGGTTTTTTTTTGTGGGAAAATTAGGGGAATTTTATTGCCAAGAGTACAAAGTCCTTTAAGGGATAAATCTCTAATAATGGTCAAAGAGCTATAATAAAACCTAAAGAGATGAATCCCAATCTATTACTAAATAAAGAAGCAAAAGAAAAACTAAATCATCATAGAAGATCCATATGAGCAATAACAAAATCCACTTGATTTCTTTGATAATAGGAAAATCCATTAGGCCCTATAAAAGACATCTACAACATTCTAAGGAAAGGATGAGTACAATTAAGTAGGCATAAAGAGAAAGAACAAAGTAAAGAAAATGCTCAGGCTTGTGATCATCTCGAGGAGCAACACTATATGTAAGCATCAAACTTTAGAAGAAGGGTTACAATTACATATAGTGCTACCGGTAAAACAAGAAAGCGACATCAAGGCCATCATAGCTAACATACCTCATATAGGCAGTCATCCAAAGATCATCATCCAACAATGCTGCAAAGTCTTCCAAACAAGCGAACATCAAACATAAAATAAAACCAAGCTCGATAAGGTGACCAATAGCCATTCATTAGGAGCAGGGAAAACCACCAAATCCAACAAAGTGAGAAATACCAAAAAAGTACAAGAACCATTAGGGGATAACAACCCAGAAAAGATAGGCCCAAAGCCAAAGAACCATCCCAAGATTGTCCCCAAAGCAACAAATACCCAAAAGGGACAACTAACACCAATACCAATCCAATCCAAGAGGATAACCCAAGTAGACAAGCAAAAGATAAAAGGGGTGTCTTTGTACCTCCACCAAGAAAGATAAGAAAAAGACTAAAGGAGCATCCAACAAGGCTACCAGAAGAATAGCAAGTGTAGCAAAACCACCACCACAAACTAAGAGGCGGTATTAGGAAATAGGAGAGCAAAATACATTTAAAAGGTAATACCCATGGCCAAAATAAAATCAAGACACCAAACCAAGTCTCACAAGTAAACAATAGACAAACCAAATGACATCAAAAAACCAAGAAAAAAAACTACAGAGCTCACTAGCAAAAAAATGAGAAAACAATAATAAAAGCCTAGCCCACCCAAACAACATTTATGGGAGAAAATAGACCCATAAAGCTATCCAAATAGGAGAAAAAAAGCAAAAGATAAGTACGTGAAGACCATTACAAGGAGGCTGAAAACATAACCAAAAGAACCAAACCAAAACCAAAAGCGATCATGAAGCCTAATCAATAAAATAGAAAAAATAATAGCCAATAATAAGACCAGCAAATCCAAACCAAGATAAACCACCAACAACCCCAAGATCTGCCTGGAGGTAAAACACCAACCTAGTCAAAACCAACAACAATGATCAACTCACCAACAAGGCCACCCAACCAACCACCATAATACTAAAATATCCAACTCAGATAAGGAAGAGCCCTATATGAGGCAAACCTCATTCAGGAGGAAAGAATGATGGGTATAGACACCCAATTGGAGGCCACCAAAAACAACCAAAAATGTGTTAATCACCAGGGCAAACAACCAAGGAAGGCAAACTGGGAGGACCACCAACCCACTAGTAAACCAGGGAGGAAAGGAACCAGAGCAAAATAAGGTCCCTTCAGGACCCTAGAGAAAAATAGCCACCACCAGAGAAAATAAAAGGCAACAACCACAAAACATCAAGCTTCAAGCAACAAGTGGGAGGAAAAACAAACAATCAGTAGCCAGCTAGCCAAAATAGAAAAGCGACCAAAAAGATAAGATAGAAATGAAAAAGACTAAAAATAGCCTTCAAACAAACACCACCCAAGACAACAGGTGAGACAATGTAGCATCCACCAAACAAGGTAGCACTCATAGAAAATGAGGTTAGCCAAGACCCTAAAGAAGAATAGCAAGCAATTTCAATATGGGAAAGCACAAAGCGACAATCAAAAGGCTCAAAGAAAACACCATAGCCAAAGACCAATAAAAAAAGCCATAAGTTAAAGTCTGAAGTAATGTAATCTAGAGCAATCTAGATTAACCAAGCCTATCAATAGCTTAGGTAAGTTTTGATTATCTAATTTAGTGAGTTCATTTAATTCAGCACCCAAATTGGCTTGGAAATCCACACAAGCATTACCTTCATGACGAATATGAGAAATTTTGTAGCAAACTTAAGAGAGGAGGGTTTTAGTGTGATTAAGGAGATAAAATAAGTGTATTTCCCATTTTATTAGAAGTGAGCATATCAAGTAAAAGAAGAGTGTCAACTTCAATCCAAATATTAAAGAGGCCTTTGTTCAAAAAATCAATAGTTTTATTAACCATGAGCATAAATAACATAACATGCTTTGAGGGATAAGCAAAAGCACAAATGATAGTATCTTTGGAATCTAATAATAGCACCACAACCATATTTATTAGGTGAAACTAAACCATCAGTATTGATTTTAATAAAGTTCTCATTAGGTTTGATCCAATGGATAATTTTAATTGCCTTATTGAAAGAAACATTATGCAGAATGAGACCTAATTTTTTAGCAACAAATTTGTAACTTCTAAAATGGATGTTACTAATTAAATTAGCATTAAACAAAGCATGAATTATTTCTTTAGTTCTAGCGGGATCCTTTTATGATTCATAGGAATACCATGATATTTAGCATCATTTCTATCATCCAAATGAACCAAAATAAAAGTAATAGCAATTAAGATTTTGATATGACCTTTCATAGTTTTTTGGAAACAAGCTTCAAGAAGTTGATATAAAGAAAGGAAACCATGAAAATAGTTAGTGAAATAAATCATCATACCATATCCATAATTTGGAAGCAATGGCACCATTGAGAAAAACATGATTAACATTTTCAATATGAAAGCAATAATAGCACTTAGAAGGTAAATAAAACCCTTTATTCAGAGCAAGAAATCTACAAGAATAAAGTTATTCAAAATCCTCCAAGCTAAAATTAAATAAGAAATGGGAATGATATTGTTCCAAAGTTTAATGAAAACATTAGAGGAGTTCTGTTTATCTCTAATGAAATTCCAAACCTCTTTAAGAGTGAATTCACCATTGTAAGAGAGCTTAAAAAACATTTTGATCAGGTTTGTTAAAAAAATAGGGGCATTTATAAAGTTATCAAAAAGAGAAACAGAGATATAATTTTTAAGTTTGTTTTCATTCCAATTGTTATTAAACCAAAAAGAGTTAACTTTGATAGTAGCAGTAGAGTGCGTAGATAAAAGGGAGTAAATAGATCCATTGCCAATCCAATTTTCTTGCCAAAAGAAAGATGAACCCAAATGAACACCACAAGATATTAAGGATTCAGCAACCCATTTAATGGAGCAAAGCCATTTCCAAATCAGAGAGTCACCAAATTTATAAGCACATATAAGAGGGTGTTTACATTGGTATTTTTCCATCTTAAAATTAGCCCAAGGCTATCATTCTTTCTAAAATTCCACAAGAGCTTATGAGAGAGAAGGCAATAATAGCATCAGGTTTGCAACCAAGACCACCTTCACCAAATGATCACAACATTTATGCGGGATGTCCAATGCATTCTTTTAATAGAATTATTAGATCCCCAAAAATTTTATTAAGAAAGCGATCAATTCGATAAGAGTAGAATTAGTAGTAATAGTTTTGAAGAAATATAGAGGAATTAAATTGAGAGTGCTTTTTTAAGAATAGTGAGCACACCAAGCGAGTAAATGAGATTCCCAAAAAGAAAATGTATTTAAAATCTTTTGAATTAACTCATCAAAAAGATGGGATCATTTTGGACCTTTGAAATGAGGAGCACCAAAGTACTTAAGAGGTAAATGTTGATGTTTAAAATTAGTGATCTGCAGGATGCGATTGATTTTATTATTAGAGATACTAGAAGAAGTAATAAAATAGCTTTTGTTATCATTGATAGTAAGACCACTTTCTACAATGTATTTAAAAGATTTTAAGATTCTTGATATGATGAATAGAAGCATTGCAAAAATAATGAAATCATCCACAAAGCTTAAATGGGAAATACAAAATCACCAAGAGTTACATTGATAGATACTAGGATTATTTAAGAATAAATCATTGATGCTCTAGATAAGTATTCAACAACAATGATAAATAAAGTAGAAGATAAAGGATCCCCTTGTCTTAAGCCATGGGAGGAAGGAAAGAAACCCAAGCTTCCCCATTAAGAAATAGAAAACATTATTACAATTTTTAATAGGAAAAATAATTATATCAAAAACCTAAATAAATTCAAAATATCAAAAGGAAATCCCAAGATATTATGAAAAGCTTTGGTAATATCTAATTTGAAAATGTTTCCACCTCTTAGCATCTAAATCATGAATTAATTATTGGGCAAGTAAAATATTATAAGAAATATATTTACCTCTAACAAAACCAATTTGGTTGAGAAAGATAATCTTATGAAGAAGAGGACTAAGCTTTGGCAATAATTTTGGAAATTAGCTTATTGAAGATGGTGCAAGAGTCAATAGGTCTAAACTCACTCCAATAGTTGATTATCTTTCTTAGGTACCAGAATAATTGAAGTGCTAGAAAAATATCTAGGAAAAGGATTACCATTAAAGAAATCAACCACAATATCAATCAAATCATTTTTAATAATAAACCAATAATTTTCAAAAAATTGAGTAGTGAAACCCTCCGTCAACAACATAATCTATGCTATTAAGAACTTTAAAATTTTCATCTTCATTAGGCAAAATAGTAAGCAAAGCATTATCATCATTGGTAATAATAGAAGGAATCAAGTGTGATTTAGAAATAGCATCATAAGAGCAACTCTTTTTGAGCATATTTCTAAAATAATTAATAAATCCTTAATATCATTATTCTTTGTAATCCATTATCATTTTTAATTTTCTAAATAGTATTTAAAGCTCTCTTTTTATTAACTAAATCATGTAAATACCTAGTATTCTTTTCACCATATGCAATATGTTTACTAGAAGCTTTTTGATGATAATAAGTTTCTTCCATATTTTAAAAATTAATAAGTTTATCTTTAGCCTCTTTCAAGTCCAAAATCTTAGAAGGTTTCATCATAACAAAAACATCAAGATCACAAACCAAATTTTCCATATCCTTCATATTAGCAAAATATTTTAAAAATAATGCTTGTTCCACCAGATTTTGTTTAAGTCAGTTTAAACTAGAGTCTATTCATCCCTTGACTCGGGATGTGAAGGAGCTTTCCAATTGTTAGCCATAACATTAAAAAAAATTAATTGTGGTGTTTATTTTTGAGATGTAGGACACCATGTAGATCTTAGAAGGTACTTATTGAAGTGATCGGGTATGACATTAAAGAATGATGCACTATATTGAAAGGTAGAAATCATCACCCTATAATGGACCTAATCACCTAATAAGGACTCCTAAGGTATGATGGGTCTTTGAATATACTAGAGATCTTTCCCCTACTTTACATGGAAAAGTAGGGTTTATTTTAAGTCGAGTTCATTAAATTCCTTATGGAGGCAAGCCCCCATAGTTAATTACACCCTAAAGAATAGGAATTCTTTAAGAATACTCTTGATTAAAGTAGAAATTAAGGTCTCCAAAGATTTAAAGGCTAGACTATCAAAAGATTGTTTGTACTAGAAAATTAAATAAGATTGGTCAAGGAGAAGACTTATTATCGAAGCCAAAGGGAATGAGTAGGAAATGCTCAAGATATTAGAAAGACTAGTGAGCATTCTAATCTATCCTATGGTTGGGCTTTATATGTTTAAAATTGAAGAAATTAATTTTATTGAAATTAACATTTTATTAAAAAGCTAAGACTTATAATCCAAAAACACAAGGTTGTGGAAATGCCTAAGAGGTGGGGATTTATGCTAGTAGCTTGAAGGAAATAACAACCTAAGACCCTTAATATAGGGAGCTTTGGCATATGCCAAAGCATGACCTAAGTCTAAGCAAAAATGGGCATAAAGTTCACCTCTATAAGAGAGAATAAACCACCGACCTGGCTTATAACCTCAGAGTGGCCACCAACTAACTCCTCCTACGATTTTGAAATCATGTAGGCAAGTCTTATGCATTTGCAAGATAGTTGAGCTATTATTAATTTAGAAAGAGATAAAAGTCCTTAAACCCACTCCCTAAGAGACTAAAGCATGAGTGGTATGACTAATGACTTAATCTACAAATGCAAATATTTTTAAATTTTATTTGATTTTGGACACTTCATTTTGACAAAGGTTTTGGAATTTTGTATGCCTATATGCATGATGAAGTTAGATTATTAGCTAAATCAGCAGGAAAGAGGTGTTTTCCACCACAGAGGAGGCCCTCAAAGGTCAAGCCTTCCCTATCATGTAAGGATGGAAACCCTCTCTTAGTAAGAGTGAAGCAATATGCATGCATGATGTGAGACATCCAACATTTAGCTAAGGGATTGCTAAATATTTTAATTATCTTGATTTAATGCCTAGGCTTTATGTGAGGTTATGAATTATTTAAAACTTTATTTATGAGTTATAATTGGGTAAAAGATTTATTTTTTTCCTAAGAGCCTAATGCATCCAGACCACACATTCAAACATCAATCATTTAAGAAACTAAGAAAAGCATGTCATTTCTAGTACACATCCTTGACAAATCATCAACCAATTTTATAACTATCATGAAAGAATAAAAGGTTGATGCAGTCGTGTATCTCCATACACCCAAAAAATAAAAGATGGGTAGCCGAGCTCTACCCTTATACAACCCAAAATTACAAAAATAATAATTACAACTTATAATGAATGAATGTTATGGGTGTTCTTCATTCTTCATTCTTCATGTCTTTATTTCTTTTCTTTTATTTAATTTGCTCCACTCAAAGACATCACATGGCCTCACAGGACAAAGCCTTCTAGCCAATGCTCATCCTTATCCCCCATAGCACTAGTCCTAATTCCTAATTGCAAAATTACATTAAAAATAGGAAAAGTAAATCTAACTACACCTACAAAATATTAGTCAGTTAAACATACATATAATCTCAAGCAATTATATCATAATTTAGGCTTAGCACCCTGCACATGGGTAACCAAGTCCACCTGTCCTAACTTGAATAATGGTTAGGGGCTTAAGCAACCTGCAAAGAGAGCATTTATATTTATTTTTAATCATCCCCTTAAATATAATCCCCTATAAAAATATGATTAGGCTAATCATGGCCTACCATCCAGTCTACGAGGCATATAGCCTAACATATAGCCTACAATAATACATCACAAACCAAAATATACATCATACTAAGCACCACCCTGACATAAAGCTAGAAGTAGTTACTTAATTCTAATATGTGTGTTAAGGCTTGTGTGGTATGCCTTGCTAGGCATTAGAGTTATAGTTCTCTAAGTTTAGAAGGATTTAATTTAACATGAAGGGTTGGTTTCAATTGAAGTTATTTAATTGATTTTAGAATTTTAATTTATGTTTTCTTTTGTTTAATTTGATTACACTTAGCAACTAAGTTTTATAAAGAGAAGAAAAGATGATTGCCCTCTTTCATCCCTACCTTAAGCCACTTTCTAAAGCATGTAAATTTGATTTAGTTCTCTTTAGTGAATGGCTTATTACAAAATTTAACTTAATTCTATGTTTAGGCTCACTTTTAATAATCTTATTTAATATGAAAGGTATCTTAGGATTAATTCAATTGAATTACTATCACTTGGCATATGTTCAATCATTCCTCTCCATCGCATGTAACATGCATATAATATTAATCCTAAATATACCTACACATACAATATTTTTTAGCACAATTAGATGATGAATGTAGATGTGTATATTTGTAGAAAATGAGATTTTAATTCATTAGCTAAATGAACAGACAAGTGTATTAAAGTTTTAAGCAGATACTTTGCCATTGTTAAACCAGGGGAATGAGATAAAGACCTCCTTGAGGCAACTTAAAGCCTTGCATCCCCAAAATTTTCTAATTAGATATAGCCACTATTCTTGAATACACATGAATGTACAAATGACTACAAGAATGGAAAATCATGCACAAGGTTTATTTATTTCAATTGAATTATTTATACATGTGAACTAAAGTTGAAAAATGAGATTTTATTCATTAGCTAAATGCATGTACAAGTGTATAAAAGTTTTAAGTGGATACCTTGCCATTGTTAAACTAGGGGAGTGAGGTAAAGACCTCATTGGGGCAACTAAAAGCCTTGCATCCCAAAATGTCTAGAATAGATATACCCACTATTCTTGAATACACATGAATGTATAAGTGACTACAAGAATGGAAAATCATGCAAAATTTGTATTTCTCTCAATTGAATTATTTATACATGTGAGATAAACTTGAAAAGGAGATGTTCATTCATTAACTAAATGCACATACAAGTGTATAAAAGTTTTAAGTGGATACTTTACCATTGTTAAACTAGAGGTAAAGACCTCATTGGGGATACTTAAAGCCTTGCATCCCTAGAATGTCCAAACTAGATATACCCACTATTATTGAATACACATGAATGTACAAGTGACTTTAAGAATTTAAAATCATGCAAAAGTTGTATTTCTTTCAATTGAATTATTTATACATCTGAGCTAAAGTTGGAAATAAAGATTTTCATTCATTAGCTAAATGCACATACAAGTGTATAAAAGTTTTAAGCAGATACTTCTCCATTGTTATACCAGGGGAGTGAGGTAAAGACCTCCTTGGGGCTACTTAAAGCCTTGCATCCCCGAAATATTCAGACTAGATATATCCACTATTCTTGAATACACCTGAATATATAAGTGACTACAAGAATGGAAAATCATGCAAAACTTATATTTCTTTCAATTGAATTATTTATACCTCTGAGCTAAAGTTCTATCTAAATTCAAACATAGAAATACATTGGAATGAATTCAAACAAATGTTGTGTCCTTTTCAAATGGACTATACACTTATTAACATTCAAACTTCATGTAAATTCATATAGACTAAAGAAAGAGAACTCCATATCACATGTTCTAAGCCATAGACACATGCAAGCTTATAAATATTTATAAATATTATCACTCCAAATATTGTAGTTGACTTATTAATAGTGATAATAGCAAAACTTATATTAAATAAAATCAACACATACAAGCTTGACATAAATGGAACCATTTGGTTTAGTTAATTTTGCAAAAGATGAATGCATGAATCAAATGACATACAACATTTAATATGAATGGAGACTAATAACTAAACATGAACATATGATTTAATTCAATTAAATTAATTCCTAAGGACAATCATATGAAATAAAAACATTTCAAGCAAATCAAAGTTTCTTATGTCACTTTTAACTTTTATGTTTCAATTTGATTTAATGAAATGAAGGTAAGTTTGTTGATCCTAACCCATTCCCATGTTTATGAATTGATTTGGTTCAATAAAATGTAATTAAGTGGATTTTATGGATTAATTAAGTTTTAATATGCATTAAATCCACTAATTAACTATAACCTATGTTACTTTTAAAGTAATTAATTAAATTATTATGAGCCAACCTGATATGCATGTAAAATAACTTACAATGATCCTAAGAAATGAAAGGGCCTAATGCAATTAGCTCACAATTATTGCCTAATTAGATTAAGAAACTTAATTAATTACTTTTATGATTTTCCAACACATATGGGTAAATCATAATTTCATTAACTCTCTTTAGGCTAGTAAACACCTAAAGATCTATCCATGAATTAATTAATGAAGATCAGATATGATTATAATTTTGATTTGATTAATGAAATAATTAATTAATCAATTTCTCTTACTTAATTTGCCAAATTGATTAATTATCCTCCAAATGAAATGGATTTAAGGAATGGGTTGGGAAAGAGGTCCCAATCTTATTCCATAAATCCAATCTTTTAATGAAATAAATTATAAGAAACAATTAGGAAAGAAGTCCTAATCATTTTGCTCTAATATTTTATATGAATAATTAACTAAATGAAGCTTAGTCAATTGCAATTAATAGTTAAATTTTTTATAATTAAGGATATGTCTCATAACTAAATTTTATTTTTGACTTTTATGATCAATATATAACAATTAGGGATTAAATTTATTTTTATAATTGACATTAATAAATTATGTTCAAACAACATTTTATATTTGATTATAATATTTATAATGTTATTGGTTTAGTTAATTCTTTTATATAAAGTTTTACTTAAATTTTATGATAATTTAATTTGTACATTTTTTTGGAATTTGTTTGATCACATATTATTTCTTTCTTTTTCTATTCTAAAGATTGATTAACTCCATTTTTTGGATCTGATTAAATTTAATAAAAAATAAAATATTAGATTAATTGTGATCATTCGATCAAAGATCAAATGGCACACGAGTTAATCATAGCTTGATAGGTGTAATCAAATCACTATGCTATTCGCCTAATCAAAACTATTCACTTCAAACACATAAAATAAATAGTCTTGCTTTTCTCTCTAAACTCTCATTGAAAGGATTAAAAGTAAAGTGCACGGCTCTAAAGGTTGGATCCTAATGATGCTTACATTCAACACATCAAACATGATCCCTAAGGCTTTTAGAATTATACCTCATCGAGCTAATGTCCAAAGGGATTCACCAAGATGTGGCTTCGTTTGGAAGAAATAAAGCCCTATTGAGGTGCTTGTTGGATTTGATCAATACTTCAGCTATCATTCTTTTTATTTACTCCTATTATTTCCTTCCTCCTCACTTTCTCATAGACACTTGGCTTTAGGCATCCTACTAGAAGAGGCAAATCAAGATTCTTGACTTTTATGAATGTTCTCAGAATAATCTTATCCACTTATATTGTCCCATTCAGATGATCAAACTCATGTTGTAATATGCGAGCCATCCATCTATAAGCAATAATTTTGATAGGTTGACCAAAATGATCATGACTTGTCACCTCCACCTATAGATGTTGCTCTACCATAGCTCTAAATCCATCAATGCTCAGACATCTTTCAATGAATAAAGTAAGTTTTGCTTCCCTTCTTCTGAAGCTTTGGATTAATTATTACCAGCAGATCAAAAGCTCGATGGTCTTGAGCATCAGTTTCACTCTTAGGAGCATAGCTAATGTATTCCTTTGTTTCTTCAAGAATAATAATGTTCACCTAGATTATATATATATATGATGTCTTAGGGAATTGAGAATAATAGGTTCAAAAGCCTCTAGAAGCTGAGCATACCATTATAGATCATTAAAGAACCCTCCAGGTGCTACTAGCAGTGTGTTTGATTTGGAATTTTTGTATAGATCATTTAGGATGGCTTTCAAGGCAATTAAATCCCTCACATACTACTTTGCATCAATATTTTCACCTATTCAATGTTCACTCAGCTCATTTCCCTCAAAGGAATACCAATCTATAGAGCAGCGAGGTTGACACTAGGGGCCTTCTACATGACTGAAATCATGTCATCTATGATCTTTTGGATCTTCTTCAAACTAATCTCCTCCATTGAGACCTCAACAGTGGGCTCGTGGAGGACTAAATCAATGGCCTTGACAACTTTAAGTAGGGATTATTTCTTCACATTGAATATAGAGAACCATCCACCGGAGACCTTCAAAGGGGCTCTTTTGCTACCAGCAATGCAATGGGAGAAGTGATGAAGAACGGGATCGATGCTTGGGGCTGGAAAGTAGTGGACTTTATGAAAGAGGATGGAGGCATAGAGGGAGAGTTCACTGGTGGCTAGGCCATGTGAGTGGCATGGTTCGATCGATCAATAGAAAATTAATGGGATGTCTCATGTTCTTTTTGTAGGTAGCCAGATTTATGGGGGCTTGTTGGGATCAAGGAAGTCTCAATCAGATACTTGCTACATGCTACTGTGTGTCTCAATTTTAGAGAAAGTGAGGGAAGAGAGGTCACTTACTAGAGGAAGAAGGAGGCATGGATGCTGCTTGGGTCAGCTAGGCTTCACTTGGTTGAGAGGAAGAGATGGATGTGAGGGAGAGTTCACTTTTGGCTTTGCGTCCAGCGGTGGAGAGGTTATCAAAGAGATTTTTTTATTTTTTATTTTCTTAGGGTCGGTTGGGATGGGAGAGCTACTCTTAAGTGAAGTAGGAATGAGAGGGCTTCGGCTTCTCATGCCTAAAGGGAGATGAGAAAAAAGATGGGGCCTCATCTTTTTTTAGTGTGTCATTTTTTCTGCTAGTTGACAGAGAGAGAGAGAGAGAGAGAGAGAGAGAGAGAGAGAGAGAGAGATGCCAACTTTGTCCTACATGCTCTACTTCTCCCACATTCCCTCTTTTTATTTCTTTTTTTGATTTTTTTATGTGTTATCATGATCACATAAATTAGCAAGGAGTAGGTCATTTAATAGTTTTGTCTTTTTCACATTTTTTTTTAAAATTTGGTGAAACGTGAGTTTTTTAAAAAATGATTTTAAAAGTTTTACAAAATTTTAATAACTTTAGTAAATAATTGAATGAAAATTTATAAGTTGTGTATAAAATAAGATAATTTTAATTATGATTAATAATTATTGATAATATGGATTCATAATTTGATAAATTAATTATTTTACTTAATGGTTAATATTATATATATATATAACATTTACTTTTAGTTTTTATTTTGATTTAATTCTGAATAAATTTTGTTTGATGTTTAGAACTAGTTTAATCTCTCTCTCTCTCTCTCTCCCTCTCATTACAATTTTGGATTCAATCATGGGCTTAAATCATTTGATTTGGATTTGAATTTGGTTTTTATATTTGAATTGAATTTGAGGTTTGGTTTGAGAAGGTGAACACCGGTCAAATTTAGGCTATAGAGTAGGTGAGTCTCCTTAATCCCCAAGGCATAGCCTAATCCTATGATTGACCTTTCTAAGTCTCTAGGTTTAGGTGTTCACCTAATCACTAGAAGTGTCTTATGACTAAGGAAGTCTTAGTGTCTAGAATATCTCTAGGTCTAAGAAGAGAAGGTTGAGAACTTACTTTAAAAGTGAGGTCAACATTAATATGTTGAATCCACATGTTCTAAAATGTAAATGGAGAGAAATTCTTTAATCTATTAGAATTATTTTTAATAGAAACCAAAAGAAGAGCATGATCAGACATGGTTTAGCTTAAATGATCTATAGAAGTAATAGGCCATTGAGTAATCCAACGAGTATTGAAAAGAATCTTGTCCAACCTTTGCCAAAGTCTAGAGTTTTGCCAAGTATAATTAGAACTCTTAAAACCAATATTATTAAAATTGTAATCAAGGATCATCTTGGAAAATTCTTCCATGAAATGAATATTAGGAGAGCAACCACCACTTCATTCAAAAGAGAATAAAATAGTGTTGAAATCAGCACCAACAAACCAAGGTTTAGTGACAGAGGTGGCAAAATTAGTCAAGTTATCCCAAACAAGATTTCTACCAGATCTATTATAAGATGCATAAACAGAAGAGCCAAAACATAATAACCATCGTAAGAGATTTGAGCATTGACAACTTGATGAAAATCATCAAGAATAGAAATGTCTATAAAGTTATTCCAAAACACCAAATCTTATTACTAACATTACAAAAAAGTATATTGAAATTGATCATTTTTGCAACACGGTTAATTTTATTAGCATGAATTAATGGCTCAAGAATAATAAGTAAGCAAATATTATGATATGATAAATATTTATATTATGGTTAAGAATAAAGAGGGTATCAATCCTCTAACATTGGAAATTAAAATTAAACATAAAGAAAAGAAAGAGGGGTGGGGTGGAGTAAAAGTTAATTGAGAGAAGAGAAGGAAGCCACAACAGCTTTAGTGTTTCCTAGCAATTTGGGAAGAAAATTTTTAACATTTTTTTTTTCTTTTGAATATAAAGTTCGAAAGCCATTTTCATTGCCCATTGAATCATCATCCAAAAAAGATTTAGCTACATTAATCATAGATTTAGGATCTCCTGATGAGAAGTGAATTCTCATTCTTCCAAGACACTAGAATTTATTAAAGATAAATGAGCGTTAGGAATAATAAGGGAGGGAGCAGAAATTGACTTATTAAGAAGGCAAGTGGGAACACCAAAACCTTCCTCATCATTAACCAAATTATTAGATAAAAGTAAATCTTTTTAAGAAGCTAAATCATCTTAAATTTGGAATATGGAATTAGGTTTATCAACCTGATTATCATGAGGTATTAAAGCCATATTCACCATTGAATTAGAATGATGCATAGTATTAAATTATTCATTTATGTTCTCCATTAAAGCTTCATTTTTATATATCAAAGCTAGTAAGGATGCAAGGATTGAATTAGAGGAAACAAAATTCTCATTCAAAAGTTTATAAAAGCTATTATTGTTCACATTAGAAGCCTTCAATTACTTAGAAGAAGTGAAAGGTAAATTAGCCTTATTTGAAACATTCAAAGAATCCTTTTTCCAAAGTAATTTTTTATATTTAATAGGTCACCTAGGTTAGAATAGAAGTTTCCTTAATAGGATTTTCTTTTAAGGTGAGGATGAAGAATTAATTGTGCCCATGGATTTTATAGTGAGAATGAAAGACATGGAAATTTTCACCTTTTGCATGTAACCATAATTTTAGATCCCAACTACATTTCTTTGGGGTGTTTCTTGGTAATGTCCAATTCAATAAGGATTCTAGCCACTAAAGGATGAGATTTCATAGTCGATGCTAATCAATATGAAAAAATTGACCAAATAAAGCACCCATAATAAAAGGAATTGATGGCTAATGAAATGGATTCACATATTGGGGAGAGAAATCCAAACTAGAATGATTAGGAATTAGGGTTTAGGGTTTAGGGTTAGGGTTTAGGGTTTAGGGTTTAAGGTTAGGGTTTAGGGTTTATGGTTTAGGTTCAGTCTGTGGGTTTGGGTTTATTTTAGGTTTAGGTTAGTGCAAGGTTTTGGCCAAATTAGGGTTTTAGTTTAGGGTTTATGTCGTTTAGGTTTTAGGGTTTAGGTTTACAAGGGTTTAGGGTTTAGTTAGTGTGGTAGAGTTTTGGGTTCAAGTTTAGGGTTTAGGATTTTTTAGCATTTAGGGTGCAAGGTTTAGGTTGTAGGTTTTCAGTTTAGGTTTAAGGTTCAGGTTTAGGTTTAGGGTTTAGGTTTAGGGTTTAAGATTTAGGATTTAGTTTGTGGATTTTAGGGTTTTGTGGTTTTTTTTCTTTTATTTATTTTTATTTTTATTTTATTTTGTGAATTAAGTAAATTGATAGGTTTAGGTTTATTTAGTTTATTTTTTATTTATTTTATTTTATTTTATTTTTTATTTTTATTTAGGTTTATTTTTAATTTTATTTTGTTTAGTTTATTTACTTTAGGTTTCTTTATTTTTGTTTAGGATTTTTATTTTAGTTTATTTTTTAGGTTTCAGTTTAGGTTTATTTTTTATTTTAGTTTTATTTTTATTTTATTTTTTAGATTTAATTTTTATTTTTAGATTTAGGTTTAGGTTTTTTTTTAGGTTTATTTTATTTTTATATTAGGTTTAGTTTTTATTTTAGTTTTGTTTTTTATTTTTAGGTTTAGTTTAATTTTATAGTTTAGTTTAAGTTTAGTTTTTAATTTTTCTTTTATTTTGATTTTACATTTTAGTTTAGGTCAAGGTTTAGGTTTAGGTTTAGATTTTAGTTCTTATTTTTATTTTATTTTATTATTTTTATTTTTCTTAAGTTTATGTTTTTTTATATATTTTATTTTTAGGTTTAGGTTTTTAGGTTTTGGGTTTAAGGTTTTGGGTTTAGGGTTTGGGGTTTAGTGTTTCGGGTTAAGGGTTGTAGGTTTTTGGATTTAGGGTTTAAGGTTTAGGGTTTAGGGTTTTTTTAAATTATTTTATTTAAGGTTTAAGGCTTAGGGTTTTTAGGGTTTAGGGTTTAGGGTTTAGGTTTTTTTAAAATAGAATAAATTCAGGTTCAACATTTCTTCTTTTCAATTTCATAAACAAAGTAGCACACTAAGTTTTCTAAGACATAAGCGAAGACATAGATAAAAGTTAGCACACATAGAGTAAATAAAAAACTCTAGATAACTAGAACCGTCTCTAATGTAAAGATGCAATTCCTTAAGCCACAGATCAGATTGGTCGTTCTTTAGTTTTTCTAGTTCCCATTAGAACCACCCCCACCTCTCGAGTAGCGGGATTCGCCATCATGTCCCTGATCTCTCCCTCCGCTACCACCATGGTTGTAACCTCTGTCGCTCTTTTTGCCACCTCCATATCCACCAACACATCTAGATCTCCCACCACCACTACGATAACTGCCGCCTCCGCCTTAGCCTCCAACACTGATCTGACCAAGCCTCATTGATGGTGATGTTCCGCCATCAAGGTTCGCCATTCATAGAGTTTAGATTTCAATTTATGTTTATTAGCTTTTAGGTTTAGGTTTATCATATTTATTTATTTAGTTACTGTAAGTTTATGTTTAGGGTTTATGTTTTATGATTAGGGTTTAGGGATTAGGGTTTAGGGTTTATGATTCAGTGTTTATGGTTTAAGAATTGGGGTTTTAGGATTTAGGGTTTTACAGTTTAGCATTTATAGTTAAGGTTTAGGATTTAGGGTTTAGGGTTTAAGGTTTAATGTTTAGGATTTAAGGTTTATGAATTAGGGTTAGCTTAGGGGTGAGGGTTAGTTAAGAGTTTAGAGTTTTAGGGTTTAGTGTTTAGGGTGTAATCTTTAGGGTTTCGGGTTTGGGTTTAGGGTTTTAGGGTTTAGGGTTGTTTAGGGTTTAGGATTTAAGGTTTAGGGTTGTCTAGTTTATGGTTTAGTTTAGGTCGCATTGGAGGGAGTTTAGGGTCCAGGGATTGGGAGGTGTGGTTAGGGTAGTTTAAAGTGGGGGTTAGGAGTGGAGGTTTAGATGATTTAAGTGGAGTCACCAGTGAAGAGGTAGGTTTTGGAGGTCAGGTAGGGTGGTTGGAGGTTTAGGGTTTAAGATTTGGTAGGGTTTAGGGTTGGGTTTACGACAGTTTTGGGGTTTTATATTGATTCTTAAATAAGTAACAGTTTGGGTTTATTTAGTTAATTTAGTTTATTTTTATTTATTTTGGTTTATTTTTTATTTATTTTATTTAGGTTTATTTTGTTTTATTTAGTTATTTATATTTATTTTAGTTTAGTTTATTTTATTTTATTTTAAGGTTTAGGTTATATTTTTTTATTTTAGGTTTAGGTTTCCATTTTTTTATTTTTTTTTTTAGGTTTAGGTTTGGTTTTATTTTTAGTTTAGGTTTATGCACAAGTTTAGTTGATATTTAGTTTAATTTATCTTATTTAGTTTAGGTTAGGTTTAGTTTATTTTAGGTTTTGTTTAGGTTTTATTTATTTTAGTTAATTTAAGGTTTATTTTATTTTATTATAGGTTTAGCTTTTTTTTTTAGTTTAGGGTTTAGATTTTATTTTTATTTTTTTTAGGTTTGTTATGAAGGTTTACTATTTGTTTAGTTTTTTTAATTTTTATTTTATTTTATTTTAGGTTTATTTTTTTTATTATATTAGTTTATTATTTAGTGTTTTTATTCTTATTTTATTTTATTATTTAGTTTAGTTTAGATTTTTATTTATTTTATTTTCATTTATTTTATTAATTTATTTTATTTTATTTTTAGTTTAGGTTTTAGTTTAGGTTTTTTATTATTTTTTTATCATATTTAAGTTTTGTAGGGTTTATTTTATTTTTAGGTTTTATTTAGTTTAGGTTTAAGTTTTAGGTTTTAGGTTTAGGGTTTTTTAGGTTTTATGGTTTATGGTTTGGATTTAGGGTGGATTTGGGTTTTATGGCTCAGATTTAGGTGATTTAGGATCAGGTTTGGGGTTCAGGGTTTATGGTTTGGTTTTAGAGTGGTTTAGTGGGGTGGGTTTAGGGTCAGTTTCTGGTTATGGTTTTAGGTTTTGTTTGGGTCAGGGTTTAGGGTTAGGTTTAGGATTGGTTTAGAGTTTATAGTTTAGGGTTTATGGTCATAGTTTCTAGATTTGTTTGTGGTTTAGAGTTTAGGGTTTACAGTTTAGATTTAGGGTTTCTTTAAATTTATTTTTTTCTTAAATTAAGTAAGCGGGTAATTTAGGTTTATTTAGTTTATTTTTTATTTATTTTAGTTTATTTTTTTATATTTATTTAGGTTTATTTTAATTTTTTATTTAGTTTAGTTTATTTATATTAGGTTTATTTATTTTAGTTTAGTTTTAATTTTATTTTATCTTTTTGGTTTAGATTAAAATTTTTATTTTTAGATTTAGGTTTCAATTTTTATTTTACTTTTTTAGGTTTTGGTTTTAGGTTTTTATTTTAGGTTTATTTTTAGGTTTTATTTTTTATATTAGGTTTAGGTTTAGGTTTATTTTATTTTTAATTTAATTTATTTTATTTAGTTTAGGTCTAGGTTTAGGTTTAGTTTATTTTAGGATTAGGTTAGGTTTTATTTATTTTAGTATAGTTTATTTTAGTTTAGGTTTAGGTTTATTTTATTTTTATTTTATGTTTTAGTCTTTTTTTAGTTTAAGGTTTAGTTTTTATTTTTTATTTTTTTTAGGTTTTAGAATATTGTTTATTTTTTAGGTTTAAGTTTTTATCTAGTTTTTATTTTATTTTCATTTTATGTTTAGTTTTTATTTTATTTAGTTTTTTTATTTTTGGGTTTATTTTATTTTTTGGTTTAGTTTAGGTTTTTATTTATTTTTATGTTAGTTTATTTTTATTAGTTTGTTTTATTTTATTTTTTAAGTTTAGGTTTAAGTTTTAGTTAAGGTTTTTAATTTATTTTATTTTATTATGTTATTTTGGTTTAGGATTTAGAGTTTAATTTATTTTTAGATTTTATTTAGTTTAGCCAGTTTTAGGTTTAGGGTTTACGATTTAGGAAGGTTAGTGTGGTAGGGCCTGGTTGGGTTTAGGTCTGGAGGGTCCAGAGTTTAGGCATGATTTAGGGTTTAGGGTAGGGTTTAGAAGAAGGTAGGAGGGAGCCTGGGAGAGTGGCTCAGTGGGTTGTGGAGGAGGATTTAGGTTTAAGGTTTTAGGCCATGGAAAGTAGGTGGGTAGGATTGGTCAACAACCCAGTTATCAGGGAGAGGGTGAGGTCAGGGTTTAGCTTGAGGTTTATGATTTAGGTGGAGGGATTATTAGTAGGTGGTGTAGGTTTAGGGTTTGGGTAGGATTTGGGTTTAGGATTTGGTAGAGGGTTTATAGTTGGATTTTTAAATTTATTTTTTAAATTAAAGTGGTAGTTAGGTTTATTTAATTTATTTAGTTTTATTTTATTTATTTTAGGTTGTTTTATTTTTTATATTTATTTAGGTTTATTTTTATTTTATTTAGTTTAGTTTATTTATATAAGGTTTATTTATTTTAGTTTAGTTTTAATTTTATTTTATTTTTTTAGTTTAAATTTTATTTTTTATTTATAGATTTAGGTTTCAGTTTTTATTTCAATTTTTTAGGCTTAGGTTTTAGGTTTTTATTTTAGGTTTATTTTTGGGTTTAATTTTTTTATTTTAGGTTTAGGTTTAGTTTATTTTTAGTTTAATTTATTTTATTTAGTTTAGGTCTACGTCTAGGTTTAATTTATTTGTTTAGGTTTAGTTTTATTTTTTTTTAGTTTATTTTAGTTTAGTTTAGGTTTTTAAGTCTTTTTTCGCTTTAGTTTGGTTTTATTTTTTTTATTTATTTATTTATTTTAGATTAATGGTTATTTTTTAAGTTTAGGTTTTATTTAGTTTTATTTTATTTCATTTTAGTTTATTTTATTTTCATTTTTTTGTTTAGTTTTATTTTATTTAGGTTTTTATTCTTAGGTTTATTTTATTTTGGTTTAGTTTAGTTTATATTTATTTTATTTTTATTTTTAAGTTTAGGTTTAGGTTTTAATTATGGTTTTTATTTTAATTTATTTTATTGCTATTTATTTAGGGTTTAGGGTTTATTTTATTTTAGGTTTTATTTAAAGGTTTTTTTATTTTGTGGTTTGGGTCAGTTTTAGGGCTATGGTAGGTTTAGGTTTGGAGTGGGTTTAGGTTGGGTTTAGGATTTAGGGTTTAGAGTTTGGGGTTTAGCATTTAGGTTTAGGGTTTCTGGTTTAGGGTCAGGTTTGGATTTATTTTAGGGTTTTATAGTGGCTTTGATTTAGGGTTTTATTTTTATTAGGTTTATGAATTAGGGTTTTAGGGTTTAGGGTTTAGGGTTTAGGTTTAGAGTTTAAATTTGGTTTTAGGTTTAGGGTTTATGTTTTAGTTTATGGTTTAGGGTTTAGGGTTTGGTGTTTAGGATTTATGGTTTTTGTCTTAATAGAGAATAAAATCAGATTTAGCATTTCTTCATTTTAATTTCATCAAGGAAGTAGCACACCAAGTTTTGTTAAACACAAGAGATGAAATAGATAAAAAATGAGCATGCATAGAGCAAAAAAAAAACCTAGATAACTAGAACCGTCCCTACTATAAAGACAAAATTCCTTATGTTTATTGATTCTCTAGTTCCCATCATAACCTCCCCTAGCTCTCAAGTAGCTGGATCTGCCATCAAATCCCTGATCTCTCCCTTCGCCACCACCACGGCTATAACCTCCATCGCTCATCCCGCCTCCATAATCTCCACCTTCATATCCACCAGCACCTCTAGATCCCCCATCACCACTACGATAACCGCTGCCTCCACGGCCAGATCTAGATTGAGCCTGCTTGATGGTGATGTTTCTGCTGTCAAGGTTCTGCCCATTCTTAGGATCTCAGTTTAGGTTTAGGTTTACTAGCTTTTAGGGTTTAGATTTATTTTTTTAGTTAATTTTAGGTTTAGGCTTAGGGCTTAGGGTTTAGGGTTTAGGGTTAGGGTTTAAGATTAGATTTGTGTTAGGGTTTTGGGTGGGTTTGGTGGGGAGAAAGGGTTTTAGTGTAGGTTTAGGGCAGAGTTTAGGGTAAAGTTTACTAGCGCTGCATCACTAGTTTAGAGGTAGTGCAGATTTAGGGTTTTAGAAATGGAGTAGGTTTGGGTGAAGGTTATGGTGGTAAGGCCCAGAGAGTTTAGGAGCCCAGGCCCAGGACATGATCAGGGAGGGTAAGACTAGGATTTAGATCAGGGTCAGGGTTTTGGTTTAGGCAAAGTGTCAGGTTTAAGTGGTAGTGGAGAAGCAACAGGTTTAGGTTTAGGGCCTGTTTAAAGTTTAAGTGGCCCAAGTTAGGTAAAATCAGGTATATAGGATTTAGAGTAGGATTAAGCCTGGGAGGGCCCAGGGTGTGGCCTGGGCTGGTATAACATTAGGGTTTAGTTTGGGTTTTGTGATGAGGGTTTTTTGCAGTTTGGGGGGTTTAGGGTTTAGGGTTTAGGGTTAGGATTTAAGGTTTAGGGTTTTAGGGATTAGGGTTTATGGTTTTGGTTTTATGGGTTTTATTTAGCTAATTTTTTCATAAATTAAGTAAGATGATAGGTTTAGGTTTATTTAGTTTATTTTTTATTTAGTTTTGTTTATTTTATTTTTTATATTTATTTAGGTTTATTTTTATTTATTTTTAGTTTAGTTTATTTATTTTAGTTTATTTTTATTTTTATGTTATCTTTTTGGTTTAGGTTTAATTTTTTATTTGTAGGTTTTGGTTTCAATTTTTATTTTATTTTTTTAGTTTAGGTTTTAGGTTTTTAATTTAGGTTTATTTTTAAGTTTTATTTTTTTAGTTTAGGTTTAGGCTTAGGTTAATTTATTTTTAGTTTATATTATTTTATTTAGTTTAGGTTGAGGTTTAGGTTTAGTTTATTTTAAGTTTAGGTTTAAGTTTTATTTATTTTAGTTTAGTTTATTTTTAGTTTTGATTTTATTTTTTTATTTTATTTTATTTTAAGTTTTTTTTTAGTTAATGGTTTAGGTTTTATTTTTATTTATTTTAGGTTTATTATTTAGATTTAAGTATTTATTTAGTTTTATTTGATTTTATTTTATTTATTTTATTTTATTTTAGGTTTAGTTTTGTTATTTATTTTTTTTATTTTAGGTTTATTTTATTTTTAGTTTAGTTTATTTTAGGTTTAGGACTAGTTTACATTTTTATTTTATTTTATTTTATTTAGGTTTAGGTTTATTTATTTTTTTTTAATTTTATTTAGTTTAGTCTGTTTTAAGTTTATAGGTTTAGGGCTCACGATTTAAGCCAAAGGGTTTAGGTTATTTTAGGTTTAGGGCCTGGGGATTAGGGTTGTGGTTGGGTTTTAGGGTTTAGCATTTAGGGTTTAGAATTTAGGGTCAGGGTTTTGGTTCATGGATTAGTGTTTTGGAGTTTAGGGTTTATTATTTGGGGTTTAGGAGTTTAGTGCAGTGGGGTTTTATTGTGGTTTAGGGTTTAGAGATTTTTAATTTAGCTCAGGATCAGTTTAGGCTCAGGGTAGGTTTTAGTCTGGTTTGGTTTAGTGTGGTTAATTGGTTAGGGTGTGGTAGATTGGGGTCCAGTTTAAGGTTTAGGAAGATTTAGGGTAGGGTAGGTTGGGCCTAGGCTCAGTCAGCAGTTTAGTTTATTTTTAGGTAGATATTTAGGTTTAGGTTTATTTAATTTAGTCTGAGTCTTTTAAATTTAGGTTTAGGTTTATTTTATTTATATTTAGGTTTTAGATCAACATTTAGTTTTAGTTTTAGGTTTTATTTAGTTTTATTTTAATTTACTTTAGGTTTATTTTATTTTCATTACGTTTAGTTTTATTTTATAGGTTTTATTCTTAGGTTTATTTTATTTTTAATTTAGTTTAAGTTTTATTTGTTTTATTTTAGTTTATTTTAATAGTTTATTTGTTTTATATTTAGGTAGTTTTAGTTAAGGTTTTCATTTTACTTATGTTTTATTTTATTTAGGTTTAGTGTTTTGGGATTTTGCTTTTTTAGGTTTTATTTTGTTTAGTTTAGGTTTTAGGTTTTAGGATTTAGGGTTAGTGTTTAGGGTTAGTTTAGGGTTTATGGTTCACGTTTAGGGTTTGTTTTAGGTTTAGGGTTTAGGGTCAGTTTAGATTTAGGGTTTAGGGTTTGTGGTTTTAGTTTGGGGTTTTGTGGGCTTGGGTTTTGGGTTTTGGGTTTAGGGTTTTTTTTTAAGTATAAGGTTTAGGGATTTTGGGTTTAGGTTTTAGGTTTAGGGTTTATGCTTTAGTTATGCTTTAGGGTTTTGGATTTAGGGTTTATGGCTTTTTTTAATAGGGAACAAAATCAGATTAAACATTTCTTCTTTTTGATTTCATCAAGCAAGTAGCACACTAAGTTTTGTAAGACACAAGGGACGACATAAATAAAAATTGAGCATGCATAGAGCAAATGAAAAAGCTAGATAACTAGAACCATCCCCACTGTAAAGACAGTTCCATAAGTAATAGATCGGATTGTTCATTCTTTAGATTCTCCAATTCCCATCAGAACTACCCCCGCCTCTCAAGTAGCGGGATCCGCCATCATATACCCTCTGCCACCACCATGACTATAACCTCCATTGCTCATCCTTCCTCCATAACCGCCACCTTTATATCCACTAGAACCTCTAGATCCCCCACCACCATTGCGATAATCGCCGCCTTCGCGTTAGCCTCCACGGTCATATCTAGACTGAGCCTGGTTGGCAATAATGTTCCTATCATCAAGGTTCTACCCATTCTTAGGGTTTAAGTTTAGGTTTAGGTTTATTTGCTTTTAGGATTTAGCTTTATTTTTTTGTTACTTTAGGTTAAAGTTTAAGGTTCAGGGTTTAGGGTTTAGGGATTAGGGTATAGGGCTTAGGGTTTAATGTATAGGGTTTAGGGTTTTAGGGTTTAAGGTTTTAAGTTTTAAGGTTTTAGTGATTATGGTTTAGGGTTTAGGGTTGCAGGTTTATTAGTGATGGTTTTGGGTTGTAGGTTTAGTGTTTAGAATAGGGTTTAGGGTTCAATGTTTAATATTTAGGGTTGTAGGATTTAGGGTTTAAGGTTTACGATTTAGGGTTTTATGGTTTAAGGTTTAGGGTTTAGGATTTAAGGTTTAGGGTTTGGGGTTTAGGGTTTAGGGTTTAAGGTTGTAGGGTTTAGGGTTTAAGGTTTTTAAGGTTTAGGGTTTAGTTTAGAGTTTAGGGTTTATGGTTTAAGGTTTTAGGGTTTTTAAGTTTATGGTTTAGGATATAGGATGTAAGGTTTTGGTTATGGTTTAAGGTTTACGTTAGTTTAGGGTTTAGGTTTTATGGATTTTGGTTTAGGTTTAGGTTTTAAAGTTTAGGTTTAGGTTTCAATTTGTGATTTAGGTATAATGTTTAAGGTTTTTTTTAGTGAATAAATTCAGATTCAACATTTCTTCTTTTTTTGTTTCATCAACCAAGTAGCAGACCAAGCTTTCTAAGATAAAAGTGATGACATACATAAAAAATGCGCACAGATAGAAGAAATCAAAAATCCTTAGATAATTTGAATCATCTGTACTATAAAGACACAGTTCCCTAAGCAGCAGATTGGATCAGCCATTCTTTAGTTTCTCTAGTTCCCATCAAAACCACCCTTGCCTCTCGAGTAGTAGGATCTACCATCATATCCTGATCTATCCCTCGACCATCACCATGGCTGTAACCTTCGTCGCTCCTCCCGCCTTTGTAACAACCACCTCCATATCCACCAGCACCTCCAGTAAGGTTAGGGTTTAAGGTTTAAGGATAGGGTTTAGGATTTAGGCTTTAGGGTTCGGGGTTTAGTGTTTGGGCTTTAGGGTTTAGGGATTGCAGTTTAGGGATAGCTTATGATTTAGGGTTTGTTTAGGTTTTATGGTTTAGGGTTTAGGGTTTAGGGTTTTAAGGTTTAGCATTTAATATTTAGGGTATAGGGTTTAGGGATTTGATTTAGGGTTTACGGTTTTAAGGCTTGGGTTTTTTTAGGGTTTAGGGTTTACGGTTTAAGGTTTAGGGCTTTGGGTTTAGGGTATAGGATTTAGGATTTAAGATTTTTAGGGTTTATGGTTTAGGATTTAGGGTTTAGGGTTTTTTATTACTTTTTTTAAATTTTTTTTTAAATTAAGTAAACGAGTAGGTTTAGGTTTATTTGGTCTATATAATTTTATTATTTTATTTTATTATTATTATTTTATTTTATTTAGGTTCATTTTATTTTATCTAGTTTATTTTATTTTAGGTTTATTTATTTTAGATCAAGTTTTTATTTTAGTTTATTTTTTTAGGTTTAGGTTTAGGTTTATTTTTAGTTTAGTTTAATTTTTTATTTATTTTTTTAGGTTTAGGCTTTATTTTTATTTTTAGATTAGGTTTTAATTTATTTTATTTTTTGGTCCTTAGGTTTGTATTTTAGGTTTAGGATTTAGTTTAGCTTAGGTTTAGGTTTAGGTTTAGTTTAGGTTTAGGTTTAGGATTGGATTTATGGTTTAGGTTAGATTTGTTTAGGGTTTAGGTTTAGGTTTAGGTTTAGGGTTTAGGTTTAGTTTTAGAGTTTAGGGTTTTAGTCTTTGGAGTTTTAGAGTTTAGGAGTTAGGGTTTATGGATTAGGAATTATGGTTTAAGGTTTAGGTTAGGGTTTACGATTTAAAATTTAGAGTTTAGGGATTTTAGGGTTTAGGATTTAGGATTTTGGGTTTTGGGTTTTGGGTTGTAGGTTTTAGGGTTTAGAGTTTAGGCTTTAGGGTTTAGGGTTTAGGGTTTAGTGTTTAGGATTTAAGGTTTATGGTTTAGGGTTTTAAGGTTTAGGGATTAGGATTTAGGGTTTAGTGTTTAGGGTTTATGGTTTGTCTGGGTTATAGTTTTGGGTTTAGGTTTTAAGTTTAGGGTTTAAGGTTATTTTTTTAATAGAGAACAAATTCATAATCAACATTTCTTCTTTTTGATTTAACCAACCAAGTAGAGCATCAAGATTTCTTACGTGAGATATAGATAAAAAAGCATGCATAGAGCAAATCAAAAACCCATAGATAACTAGAACTATCTCTATTGTAAAGACACAGTTCCATAAGCAACAGATCGGATCGATCGTCAATTTCTCCAGTTCCCATTAGAACCACCACAACCTCTCGAGTAGCAGAATCTGCCATCATATCCCCGATCCATCCCTTCGTGACTAGCACGGTTGTAACCTCCGTCGCTCCTCCTGCCTTCATAACCACCACTGCTCCTACCACCACCTCCATATCGACTTGCACCTCCAGATCCCCCACCACCACTGCGAAAATCATTTCCTCCACCTTCGTCTCCATCACCTGATCTAGATTGAGCGTAGTTGATGCTGATGTTCCTGTCGTCAAGGTTCTTCCCATTATTATGGTTTAGGTTTATTAGATTTTAGGGTTTAGGTTTATTTTTATATTTATTTAGTTTCTTTAGGTTTAGGTTTAGGATTTAAGTTTGGTGTTTTTTAAGGCTTGGGTTTAGGGTTTATGGTTTAGGGTTTTAGGGCTTAGGGTTTAGTGTTAGGGTTTAAGGCTTAGGGTTTAAAGTTTAGGGTTTAGGTTTAGGCTTTATTGTTTAGGGTTTTTTGGGTTTAGGGTTTAGGGTTTGCTTAGGGTTTAGGGTTAGTTTAGGGTTTAGGGTTTGATTTTTAGGGTTGGGAGGGGTTTTAGGGTTTAGGTTTTGGGTTTTAGGTTTAGGATTTTATTTATTTATTTATTTATTTATTTATATATTTTATAAATTAAGTAAACTAGTTTAGGTTTTTTAGTTTATTAAGTTTATTTTTATTTATTTTAGTTTATTTTATTTTTTATTTATATAAGGTTAAATTTTAATTTTATTTAGTTTAGTTATTTATTTTAGGACTTTTATTTTAGTTTAGATTTTAATTTAGTATATTTTTAGGTTTAGGTTTAGGTTTATTTCATAGTTTGTTATATTTTTTATTTTGTTTAGGCTTAGGATTTATTTTTTATTTTAAGTTTAGGTTTTTATTTTATTTTTAAGTTGAGGTTTTGGTTCATTTTTAGGTTTATTTCTAGTTTTATTTTTGTTTAGGTTTAGGTTTATTTTAGATTATTTTATTTTATTGAGTTTAGGTTTAGGTTTAGTTTATTTTAGATTTAGGTTTTATTTATTTTAGTTTAGTTTATTTTAGTTTATTTTAGTTTAGGTTTAGGTTTATTTTATTTTATTTTAGGTTTATGCTTTTTTTTTTAGTTTAGGTTTAGGTTTTATTTTATTTATTTTAGGATTCATTTTATTTTATTTTTAGTTTTATATTTAGTTTTTATTTTAGGTTTTTTTATTATTACTATATGTTTAGTTTTATTTTATTTTAGTTATGTATTCTTAGGTTTATTTTATTTTTTTAGTATAGTTTAGGTTTTTATTTATTTTATTTTAGTTTATTTTTATTAGTTTATCTTATTTTATTTTTATGTTTAGGTTTAAGTTTTAGTTTAGGTTTTTATTTTTCTTTATTTTTATATTTTATTTAGGTTTAGGGTTTAGGGTTTATTTTATTTTTAGGTTTTATTTAGTTTAGGTTTAGGTTTTTAAGCTTTTAGGGTTTAGGGTTAGTTGAGGTTTTATGGTTTCTGGTTTAGCGTTTGGGGTTTAGGGTTTAGGGTTTAGGGTTATAAGTTTTGAGATTTAGCATTTAGGGTTTAGGGTTTTAGTTTTCATTTAATTTTTTTGGTTTAGGTTTTAGTTTTTTATTTTAGGTTTTATTTTTTAGTTTTGGTTTAAATTTAAGTTTAGTTTATTTATAGTTTAATTTATTTTATATAGTTTAGGTTTAGGTTTAGGTTTAGTTTATTTTAGGTTTAGGTTTATGTTTTATTTATTTTTTTTTAGGTTTATTTTTTTATTTTAGGTTCAAGTCTTTTTTTTAAATTTAGGGTTTAGGTTTTATTTTTATTTATTTTTAGGTTTTAGATTAACATTTAATTTTTATGTTTAGGTTTTTATTTAGTTTTTATTTTATTTTATTTTATGTTTAGTTTTTATTTTATTTAGGTTTTTTATTCTTATGTTTATTTTATTTTTTTAGTTTAGTTTAAGTTTTTATTTATTTTTTTTTAGTTTATTCTTATTAGTTTATGTTATTTTATTTTTAAGTTTAGGTTTAGGTTTTAGTTAAGGTTATCATTTTATTTTAATTTATTTTATTTTGGTTTAGTGTTTTGGGTTTATTTTATTTTTAGGTTTTATTTTGTTTAGGTTTAGGTTTTTAGGTTTTTTGGGTTTAGGGTTTAGATTTTAAGGTTTGGGGTTAATGGTTTAGGGTTTAGGGTTATAAGTTTTAGGATTTAGGTTTATGGTTTCTTTTAGGGTTTAGGGTTTCGGGTTTAGGGTTTAGGGCTTTTTTTAGTATAGGGATTAGAGTTTAGGGTTTTTAGAGTTTAAGGTTTAGGGTTTAGGGTTTAGGGTTTAGGGTTTATGTTTTAGTTTATGGTTTATGGTTTATGGTTTTATTTAATAGAGAAAAAATTTAGATTCAACATTTTTTCATTTTGATTTCATCAAGCAAGCAGCACACTAAGTTTTGTAAAAGACAAGTGACAATATAGATAAAAAATGAGCAAGCATAGAGAAAATGAAAAACCCGAGATAACTAGAACCATCCCCACTATAAAGACACAGTTTCGTGAGTAGTGGATCGGATCGTCCATTCTTCAGATTCTCTAGTTCCCATCAGAACTACCCCCACCTATCTAGTAGCGGGTTCCACCATCATATCCCTGATCTCTCCTGCAGCCACCACCACCGCTATAACCTCCATTGCTCGTCCTACCTCCACAACCGCCACCTCCATATCCACCAGAACCTCCAGATTCCCAACACCACTGCAATAACCGTTGCCTCTGCCTTATCCTCCATGGCCAGATCTAGATTGACTTGGTTGACGGTGATGTTCATGCTGTCAAGGTTTTGCCCATTCTTAGGGTTTAGGTTCATTAGCTTTTTGGGTTTAGCTTTATTTTTTTGTTACATTAGGTTTAGGTTTAAGGTTTAAGGTTTAGGGTTTAGGGATTAGGGATTAGGGTTTAGGGTTTAGGGTTTAATGTTTTGGGTTTAGGGTTTTAGGGTTTAAGGTTTTAAGGTTTAAGGTTTTAGTCTTTAGAGTTTAGGGTTTAGGTTTATTTTTAGTTTATTTTATTCTATTTAGTTTTGGTTTAGGTTTAGCTTTTATTTATTTTATTTTTATTTTTGGGTTAGGTTCTTTTTTTTTAGTTTAAGGTTTAGGTTTTATTTTGAGGTTTATTTTTTTAGGTTTAGGTTTTTATTTTATTTAAATTTAGGTTTATTTTATTTTTATTTTACGTTTAGTTTTTATTTTATTTTGATTTTTTATTCTTAGGTTTATTTTATATTTTAGTTTATTTTAGGATTTTATTTAATTCAGTTTATTATTATTAATTTAATTTATTTTATTATTAGGTTTATGTTTAGGTTCTAGTTTATGTTTTTATTTTATTTTATTTTTTTAATTTAGGTTTAGGTTTATTTATTTATTTTATTTTTAGGTCTTATTTAGTTTAGGTTTAGTTTTAAGTTTTTAGGTTTTTAGGTTTAGGTTTAGGGTTTAGGGTTTAGGGTTTGGGGTTTAGGGTTTGGGGTTTAGGGATTAGGGTTTAGGGCTTAGGGTTGTAGGTTTTAGGGGATTAAAGTTTAGGCTTTAGGCTTTAGGCTTTAGGGTTTAGGGTTTAGGTTTTAGGGTTTAGGGTTTAAGGTTTAGGGTTTATGGGATTAGGGTTTACAGTTTATGGTTTATGGTTTAGGGTTTTTGGTTTTTTTTTTAACAAAGAACAAATTTAGATTCAACATTTCTTCTTTTTGATTTCATCAACCAAGAAACACACCAAGTTTTCTACAGCGATGACATCGATAAGAAATGAGACGATCGAGCAAATTAAAACCATATAACTAGAACCGTCTTACTATAGAACAGTTTAAGCGAGATCGGTTGGTTTCTTTCTTCGCCTGATGAACCATCCTCCTCAGTAGCGGGATCCACCATCATATCCCCGATCTCTCCCTCCGCCACCACCACCGTTCTTTAGTTTCTTCTTTTAAATTTTTTAGTTTATTTTTCATTTATTTTAGTTTATTATATTTTTTATTTTTATTTAGGTTTTTTTATTTTTATTCAATTTAGTTTATTTATTTTAGTTTAGGTTTTTATTGTTATTTTTTCTTAGGTTTAGGTTTAGGTTTATTTTTTAGTTTAGTTTTATTTTTATTTTATTTTTTAGGTTTCCATTTTATCTTTTGTTTTAGGTTTAGGTTTAGGTTTTTATTTTATTTTTTTTAGGTTTAGGTTTTATGTTTTTATTTTAGGTTTATCTTTAGGTTTTATTTTTTTAGGTTTGGTTTAGGTTCATTTTAGTTTATTTTATTTTATTTAGTTTGGCTTTTGGTTTAGGTTTAGTTTATTTTAGGTTTAGGTTTAGAATTTATTTATTTTAGTTTAGGCTTAGGTTTATTTTATTTTTATTTTAGGTTTAGTTTTTTTTTAGATTAGTGTTTAGGTTTTATTTTTATTTATTTTTAGGTTTTTTTAGTTTTTATTTTATTTTATTTTAGGCTTATTTGATTTTTAATTTAGGTTTAGTTTTTATTTTATTTAGGTTTTATATATTTTTAGTTTATTTTAAGTTTTTATTTATTTTATTTTAGTTTGGTTTTTTTTTAGTTTAGTATGTAAATTATGTTTTATTTTATTTTATTTTTTGATTTATTTTTGTTTAGGTTTTTTTTATTTATTTTTTTTAGGTTTATTTGGTAGGTTTTGGTTGTAGGGTTTAGGTTTGTGGTTTATGGTTTGGTAGTTTGGGGTGGGTAGGGTTTTAGAGTATAAGTTTTGGTTTAGGTTTTGGGTTTAGGGTTTAGGGTTTAGTGGGTAGCAGGGTTTAGGCAAGTGGTGGTTTATGGTTTAGGGTTTAGGGTTGGTTAGAGTTTTTTTATTTATTTGGGGTTTAGAGAGTTTAGAGGTTTAGGGTTGTTTTGGTTTAGTGTTTAGGGTTAGTTTTAGGGTTATGGTTTTTTAGGGTTTAGGATTTAGGTTTAGGTTTTAGGGTTTAGAATTTATGGTTTTAAATTTAGCAAACTGATAGATTTAGGTTTAATTAGTTTATTTTTTATTTATTTTCATTTAATTTATTTAATTTAGGTTTATTTATTTTAGTTTATAGTTTTATTTTAGTTTATTTTTTAGGTTTAGGTTTAGGTTTAAGTTTTTGTTTATTTTTTAATTTAGTTTTATTTTTATTTTATTTTTTAGGTTCAAGTTTTATTTTTTATTTTTAGGTTTAGGTTTAGGTTTTTATTTTATTTTTTTAGGTTTAGGTTTTTAGTTTTTATTTTAGGTTCATTTTTAGGTTTTATTTTTTAACTTTAGGTTTAGCTTTATTTTTTGTTTGTTTTATTTTATTTAGTTTAAGGTTTAGGTTTAGGTTTAGGTTTTATTTATTTTTGTTTAGTTTATTTTAATTTAGGTTTAGGTTTATTTTATTTTATTTATTTGAGGCTTAGTTTTTTTTAGTTAATGGTTTAGGTTTTATTTTTTTTATTTTCTTTAGGTTTTACTTTTAGGTTTAGGTTTTTATTTAGTTTTTATTTTATTTTATTTTAGGTTTATTTTTTAACTTATGTTTAGTTTTTCTTTTATTTAGGTTTTCTATTTTTAGGTTTCTTTTATTTTTTAGTTTATTTATGTTTTTATTTATTTTATTTTAGTTTATTTTATCTTTATTTTAAGTTTAGGTTTAGGTTTAGGTTTAGGTTTAGGTTTGGGTTTAGGTTTGGGTATAGGTTTTAGTTTATGATTTTTATTTTATTTTAATTATTTTTTTTAGGTTTTAGTTATTTATTTATTTATTTTTTTGGTTTTATTTAATAAGTTTTTAGGTTTAGGGTTTAGGGTTTGGGTTTAGGTTTAGAAGTGGTTTGGGATGTTTTAAATTAATTAGTGGTTTAGGTTTAGGGTTTGAGTTTAGGTTGGTAAGGTGGTTTGTATTATTTAGGGTTTAGTTAGGGCTTTATATTAAGGGTTTAGGGTTTATGGTTTAGTGTATAGCCAGGGTTGTGGCTTGGGTTATTTTAGGGTAGGGTTTAGGATTTAGGGTTTAGGATTTAGAGGTAGGGTGGTGGGGTTAAAGGTTTTAGGGTTATTATTTTATTATTTTATTGTTTAAATTAAGTAAACTTGTAGGTTTAGGTTTATTTAGTTTTTTTTGTTTACTATATTTTTAATTTATATTTTGCTTTATATTTATTTTATTTTGGACTAGTTTATTTAAATTAAGTTTATTTATTTTATTTTAGGTTAGTGATTTTAGTTTATTTTTTAGGTTTAGAGTTAAGTTTATGTTTTTTTTTATTTTAGTTTTATTATTATTCTTTTTAGGTTTGGGTTTTATTTTTTATTTTTAGGTTTAGATTTAGGTTTTATTTTATTTTTTTATGTTTAGGTTTTAGGTTTATATTTTAGGTTTATTTTTAGATTTTATATTTTTGTTTAGGTTTAGATTTATTTTTGGTTTATTTTATTTTATTTAGTTTTGGTTTAGGTTTAGGTTTAGTTTTTTTAGGTTTATGTTTAGGTTTTACTTATTTTAGTTTAGTTTATTTTAGTTTATGTTTATTTTATTTCTATTTTAGGTTTAGGTTTTTTTTTAGTTTAGGCTTTTGGTTTTCTTTTTTATTTATTTTTAGGTTCTATTTTTTAGGTTTAGGTTCTTATTTCTTTTTATTTTATTTTAGGTTTATTTGATTTTTACTTTAGGTTTAGTTTATAATTTATTTAGGTTTATGAATTTTTAGTTTAGTTTAGGTTTTTATTAATTTTATTTTAGTTTATTATTTTTTTTTTATAATTTATTTTATTTTAGTTTTATTTTTATATTATTTTTGGGTTTTGGTTTAGGTTAAGGATGTAGTTTATGTTTTTATTTTATTATATTTTTTTATTTTACTTAAGTTTAGGTTTAGGTTTATTTTTATTTAATTTCATTTTATTTAGTTTAGGGTTTAGCTTAAGTTTATTATAGGTTTAGTTATAAGTTTTATTTATTTTAGTTTAGCTTTAGGTTTATTTTATTTTAGGTTTAGATTTTTTTTATTTTAGGGCTTAGATTTTATTTTTTATTTATATTTTGGTTTTATTTTTAGGATTTAGGTTTTATTCTTCAATCCAGTCATCCACCACCTCTCTCAGTAGCGGATCCACCATCATTTCCTTAATCTCTCCCTCCGCCACCAACATGGTTGTAACCTCCATCGCTCCTCCTGCCTCCATAACCACCACTGGTCCAACCACCACCTCCATATCCACCAGCACCTCCAAATTCCCCACCACCATTGTGATAACCACCGCCTCTACCTTCCTTTCTTTGATGATTTTAATGTTCAGTTTACCCATTCTTAGGTTTTAGGATTAGGTTTACGTTTATTAGGTTTTAGGGTTTAAGATTATTTTTTAGTTTATTTAGTTACTTTAGGTTAGGTTTAGGTTTAAGGATTAGGATTTAGGGTTTAGGGTTTAGGGATTTTTTTTAAATTAAGAAAACTGGTAGGTTTAAGTTAATTTGATTTATTTTTTTATTTATTTTAGTTTATTTTATTGTTTATTTTTATTTAAGTTTAACTTTTATTTTTTTAAGTTTTTTATTTTTAGGTTTATGTTATTTTATTTAGTTTAGTTTAAGTTTTTATTTATTTTATTTTAGTTTAGTTTCTACTTTTTATTTTATTTTATTTTTAATTTTAGGTTTAGGTTTAGGCTTTAGTTTAGGTTTTTATTTTATTTTATTTTTAATATTTTTTTAGGTTTAGGTTATATTTATTTATTTTATTTTTACATTTTATTTAGTTTAGGTTTAGGTTTTTAAGTTTTTATGGTTTTGATTTAGGGTTTAGGGTTTAGGGTTTAGGGTTTAGGGTTTGGGGTTTAGTGTTTACGATTTAGGGTTGTAGATTTTAGGGTTTAGGGTTTAGGGTTTAGGGTTTTAGTGTTTAGGGTTTAAGGTTTAGGCTTTTAGGGTTTAGGGTTGTAGGTTAAGGGTTTAGGGTTAGTTCTAGGGTTAAGGGTTCAGGGCTAATGTTATTTATTTATGATTTATTTTATTTAGGGTTTATGGTTTAGGGTTTAGGGTTAGTTTAGAGTTTAGGGTTTAAGGTTTAACGTTGTAGGTTTAGGGTTTAAGGTTTAGTGGTTTTTTTTCAATTAAAAAAATAAGTTGGTTTAGGTTTATTTAGTTTCTTTAGTTTATTTTTTATTAATTTTTGTTTATTTTATTTTTTATTTATATTTAAGTTTATTTTTTATTTTATTTATTTTAGTTTATTTATTTTAAATTTATTTATTTTAGTTTAAGTTTTTTAATTTACTTTATTTGTTAAGTTTAAGTTTAGGTTTATGTTTATTTATTAGCTTGTTTTTATTTTTATTTTATTTTTTAGGTTTAGGTTTCATTTTTATTCCTAGGTTTAAGTTTAGGTTTTTATTATATTTTTTTAGGCTTAGGTTTTAGGTTTTTATTTAGGTTTATTTTGAGGTTTGATTTTTTAGTTTAGGTTTAGGTTTATTTTTAGTTTATTTTATTTTATTTTGTTCAGGGTTTAGGTTTCATTTATTTTAGGTTTAGGTTTTACTTATTTTAGTTTAGTTTAATTTAGTTTATGTTTAGGTTTATTTTATTTTGTTTATTTTAGGTTTAGGTTTTTATTTAGTTTTTATTTTATTTTATTTTAGGTTTATTTTATTTTTATTTTACATTTAGTTTTTATTTTATTTAGGTTCTTTTAGGTTTATTTTATTTTCTTAGCTTAGTTATGGTTTATATTTATTTTATTTTAGTTTAGTTTTTTTTATTATTTTATTTTTGGGTTAAGGTTTTAGTTTAAGTTTTTATTTTATTTTATTTTTTTATTTTAATTATGTTTACGTTTATTCATTTATTTTATTTTTAGGTTTTATTTAAATTATGTTTAGTATTTTAGGTTTTTTGGGTTTAGGGTTTAGGGTTTAAGGTTTAGGGTTTACAGTTTAGGGTTGTAGGTTTTAGGGTTTAGGGTCTATGGTTATTTAGGTTTTAGGATTTAGAGTATAGGGTTTTAGGGTTTAGGGTTAGGCTTTTTATTTTATTTTTTTATTTTTTTTTAAATTAAGTAATGGAGTAGGTTTAGGTTGATTTCATTTCCTTTTTATTTATTTTAGTTTAATTTATTTTTTAGTTTTTATTTAGCTTTATTTTTATTTTTATTTTTATTTAGGTTTTTATTTAGTTTTTATTTTAGTTTAGTTTTGGTTTATTTTATTTTTCATTTAGGTTTAGTTTTTATTTTATTTCAGTTTTTTTAGTTTAGTGTGGTTTTTGTTTATTTTATTTTAGTTTAATTTTTAATTTTTATTTTTTTTCTTTTTTATGTTTAGTTTTAGTTTAAGTTTTTATATTATTTTATTATTTTATTTTGCTTTGGTTTAGGTTTCATTTATTTATTTTATTTTTAGGTTTTATTTAGTTTTTAGTTTAGGTTTTTAGCTTTTGAGGGTTTAGGGTTTAGGTTTAGGTTTATTTTTTAATTTATTTAGTTACTTTAGGTTTAGGTTTAGGGTGTAGGGTTTAGGGTTTAGGGTTTTAGGGTTTATGCTTTTAGAGTTTAGGGTTTTGGTTTAGGGTTTATGGTTTTTTAGGGTTTAGGATTTAGTGTTTAGGGTTTAGGATTGTAGATTTAAAGTTGTAGGTTTAGGGTTAAGGGTTTAGGGTTTAAGGTTTAATGTTTTTTTTAAATGAAGTAAACTAGTAGGTTTATGTTTACTTAGTTTATTTTTTAAGTTTAGGTTTAGGTTTAGGTTTATGCTTAGGTTTTAGGGTTTAGGGTTGTAGGTTTTAGGGTTTAGGGTTTAGGGTTTAGGGTTTAGGGTTTAGGGCTTAGGGCTTTAGTGTTTAGGGTTGTAAGTTAACAATTTAGGGTTAGGTTTAGGGTTTAAGGTTAGGGTTTTTTTATTTTTTATTTTTTCTTATTTAGGGTTTAGGGTTTATGGTTAGTTTAGGGTTTAGGGTTTAGGGTTGTAGGTTCAGGGTTTCGGATTTAGGGTTTAAGGCTTTCTTTTAATATTTAAATTAAGTAAACCATTAGGTTTAGGTTTATTTAGTATATTTAGTATATTATATTGTTTATTTTAGTTTACTTTATTTTTTTATTTTTATTTAGTTTTATTTCTTATTTTTATTTATTTTAGTTTATTTATTTTAGGTTTATTTATTTTAGTTTAAGTTTTTTATTTTAGTATATTTTTAGGTTTAGGTTTATCTTTTAGTTGAGTTTTATTTTTAATTTATTTTCTTGGTTAAGGTTTTATTTTTTATTTTTAGGTTTAGGTTTAGGTTTTTAATTTGTTTTATTTTTTATTTTTAGGTTTTAGGTTTATTTTTAGTTTTTATTTTTTAGTTTAGGTTTAGGTTTATTTTTAGTTTATTTTATTTTATTTAGTTTTGGTTTAGGTGTTAGATTTAGTTTATTTAAGGTTTAGGATTAGGTTTTATTTATTTTAGTTTAGTTTATTTTAAATTGGGTTTAGGTTTATTTTCTTTTTATTTTAGGTTTAAGTTTTTTTTTCATTTTGGGTTTTGGTTTTATTTTTTATTTATTTTCAGGTTTAAGTTTTCTATTTAGTTTTTATTTTAGGTTTACTTTATTTTATTTAGGTTTTTTATTCTTAGGTTCATTTTACTTTTTAGTTTAGTTTAGGTTTTTAAATATTTTGTTTTATTTTCTTATTTTTTATTTAAATTTATTTTTAAGTTTATGTTTTAAATTAACTTTAATTTAGTTTAGGTTTTTATTTTTAAATTTTTAAATTTTATTTAGGTTTAGGTCTTTTTTATTTATTTTATTTTTAGTTTTATTTAGTTTAGGTTTAGGTTTTTAGGTTTTTAAAGTTTCAGGTTTAGGGTTAAGTGTTTAGGGTTTAGGGTTTAGGATTTAGCATTACTTTTAAAGTTTAGGGTTTAGGTTTTAGGGTTTAGGATTTAGTGTTTTAGGTTTAGGGTTTAGGGTTTAGGGTTGTAGGTTTAAGGTTGTATGTTTAATTTTTAGGGTTTAGGGTTTTATGGTTTAAGGTTTAGGGCTTAGCGTTTAGGTTTTATTTATTTTAGCTTAGTTTATTTTAGTTTAGGTTTATGTTTATTTTATTTTGCTTATTATGGGTTTATGTTTTTTTTTTGGTTTAGGGTTTAGGTTTTATTTGTTATTTATTATTAGGTTTTAGGTTTAGGTTTTTATTTAGTTTTTATTTTATTTTATTTTAGGTTTATTTTATTTTTATTTTATGTTTAGTTTTTATTATATTTTGGTTTTTTATTTTAGGTTTATTTTAATTTTTAGCTTTGTTTATGTTTTTATTTATTTTATTTTAATTTAGTTTCTATTTATTTTTATTTTTATTTTTATTTATTTATTTATTTATTTTTTATTTTTTATTTTTTAGGGGAAGCCCCATGAGGGGTATTTTATTACCACAAAAAGAGGGTTACAAAGTCCTTAAAGGGGATAAACTCACGCTCAAGAGCTGATCTAAGGAGTAAATCCCTCTAAATCTGAGCAAAAGCAAAAGAACACATTAAAACAATCAAAAGATACGATGAGGTTAGCATAATAATCCAAAAGCAAATTATGGCCAATACTCAACCACTTGAGAATGACCACTGGTACAAACCGCAAGAGAAAAAAAAAAAAGGAGGACCAATAATTTAGACCGACAAAAGTTAGAGCAGTTATAGTAGTATATAAACAATAGGATGTCGAAAAATGCAAATTGCAAAATTTAGTAGAGAGAGAAGATAGAAAGCTCGGGCTCAATCACAATGGGGGATGCAAAAGTGTGCATCCAAACTTGAGGAGAAGGGTTACTTCACAAGAGCTACTACCAAAACAAAAGGGTGAAAACATCATAGCCATCATAGCCAACAAACTGTTAGGAGATAGCAACCAGTTGTTGAAGTTCGATGGAATTACAAACACACCTCATGCATTGGGGTTAATCAACCAGAAGTGAAAAGTAAATCGAAAAGTTCCAGTTATCACACAAATTAAAGCAGATTAAAGTACTGCAGCAGATTAATAGATAAAAGATAATGTCGACACGTCATCGATCGTGAAAATCGAGATGATACCACATAAGGAACATTCATAACACCAACAAAATCCCCTTTCAGCCCACAATCCTTGCAGAAATACCCCACAGGTTTGCCATAAGTATAATCATTGAGAGTATACAAACCATAGTTTAAAGTCAAGTAGAGCAATTTATTAAACGATGATCACCATACTAGCCTCTTTCTCAATCGAATGGAAACTCCACTCCAAGGAGGTAGCGATAAACCAACGAAGCGGATTTGCATATAAGCAATGTAAATATGATTGACATCCACCATAAATTTAACAACCCAGAAATAAACGTGCATCAGAAGTCACTCCCATCGAGCAAGTAATGCAACAATGGAAGCTGCTAGAATATGAAATAGGAGATGTTTCCAAGTAAAGACTTTATTACCAAGCAATAATATTAAAGAAGGACCAAAACCAGAACAAGCCAAGGCGGAGTAAGATGGCAAAAATAGCAAGAGAAAGACTAGAAGTAGCGGCTGAAAAAGTCTGGCAACCCATACCAAAGTGAATAAAAAACCAAATCAACAACCAACCATGACGAAACCTCAAGAACCAAAATGTAGTTAAACCCAATCCATTCCGGTACTCATAGATTTGGTTCTTAGAAGCAAACACCAAAATCCAAGTTTGCCAAAGTAAATGGCAACAACAAGAATCAGTGGAAGCGAAAAAGCAACGAGAAAAAGGAGCAAACCTGGACTATAGTACCTTGCTTTCGATTCAAAACCAAAGTGAAAAGAAATCGAGGATAGGAAAAGATTAAAGGACAAAGATTAAAGGAGAAAGGGCAAGACTCCACCCGATTAATTCAATCGGACATTCAACAAGTCACTCCCCAACAGAATAGATAATGTAACAATGGTACCAACTAGGAGAGACTTCAATAGGAATCAGTAAATTTAAGTTAGCAAAAGTCCAAAACTAGCTTGCCAGAGCCAGCAAGGCAGAAGAAGGCATCAATAGAAAACTGAGATGGAATCCGGTAGAATACCTAAACCCAAGGCAAATAATTAACCAAATCATCAAACAACCATGGCGAAACCTTCAAAAACCAAAATTAATTAATCCCAAGCCATTCGGATCATGACGGGGTGATTAGACACAAAATCCAAATATGCCACAATGTACAATGAGAAACCGATGTCGAGCAGAAAAGATAAAATAGGAAAACCGAACAGTGTCAAGATAGGGCGTCGAGGAAGGGTCAAGAAGGTTGAAAAAAAGCAGTGACCAACAGTAAGTAGGCGGCGAAGAAATCAAAAAAAGGACTAAAATGAGCGACAAATAAAGCAATGTTCATCAAAAGCATAGCATCAGTGAGTCCAAAATTCGTTCGCATAGAAAATAATAATCCACCATGCGACGGTGACCAAGCGAATTAAAAATTCCACCATTCAAAGTAAACAAATCAGTGTTAAGGATCCCAGCAAGAATCAAGCAAAGGATAGTAACCATAAGAATTACCTGGCAAGGTCCAAAATCCAAAAGAAAATAGCATAAGAGTGAAGGGTAGCAAGAATAAGGATTCAAAGAATCACAACGACCACCCCACCACAATAAAAACATTCGATAAACCCAAAAGAAATCCAAACGCCAGAAATGACAACAACCATCGAAAATAGCCCAAAGCATCTGCGAATCGATGAGCAAAAAAAAACTAACAACACAAGGTTGGCTGAGACGGGGAATACATAAGTCCAACAACCAAAAGATAAGCTATCATTAAAACATTCCAACCAGGAATGAAGGCGGGAGAATATCAACAATGGGGTCTGGATGACAAAAGAAGTAGTAATAACTTGTTTAGGGGAGCGGTGACAACATTCATTAAGCAAAGCGAAAGCAAAAGCCAATAATAGGAACCGGTGTATTACAACTTCTACCATTGTAGTTAAACAAGGCGATGTTAGACATTATAACGATGGATAGCCATTTATGAAAGTTCAAAGGCCCAACAACCATCCATTATTCTTTCAGCATAGGTGTTGCAACCTTTATAAAATAAACCTTTAAAAAGGAAAGAGTCCCAAGGAATGTAAGCAGCAGCCAAAGAAAGATTAATATTATCAAAGTAAATACTGCAACCAGTATAATGCACACTAGACCATTGCCTAAAATCAATAGAGATAGTAGAAATGCTCCAAGCAATATTGTCGGTGAAAAATGAAAGGCGTTAATGCTAAAGTCTATGCCCATCAAAAGAAAACTTCATCCAGCAATGGTTAATCCTCTCAGGGTTAGGGATGAGTGTATCATTGATATTAAAGTCCCAAGTAGGATTGCAATTATAAAACCAGTAGCAGGTAACACAAGGCTTAACAGGGTTCAAATGCAAGAGGTTGGTATGCATATAATTAAACCTTTGCCCAATATTATTGTAATTGCCAAAAATCGAAATCTTCCAAATATAGGAGAAGATGCAAAGGCACCAATTCAAAATAAAGAGCACAAGCGCAATGATATCTATGAGGTATCCAAAAGAACACAAGGAAATAGAAAACCGAAAAAAAGAGGCATGCAACAAGATGAAAATTAGGTTCTAAGGTAAGGAAGGCCGAGTTGTCCAAGTTAACGGACCATAAAATATTTGGGTAATGTGAATTGATCAAAGAAGATGATATCTTGTCTAATCTCCAGATTGGCAAGGTAACACGCGTTTCCTTCCATGAACATGAGTGATGTTAAAATTCAGTTGAGAGAGAAGAGCCCTAGTTTGCTTGAGGAGATAGTATAAACCAGCGTTGCTCATATTGGTAGAAGTCAATAGGTCAAAGGAGGGCATCCACCTCTATCCAAATATTGAGCCGACCATTTTGAAGACAAATTTCAAGAGCTTTGTGGGCGCCATAAGCTCGGTAAAGGGCGATCTTTGGACATAAGGGGATAAGCAAATGCGCATAGAACTATACCCTTAGAATCTCAAATGCCACAACCGGAGCCATTATGAGAGACGAGCCATCGGTATTAATTTTAATAATATGATCAAGAGGTTTTTCCAAAAACCATTCTATCATTTCGGATAAGGTTGGTGCGGAAGGTTGAAGCCCGGTTTATTGGCTAATTTACGACCTTTAAATTGTATGTGATTAATTAAATTGGCTTTAAATAAGTCACAAATTTTGTTTTAGTTCTAGCAATAATCCTCATGTGATTCATACGGATCCCACAATGTTTAGCTTCATTAGCTCCATCCATATGAACCAAATAAGAGTAATGGCGATTATGATTTTAATATGACCTTTGATAGCATTGTCAAAGTAGATTTCAAGAAGTTGATATAAAGTAAGAGAACAATTGAAATTGACTGTTGAATAGATCATCATACCAAATCCAAATTTTAGAGGCAATTGCCCCATTAACAAAACATGGTTAACATTCTCAATATGGAAACAACATTGACATTTGATGGTAAATGGAACCCTTTACCCCACAACAATGAGTCAACAAGAATAAAGTTTTTTAAGATATAAGTTAGAGCGAGTAGGAAGAGGGGATATTGTTATTCCAAATTTTGGAGAACAAAGAAGAATCATGAGTGTCTTTAGTGTGAAGCCACACATTTTTAAGATTGAAATCCCCATTATGAGATAGCTTAAAGATAATCTGATCTTGATTGTTAGGATTGATAGGAATATTAGTAATCATATTTAAGAAGGTGGAAGGAATAGAATCAGTAATCTTACTAGCGTTCCACTTGAGGTTTTGCCAGAATGAATTAACTCTAATAGCGGAAGTGGTGTGAGTGGAGAGTAAATCATCAATGGATCCACAACCACTCTAGTTGTCTTGCCAAAAGAAGGAAGTGCCAGAGTTTATGCCCCAAAAATTAAGGATTCTGCATCCCATTTGACAGAACAAAGTCTTCTCCAAACAGGAGAATCACCCGATTTAAAGGGGCAAATGAGAGGATGTTTACCCTGGCAATATTTAGTAGTCATAAAATTAGCCCAAAGACTATGTTTGCTCTAAAATTCCACCGAGTTTGTAGGAAAAGGCATTGATAACATCTTTGATGGATTTACATCCAGACCTCCCTCTTCAAAAGTGCCACTTTTAGACCAGATGTCCGGTGCATTCTTTTAGAGGAGGTATTGGTACCCAATTTGTTTAGAGATGTTCAATTCTATTGATGGTAGAGATGGTAGGCACAATGGTTTGAAGAAGGTATATAGGCATGGAATTTAGAGTGCTCTTAATCAAGGTAAACTACCAGAAGAGAGTAAATGAAATTCCCAAGCTGAAATTTTGTTGAAATTTTTAATTAGATCATCAAAAGGTGTGATCTTTTATGGCCTTTAAAAGCGCAAGTAATTAAGAGGAAGTTGATTTTGTTTAAAATTAGTAATTCTAGATATTTGGTTAAGTCTATTAGGAGAAATCTTAGTTGAAGGAATAAAACAACATTTTCCTTCATTAAGAAAAAGACCACTAACTTTACCAAAATCATTTAGAAGGTTCTTGATGGTTTTCACATGTTGAATGGAACCGTTGCTGAAGATAATGAAATCATCAGCAAAGCTAAGATGAGAAATAGGGAAACCTCCATGAGTTTTAAAAGACATATTAGGCTTATTAGCGAAAAGATCATTCAGGCTTCTTGACAGGTATTCAATAGCGATGATAAAAAGAGAGGGTGATAGTGGGTCACCTTGCCTCAAACCATGGCTAGAAGGGAAAAAACCTATGGACTCACCATTAATGATAACCGAAAACTAGACATTCATGATACATCTTTTGATAATCTGGATAAAACTATCAGCAAAACCAAACAAATTCAGGATTTGAAAGAGAAAGTCCCATGAGAGATTATCAAAGGCTTTAGCGATGTCCAGTTTAAATAAGATGTTGCCTCTAGACTTGATATCAATGTCATGAACCATTTCTTGGCGAGAAGAAATATTATCCGATATTGTTACTGTTTAAAACCAGTTTGATTAGGAGAGATGATTTTAGGAAGCAAAGGGCTAAACTATTATTGATTAATTTAGCAATGAGTTTTTTGAAAAAGGTGCAAAGACTAATCGGTCTAAAATAGATTGATTGTTAGTTTTGGGAATAAGGATAATAGAAGTGCTTGAAAAGTATTTGGGATTGCCATCAAAGAAATCAATAGATATTAACTAAATCGGTTTTAATAAATGGCCAACGATCTTTGAAAGAAGTGGGTCGTGTAGCCATCGGGGGCCATAGCAGTCGTGTTCATGTTCTTAAGAGTATTACTAATCTCCTCTTGGGAAGGACACATAGTGAGTAAATGATTATCCTCATTGTCATAGAAGGAATAAGATGGGTGTTTGATAAAGTGTATGACTTAGAATTTAATAAAGTTTGGAAATGATGAATGACGAATCCTTAATATCATTGTTATTATCCATTCACCATTAGAGTTCTTAATTTTCTTAATCAGTTTAAGGCTTTCCGTTTATTACAAATGGCATGAAAGTACACGGTGTTTTGTCACCTTCCACAATATGTTTGCTTGACTTTTGGCAATAGGTTTCTTCCATGTTTTGATAATTAAGCAAGTTATTCTTGGCAATGTTCAACTCCTCGAGTTTCTAGGATCTTGAGACAAGCTTCTTCAAGAACAAACCTCTTGTTTAGCTTTAAGATTTGTGAAAAGATTTTTAAAAAATGTTTGTTCCACCAATTAAGATTTTGTTTAAGTCTTTTGAGCTTAAGCCATGACGAGTCATACCTTTAGATTATCGGGAAGACAGGGGCCATCCAATTAGTAATAGCGACATTGGTGAAGTCACTATGTTGGGTCCACATGTTTTGAAATCTGAAAGGAGGGGGAGTAGATGGGTTTGGTGGGGGATTATTTAAGGAAATCAAGAGAGGAGCATGGTCAGACAAAGTTCTGCTCAAATGCTCAACAGTGGTAGAAGACCATTGATTGATCCAAAGAGAATTGAAGAGGGCCCTATCAAGATCGCCAAAGCCTAGAGTTGTGCCGTGAAGGTAGAAAGTGAAACCAATGTCGTCAGTTGCAATCAAGGGTCATATTTGAGAAGTCCTCCATGGAATGAAGGTTAGAGAACATCCTCCCCTTCTTTCTGGCGATAGTGGAAATCACCCCAACCAACTGGGAAGGTTAGAGGAGGCGAAAGCGTAAGTGATTCCAAAGGATGTTCCTACCACTCTATATAAGAAGCATAGATAAAAGAACCAAAAGCTGATAAGTCACCTAAGGAGATTTTAACATTAACCAATTGGTCAAGATCATCAATGATGGAAATGGTGATGGAGTTGTGCCAGAAGCACCAAATTTTATTATTACGATTGAAGAAGAAGTTATGAAAACTGAGGGATCTAGCAACAAAAGCAATCTTAGAAGAATTAATTAGAGGTTCAATAAGGACAAGTAATTTGATATTATGAACACGACAAAGGCTCCTAACACGATTGCGGACAGGAAGAGTCCCACAACCCCGGATATTCCAAATAAGAAAGTTAATCATTAAAGAACAACCAAAAAGGAAAAGAAAAAAGAAAGGAAAGAGAGGAGGGAGATGAGAACACTTTACTTATGAGGGGTGGAAGAAGAGAGAGTGGTCCTAGTAAAGTTAGTATTAGAAAATTTTGCTTTGTAAGGTTTTTTGTTTTAACTATTTGAAAGGGTCTATCGAGAATCCAAATTATCTCCATCGAAGAGATTGATTTTTTGTTCCGAATAGTGGCGAATCTATCATTGTATTAGAAGGGGATTTCTCCTTCTTAGTATCGATAGGTGTGGGAATTGGGTTCAAATGATTATCACTCTGAAGAGAAGTGGATGGGGAAGTTCTGGCGCCATTACACAAGTCTTTTCCATTCTCATGATGCAAAAGTAAATTATGTTCTAAGGCCATAGGGTCATCATTATTTTGGCCCATTTTATGATTCTCATTCAAATTGTTTAATTGGGTGTCCACTATAAGGTTTCCATTCAGCTTTTCAGTAGAATTTAAATGTAACAAAGAGCTATCGTGGGAAACCAAATTATTACAAGTAAGGTTGAGGTTAGGTAACTTGCCATTTGTATCGTCACACCCCTCAATGGCTGTTTTAGAACCAAGGTTGTTTTCCACTAGAAAGATCGGTAGGTGTAGGGGAGAAGAGGTTCCTTTTGGGTATCTTTAGGCACATATGTTAGATTATTGGTTTTCCAGTTCCATTAAAGGAATTCTATTCTGGTAAATTTTTCCGAGAGTAGGATGAAGCACAAAGCATTCGGAGTAATCGTGTCCGTGAATCTTGCAGTGAGTGCAGAAGACAGGAAAATTTTCAAATTTGACTTTTGACTATATCCAAATTTTTGAATAATCAAATCTCTTTGGGATATTTTTTTTGTGATGTCTATCTCAACTAGAATCTGACAGATGGCCTAGATCTAGTGGCTTGGTCAATTTGGAGAGGCCTACCAAAAAGAGCTCCAACAAAAAAACTTGATGACATAATGTATTAGCATGTTTGGAAAAGCAAGCCAAAGAGGGACAATGGGAGATTCCTCTTTGACGCCAAAAGAGGGGCAACCATTTCAATAGCGCATTTGACAATTATGCACAAAATAAGAGGGCGAGCAAAACCACAGAATAATCTAAATCATTAGCTAATTGAATAAGAATGACGGGATCGATCGACAGATATTGAAAGTGCAGATAATTTTAAACTATGAAAGAAAGAGCGAATATTATCAAGAGTTGGGCGTCTAAGAGAGAATTTACCAACCAAAGCGAACTCGAAGGGCTTCGCAAGTTTCTCAACATCCTGATCGGAACACATTATTGCTGGCAAACCACGATATGATGTAGAGATGAGATTTCAAGCATTCGAGCTAGGGATCTTACGGATAAAGCTTCTTTGAATGACTTGCATTTGCATGTAATCGAGTCTAGAAAACACCGAGTCGGAAAGCAGTTCTTGGGCGTCGAGAGCGACGGCGGGATTCAGAAGGAGCCTCCACCATTGCCTAATCCAAAGGCTTCACATCTGGGGGCAGAAGTGTCTTGAGTCGAGAGGGCTCGAAGAGAGGCGACTAAGCGGCCAATCCGAAGAACCCCAGGAACATAATCCGAGAGAGCGTTTAGGGTTTTAGGTTTAGGTTTAGGTTTTAGTTTAGGTTTTTATTTTATTTAGGTTTAGGTTTTTTATTTATTTTATTTTTAGGTTTTATTTAGTTTAGGTTTAGGCTTTTAAGTTTTTAGGCTTTTAGGGATTGAGGTTTAGGGTTTAGGGTTTAGGGTTTAAGGTTTGGGATTTAGTGTTTAGTGTTTAAGGATGTAGGTTTTAGGGTTTATGGTGTAGGATTTAGGGTTTAAGGTTTTAGGTTTAAGGTTTTCTCTTTAGGGTTAAAGATTTATGGCTTAGGGTTTTAGGGTTTAGGGTTTAGGGGTTACAGTTGTATGTTTAAAGTTTATAGTTTAGGGTTTTGGGTTAGTCTTAGTGTTTAAGGTTTAAGATTAGGAATTTATTTATTTATTCATTTTTTTTAACTTAAGTAAACTGGTAAGTTTATGTTTATTTAGTTTATTTTTTATTTATTTTATTTTATTTTATTTATTTTATTTTATTTAGTTTATTTTTATTTAATTTAGTTTATTTATTTTAGGTTTATTTATTTTAGTTTAAGTTCTTTTTTAGTTTATTCTTTCGGTTTAGGTTTAGGTTTAGGTTTATTTTTCAGTTTAGTTTTATTCCAATTTTATTTTATAAGGTTAAGTTTCATTTTTATTTTTTTAATCTTAGATTTAGGTTTAGGTTTTTAGTTTAGGTTTATTTTTAGGTTTTATTTTTTAGTTTAGGTTTAAGTTTATTTTTAATTTATTTTATTTTATTTAATTTGGGGTTTAGGTTTAGTTTATTTTAGGTTTAGGTTTAGGTTTTATTTATTTTATCTTAGTTTATTTTAGTTTAGGATTAGGTTTATTTTATTTTGTTTATTTTATGTTTAGATTTATATTTAGTTTAGGGTTTATGTTTTATTTTTAGGTTTTATTTTTAGATTTATTTTTTTGGTTTAGGTTTTTATTTAGTTTTTATTTTATTTTATTTTAGGATTTTTATTCTTATTTTATGTTTGGGTTTTATTTTAGGATTTAAGGTTTTTTAGTTTAGGGTTTAGGGTTTACTGTTTAGGATTTAATGTTTAGGTTAGTTTAGGGTTTAGGGTTTACAGTTTAGGATTTAGGTTTAGGGTTTAGGTTAGTTTAGGGTTTAGGGTTTAGGGTTTAGGGTTTATGGTTTGAGGATTTTTATGGTTTTTAGGGTTAAGGTTTAGGGTTTAGGGTTTAGATTTTTTTTAATAGAGAACAAATTTAGATTCAACATTTCTTCTTTTGGATTTTATTAACTCTGTAAGAGACCAAGTTTTCTAAGATACAGGTGATGATATAGACAAAAAATGAGCATGCATAGAGCAAATAAAAAACCCTAGATAATTAGATCTGTCTCTACTATAAAGACACATTTCCATAAGCAATACGTCAGATCGTCGTTCTTCAGTTTCTCCAATTCCCATCAGAACCACCCTCATCTTTAGAGTAGCAAATTTGCCATCATATTCCTGATCAATCTCTCAACCACCACCATGGTTGTAACCTCCATCGCTCCTCCTGCCTCCGTAACCACCACCTCCATATCCATCAGCACCTCTACATCCATCATCACCTCTAGATCCCCCACCTTCAAATTTTTCCACCATAGCCACCACCTCCATAACCACCATCATATCCACCAGCACTTCCAGTAGGGTTAGGGTTTAGGGTTTATGGTTAAGGTTTAGGGTTTAGGGTTTAGTGATTAGTTTTTAGGCTTTAGGGTTTAGGGTTTAGGGTTTAGGGATAACTTAATGTTTTGGGTTGTTTAGGGTTTAGGGTTTAGGGTTTATGGTTTTAGGGTTTAAGGTTTAGTGTTCAGGATTTATGGTTTAGGATTTAGGCTTTGTGATTTAGGGTTTAGGGTTTGGGTTTAGGGTTTAGGGTTTAGAGTATAGGGTTTTAGGGTTTGGGGATGTTTAGGGTTTAGGGTTTAAGGTTTAAGGTTTAGGGTTTAGGGTTTAGGGTTTAGGGTATAGGATTTAGGGTTTAGGGTTTAGGGGCTAGGGTTTATTTATTTATTATAATTAAGTAAATTAGTAGGTTTAGGTTTATTTAGTTTATTTAGTTTGTTTTTTATTTATTGTAGTTTATTTTATTTTATATTTTTATTTTGGTTCATTTTTATTAATTAGTTTAGTTTATTTATTTTATGTTTATTTATTTTAGTTTAGGTTATTTATTTTACTTTATTTTTAAGGTTTAGGTTTAGGTTTAGTTTAATTTTTTAGTTTAGTTTTATTTTTATTTCATTTTTAGGTTTAGGTTTTATTTTTTTATTTTTAAGTTTAGGTTTAGTTTTTATTTTATTTTTTTAGGTTTAGGTTTTAGGTTTTTATTTTATGTTTATTTTTAGTTTAATTTTATTTTAATTTTATTTTTATGTTTAGGTTTTACTTTTTTTATTTTTTTTAGGTTTGGGTTTATAATTTATTCTTTTAGGTTTATGTTTTAGGTTTTTATTTTAGGTTTATTTTTAGGTTTTATTTTTTTATTTAGGTTAGGTTTATTTTTAGTTTATTATATTTTATTTAGTTTATGTTTAGGTTTAGGTTTAGCTTATTTTAGGTTTAGGTTTAGCTTTTATTTAGTATAGTATAGTTTATTTTAGTTTTGATTTATTTTATTTTGTTTATTTTATTTTTCTTTTAGGTTTAGGTTTTTTTAGTTTATGGTTTAGGTTTTCATTTTATTTATTTTTAGGACTAATTTTTATGTTTAGTTTTTATTCAATTTTATTTAATTTTGTTTTAGGTTTAATTAATGTTTATTTTAGGTTCAATTTTTATTTTATTTAGTTTTTTTTATTTTAGGTTTATTTTATTTTTTAGTTTAGTTTAGGTTTTTATTTATTTTATTTTATTTTAGTTCATCTTTTTTATTTTATTTTATTTTTAGGTTTAAGTTTCATTTTAGGTTTAGGTTTAGGTTTTAGTTTCAATTTTATATTTATTTTAATTTTAGGTTTTATTTTATTTCGGTTTATTTTTTAGGTTTTTAGGGTTTAGGGTTTAAGGTTTAGGGTTTGGGGCTTCAGTGTTTATGGTTTAGGGTTTAGGGTTTATGGTTTAGGGTTTTATGGTTTAGGGTTTAGGGTTTAGGGATTAGGGTTTTGGTTTAAGTTTTATTTATTTTTGTTTAGTTTATTTTAGATTAGGTTTAGGTTTATTTTATTTTGTTTATTTTAGGTTTAGGTTTATATTTAGTTTAGGGTTTAGGTTTTATTTTTAGATTTATTTTTTAGGTATAGGTTTTTATTTAGTTTTTATATTATTTTAGTTTAGGGTTTTTATTCTTATTTTGTGTTTGGGTTTTATTTGAAGGTTCAGGGTTTTTTTAATTTCGGGTTTAGTTTAGTTTAGGTTTTATTTTTTATTTTAAGTTTATGTTTAGGTTTTTAATTTATTTTTTTAGGTTTATGTTTTAGGTTTTTATTTTAGGTTTATTTTTAGGTTTTATATTTTTTATTTAGGTTAGGTTTATTTTTTAGTTTATTATATTTTATTTAGTTTAGGTTTAGGTTTAGGTTTAGTTTAGGTTTATGTTTAGGTTTTGCTTTTATTTAGTATAGTATAGTTTATTTTAGTTTTGGTTTATTTTATTTTATTTATTTTATTTTTCTTTTAGCTTTAGGTTTTCTTTTTATTTATTTTTAGGATTAATTTTTAGGTTTAGTTTTTATTCAATTTTATTTTATTTTATTATAGGTTTAATTAATGTTTATTTTAGGTTCAATTTTTATTTTATTTTATTTTTTTTAATTTTTAGGTTTAATTTATTTTTTATTTTAGTTTAGGTTTTTATTAACTTTATTTTAGTTTGGTTCATCTTTTTTATTTTATTTTATTTTTAGGTTTAAGTTTAGTTTTAGGTTTAGGTTTAAGTTTTAATTTAGGTTTCTATTTTTTATTTTTTTATTTTATTCAACTTGAGGTTTTTATATTTATTTTATTTTTAGGTTTTATTTCATTTAGGTTTATTTTTTTGGTTTTTAGGGTTTTGAGTTTAGGGTATAGGGTTTAGGGTTTAAGGTTTATGGTTTGTGGTTTTAGGGTTTATGGTTTAGGGTTTAGGGTTTATGGTTTAGGGTTTTAGGGTTTAGGGTTTAGGGTTTAGTTTTTACTATTTAGTGTTTAGGGTTTAGGTTTTAGTTTAGGTTTAGTTTAGAGTTTAAGTTTATTTAGGTTTAGGGTTTAGGGTTTAAGGTTAGGGTTTATGGTTTAGGGTTTAGGTTTTAGGGTTTAGGGTTTAGGGTTTTATGATTTAGGGTTTAGTTTTTAGAGTTAGGGTTTACAGTTTATAGTTTAGGGTTTAGGGCTTATGGTTTAGGGTTTAATTTTTAGGCTTTAAGGTATAGTATTTTTAGGGTTTAGGGTTTGCTTAAGGTTTAGGGTAAGGGTTTAGGATTTATTATTTAGGGTTTGGATTTAGGGTTTATGGTTTATGGTAGGGGGTTTAGGGTTTTAGGGTTTAGGGTGATTTAGGGTTTGGGGTTTAGGATTTAGGGTTTAGGGTTTCAGGTTTAGCGTTAGGGTTAGGGTTAGGGTTCATGGTTTAGGGTGTAGGGTTATTTTGAAGTTATTTTTTTTTACTTTTTTTTTAAATTAAGTAAATGAGTTGGTTTACATTTATTTAGTTTATTTAGTTTATTTTTTTATTTATTTTAGTTTATTTTGTTTTTTATTTTTATTTAAGTTCATTTTTATTTTTTATTTTAGTTTATTTTAAAGTTTTAGGTTTATGTTTTTGTTTTTTTTAGTTTAGTTTTATTTTTATTTTATTTTTTATGTTTAGGTTTAGTTTTTAATTTATTTTTTTTAGGTTTAGGTTTTAGGTTTCTATGTTAGGTTTAATTTTAGGTTTTACTTTTTAGTTTAGGTTTAAGTTTATTTTTAGTTTAGTTTACTTTATTTAGTTTATTTTAGTTTTGGTTTTGGTTTAGGTTTAGTTTATTTTAGGTTTAAGTTTAGGTTTGGTTTATTTTAGTTTAGTTTATTTATTCTATTTTTATTTTAAGTTTAATTTTTTTTAGTTTAAGGTTTAAGTTTTATTTTTATTTTATTTTTGGTTTATTTTTTAGATTTAGGTTTTTATTCAGTTTTTATTTTATTTTATTTTAGGTTTAATTAATGTTTATTTTCAATTTTGTTTTTTTTTATTTAATTGTTTTTTTATTTTTAGGTTTATTTTATTTTTTAGTTTAGTTTAGGTTTTTATTTATTTTATTTTAGTTTAGTTATTTATTTATTTTTAATTTTATTTTTGATTTAGGTTTAGGTTTAGGTTTTAGTTTAAGTTTTTTTTAAATTTAATTTTTTTATTTTAATTAGGTTTAGTTTTTTTAGTTATTTTATTTTTATTTTTTATTTGGTTTAGGTTTATATTTTTAGGTTTTTAGGGATTATGGTTTAGTGTTTAGTGTTTAGGGTCTAGGGTTTTAGGGTTTTGGGTTTTTGGATTATGGTTTAGGGATTTAGGGTTTAGGGTTTAGGGTTTAGGATTTAGGGTTTAGTGTTTAAGGTTTAGGGTTTAGGGTTTAGGTTTATGGTTAGGGTTTAGGGTTTAGGATTTATGGATTATGGTTTGGGTTTAGGGTTTAGGATTTAGGGTATAGAGTTTAGGGTTTTAGGGTTTAGGGTTTAGAGTTAAGTTTAGGTTTAGAGGTTTAGTGTTTAGGCTTTAGGGTTTAAGTTTTAGGTTTAGGGTTCTTCAGAGTTTAGTTGGTTTAGTTTAGTTTAGTTTTAAGGTTTAAGTGTTTAGAATTTAGGTTTAGGGTTTGATTTGTGTTTAGACTTTTAGGGTTTAGGTTTTAGGTTTAGTGTTATTTAGGTTTTAGTTTAAGTTTAGTTTAAAGTTTAGGTTTATGTTTAGGGTTTAGTGTTAAGGTTGGGTTAGGAGTTAGTTTAAGTTTGGGTTTAGGGTTTAGGTTTAGGGTAGTGTTTAGTTTAGGGTTTAGGGTTTAGGACTGGGTTTAGGGTGTTTAGGATTTAAACTTTAGTGTTTATGGTTTAGGTTTAGGGTTTAAGGTTTAGGTTTAGGTTTAGGTTTAGGTTCTGAATTAGGTTTAGATTTAGTTTGGTGTTTAGGTTTTAGGGTTTAGGGTTTAGGACTTAGGGTTTAGGGTGTTTAGGATTTAGGCTTTAGTGTTTATGGTTTAGGGTTTAGGGTGTTTAGGGTTTAGGGTTTAGGGTTTAAGGTTTACGGATTAGGGTTTAGGATTTAGGGTTTTAGGTTTTAAGGTTTTCTAATTTAATTATTTATTTATTTATATTTTTTATTTAAATTAAGTAAACTGATAGGTTTAGGTTTATTTAGTTTATTTAGTTTAATTTTTATTTATTTTAGTTTATTTAATTTTTTATTTATTTTTAGGTTTATTTTTATATTTAGTTTAGTTTATTTATTTTTTGTTTAAATTTTTTTAGTCTCTTTTTATGGTTTATGTTTAGGTTTAAGTTCATTTTTTGTTTAGTTTTATTTTAATTTTATTATTTAGGTTTAGGTTTTACATTTTATTTTTAGGTTTAGGTTTAGTTTTTAAAGTTTAGGGTTTAGAGTTTAGGGTTTATGGTTTTAGGGTTTAGGGTTTAAGGTTTTAGGGTTTAGGGTTTAAGGTTTGGGTTTAGGGTTTTGGGTTTAGGATTTAGGGTTTAGTGTTTAGGCTTTAGTGTTTAGGGTTTTTAATGTTTAGGGTTTATGGTTAGTTTAGGGTTTAGGGTTTTAGGGTTTAGGATTTATGGTTTAGGGTTTGGGTTTAGGGTTTTGGGTTTAAGGTTTTTTTATGGTTTGGGGTTTAGGGTTTGGGGTTTGGGGTTTAGGGTTTTTTTATGGTTTGGGGTTTAGGGTTTGGGGTTTAGGGTTTCAGGTTAGGGTTAGGGTTAAGGTTTAGGTTTTAGGGTTTAGTTTAGGTTTGGATTTTTTTATTTAAATTAAGTAAACTGCTAGGTTTAGGTTTATTTATTTAATTTATTATTTATTTTAGTTTATTTTATTTTATTTTATTTATTATTTTATTTTGGTTTATTTTTACTTTTATTTAGTTTAGTTTATTTATTTTTTAGGTTTATTTATTTTAGTTTAGGTTTTCTATTTTAGTTTATTTTTTTGATTTAGGTTTATTTTTTAGTTTAGTTTTATTTTTCTTTTATTTTTAGGTTTAATTTTTTTTTAGGTTTAGTTTTTGGTTTTCATTTTCTTTTTTTAGGTTTAGATTTTAGGTTTTTATTTTAGGTTCATTTTTAGGTTTTATTTTTAATTTAGGTTCAGGTTTATTTTTAATTTATTTTATTTTATTTAGTTTTGGTCTAGGTTTAGGTTTAGGATTAGGTTTTACTTAATTTAGTTTAGTTTATTTTAGTTTAGGTTTATTTTATTTTGTTAATTTTATTTTTATTTTAAGTTTAAGTTTTTTTTAGTGAAGGGTTTAGGCTTTATTTTTTATTTATTTTTAGATTTTATTTTAGTTTTATTTTTTAGGAGGTTTTTTTAGTTTTATTTTATTTTATATTAGGTTCATTTTATTTTTATTTTAGGTTTAGTTTTTATTTTATTAAGATTTTTTATTTTTAAATTTATTTTGTTTTTTAGTTTAGTTTAGGTTTTTATTTACTTTATTTTAGTTTAGTTTTTATTTTTTTTATTTTATTTGATTTTTTGGTTTAGGTTTAGGTTTAGGCTTTAGTTTAGGTTTTTATTTTATTTTTTATTTTATTTAGGTTTAGGTTTATTTATTTATTTTATTTTTAGGTTTTATTAAGTTTAGGTTTAGGTTTTTAGGTTTTTAGGGTTTACGATTTAGTGTTTATGGTTTAAGGTTTAGAGTTTAGGATTTAGGGTTTGGGGATTAGGGTTTAGGGTTGTAGGTTTTAGTGTTTAGGTTTTAGGGTTTAGGCTTATAGGTTTTAGGGTTTAGGGTTTAGGGTTTTGGGGTTATTTTTTGTTGGAAAAACTTTGAATTTTATTATCATAAAAGGAAAAGATACAATGTCCTTAATAGGGGTAAAGCTCAAAGTTCTACTACTTTCAGAGCTACAAGAAACCTAAAGAGCCAAACCCCCATCTAAGTACAATAGAAAAAGAAAGAAAACAAAATAAAAACAAAAGCAAATACAATAGCTAAAAAGCATATGAGAAAAAAGACACAAAATAAGACTATTACAACTAATGAAAGTAGTAAAAGGACTAGTAGAAGCAGCTCTTGATCCCTTTGAGAAAGCAAGATAAACAAGATCCACAACAACAGGTTGAGTTGGAGTATAGCTCATTCCATCTAAAGTTCCAACCGAATTTTGGAAAACACTACAAAGGCAATAATCATAGCTCAAGGGAAAAGGATAAAGTAAACAATTTAGAGAGAGCTGAGAAAGAGAAGGCTTGGGCTCATTTAAGATCATCTCAAGTGCGAACAATACATATGAGCATCCAAACTTCGTGAGAAGTGTTATAGTCATATGTAATGCTACCAATCAGAGAAGATATGAAGAAACATCAATGCCATCATAGCCAGCATACCTGATATAAGCAAACCATCCAAGGAAAAAACCCATAGTGACCCAGGTCCTACACCAAACAAATAGAGAAAGTAGCCAGCCAGCAGCCAACCCACCAACCAAAACCCACAACAGACCAATCACATAAAGCTAGCACCCTAGAAGTTAAAGTAGGATCAGTGGTCAAGCTAAAAAAACCAAGGAGTAATTCCACCAAAGCCACCACCAAAAGGAAGAGAAACACCAAAAAGGAGCAGTCTGCATGAATTGGGGTAACAACACAAACGAACAAAATAGCCCCAAAGGCATAACAACAACCCTTGATCTAGAGCAATAATAATCAAAAACTAAGGGAAAAACCTCCACCCAAATAGCAAAATAGTAGAAGCTATAGAGAGACCAAGAGGACATCCAAAAATTACCATCAAAACCTCCACCAAGGTAGCAGGAAAAATAGCAAATCCAGCACCACCAACAAAGACACAAATATGGGGAAACAAGGAGAGCAAAATAAACCAGAGGGATTCAATACTAATAGCCAATCTAAATCCCAAGACACCAAGCCAAGGCACAAGCATCCAAGGCAAGACAACATCCAATGCCAAGACACCGAGAGAGCCAACCAGCCTCAAAAAAAACCACCAATCCAGAGGAGTACTGCCAAGAAACCAAGAGGCATAGATAAAAAAATAGCCATAACCATCTCCTCTAGTAAAACCTAGCCAAGAAAAAAAAACCACAAAGTGCTCTCATACCAATCAACAAAGAAAAAACAACAAAAAAGAAAACACCAACCCAAACCAGAAAACAACCAAAAAAGAATTGAAAAAAACCAAACCTAAGCAAATTCTGAAGAGACCAATAGTCCACCCAACAACCAAACACAGAAGTTACAATTCAGAAGGAGCAACTAGCTAAAACAAGATGTTAACCCAATACAAAGCACAAAATAGATGGAAAGAACAATCAGCATACCACAACCACCTGGAGATCTCCAAAAAACCAAGAAACAAAATTGGTAGTCACTTAGCCGATAAAAACCACAAGATAAAATGCCAAAGAGAACCACCCAACCACAAGCGAACGAGGAAAGGAACAAGGCCAGAGGCAAACAAATCCCCTTCCAAACCCTAAAGAAGATAATCCACAAAAGAGAAAATGGAGGAACAACTAGAAAAGCTACCTCTAATCCACAAGGCGAGGGAAAACCAACCGCCAGAAGCCCCAAGAGAAACCAGAAAGGAGAACAACAACCACCAAAAAAGCCCAAAACTAAGCCAAACTAGAAGAGACCAACAAGTAGTAAAAAAATGACCACCCAAAATAGTCGATGGAAGAAGCAAATTGCAAAGATCCAGAACCAACCATATAGCACCAAAAATCCAATTCAAATAAGGTAATACCAAAAACCCGAGGCAAACCCAACATCAATTAGTATGGGTAGGACAAAATCAGAACAACCATAACTCAACAGAGACCCCAAAACATCACTAGTGTGTGACAAAAGAAGCATAAGCATAAAGAAAACCACCAATAGAGGATAGGAAAACTAATTAAAATAACACCACTATGACCCAAATAAGGGTCATCAAGTATATAATGGGGTAAAGAGGAAGGGGTTTAAGTTTTGAAATAAACTAAAACCAATAGCAACTTTCATATAAAGTGAGATTGACCAGACCCTAAAGAAAATAGCAAAACCAATTCTGCTAAGGGCACAAAAAAACCAACCAAAAAATAGAGAATAAAACCACCATAGTAATATGATCAACAAAATAACCAAAAGTTAAAATAGGTAAGGTAGAAGTGTTATCCAGATTGACCAGACCATGCGGATGCTTAAGTAAGCTATGGTTATCAAATAAAGTGAGCTCATTTAATTCAGCTCCCAAATTAGCCAGGAAATCTGCACAAGCATTACCTTCACAAAGAATGTGAGAAATTTTGTAGCAAACTTGAGAAAGAACCCTATTAGTGTGATTAAGAAGATAAAATAAGTTAGCATTCCCATTTTATTAGTATTGAGCATATCAAGTAAAAAAGCATCAACTTCAATCCTCATATTAAAGATGTTTTGCTTAAACAAATATCATTAGCTTTATTAATAGCCATGAGCTCAAAGATAAATAAGAACAAGCTTTGAGGGGTAGGCAAAAGCACAAATGACAGTACCTTTATAATCCCTAAGAATTCCACCACAACCATATTTATTAGGGAAAACAAAACCATTAGTCTTGATCTTAATAAAAGTTTCTTTAGGCTTAATCCAATGTATAATCCTAATACTCTTGTAGGAAGGGTCATCATGCAAAGTGATACCCAATTTCTCACACAAATTTATCACCTCTAAATTGAAGATTACTAATTAAATTTGCATTAAACAAAGCATGAATTTTTCTTTAGTTCTAGCAAGGATCCTTTATGGTTCATAGGAATGCCTCGATATTTAGCATCATTTATCCATCCAAATGAACCAAATAAGGGTAATAGAAATTAAAACTTTCATATGACCTTTCACGCTTTTATGGAAACAAACTTCAAGAAGTTGATATAATGAAAGAGAGCCATGAAAATAGTTAGTGTTAAATAAATCATCATACCATATCCAAAGTTTAAAGCATTAACCATTGACAAAAAACATGATTAACATTTTCAATATGATATAAACAATTGCACTTAGAAGGTAAATAAAACCCTTGCCAAAAGAAAAGAATCTAGAATGAAGTCATTCAAAATCCTCCAAGCTAAAATAGAATAAGAAATGGAAATGATATTGTTCCAAAGTTTAATGAAAACATTAGAGGTTTTGTTTATTTCTAATAAATTTCCAAACCTCTTAAGAACAAAATCACCATTGTAAGAGAGCTTGAAAAGAATTTGATAGGTTTATTAGAAAAGATAGATGTTGCAAAACTTGTCAAAAATAGAAATAGAATGTAGTTCTCAAGTTTATTTTCATTCCAATTGTTATTAAGCCAAAAGAGTTAACTTTGATAGCAGAGAGAGTGTGTAGATCAAAGGGAGTCAAAAGAGCCATTGCCAATCCAATTATCTTGCCAAAAGAAAGAAGAGCCCAATGAATACCCCAAGATATTAATGATTCAACAACCCATTTAATGGAGCAAAGCCTTTTCCAAACTAGAGAGTCACCAACTTTATAAGCATAGATAGAGGGTGTTTACCTTAACAATATTTTTCCATCATAAAATTAGCCCAAAGGCTATCATTCTTTTTAAAATTCCACCAAAGCATATGAGAGAAGGCAATCATAGCTTCATGAATAAGTTTGCAAACAAGACCACCTTCACCCAAAGGACAACAACATTTATGCTAGGATGTCCAATGCATTCTTTTAATAGAATTATTGGATCCCAAATAAAATTTATTAAGTAAGCGTTCAATTATGATAAGAGTAGAATTAGTGGGAATAATAGTTTGAATCAAATAAAGAGGCATAGAATTAAGAGTGCTTTTAAGAATAGTGAGCCGCACCAAAGGAAAGTAAATGGAATTCCCAAACAAAATTTTTTTTTAAAATTTTTTGAATTAACTCATAAAAATATGGGATCATTTTGGACCTTAAAATAGAGCACCAAGTACTTAAGAGGTAAGTGTTGATGTTTAAAATTAGTGATATGGTGGATTTGATTGATTTTATTATTAGAGATACTTGAAGAAATAATAAAACAACTTTTGTTATCATTGATAGAAAGACCACTTTCTACCAAATTTATTTTAAAAAAATCTTGAGGTTCTTAATATGTTGAATAGAAGCATTGCAAAAAAGTAATGAAAACATCTACAAAGCTTAAGTGGAAATAGAAGACCACCAAGAGTTTTGTAGTACATACTAGATTGTTTAAAAATAACTCATTGATGCTCTAGATAAGTACTCAAAGAATAATAAATAAAGATGGAGATAAAGGATCCCTTGTCTTAAGCCATGGGAAGTTAAGAAGCCCAAAGCTTTCCCATTAAGCAAAATAGAAAACTAGGCATTATTAATACAAGTTTTAATAAAAAAGTAAATTTATCAAAAACCCAAATAAATTCATAATATGGAAAAGGAAATCCCAAGAGATATTATCAAAAGCTTTGGTAATATCTAATTTGGAAAGAACATTTCAACCTCTAGTCTTAGCATGTAAGTCATGAATTAATTCCTCAAGTAAAATTTTATTTAAATAGATCTACCTCTAACAAAACTAGTTTTGAGAGAGATAATCTTATGAAGTAAAAGACTAAGCTGATGGCAAGAATTTTGGAAATCAGCTTATTGAAGAAGGTGCAAAGACTAATAGGTCTAAGATTACCCAATAGTCCGATTATCTTTCTTGGGTATGAGAATATAAGTGCTAGAAAATATCTATGAAAAGGATTACTATTAAAAATAATCAACCACAATGTCAATCAAATCATTTTAATAATAAACCAATTTTGAAAAATTGAGTAGTGAAATCTCCTACCAATAGAATCGTGTTCATGCTATTAAGAACTTTAAAAATTTCATCTTCATTAGTACAAGAAGTAAATCATTTCATGCTAATAATAGAAGGAATCAAGTGATTTAGAAATAGATTCATAAGAGAAACTCTTATTAAGCATATTTCTAAAGTAATTAATAATCAAACCTTAATATCATTATTCTCCATAATCCATTCTCCATTGCCATCTTTAATTTTTATTAATATTATTTAAAGCTCGCTTTTTAATAACTAAAACATGGAAATACCTAGTATTCCTATCACAATCTGCAATATGTTTACTACTAGCTTTTGAACCCCAATAAGTCTCTCCATATTTTGAAAATTAATAAGTTTATCTTTCACCTCAAGTCCTTAATCTAGAAGGATCATAATAGAGACCTCAAGATCACAAACCAATTTTTTCCATATCTTTGATATTAGTAAAAAGGTTATTATAGCAATGCTTGTTCCACCAACCCAGATTTTGCTTAAGTCATTTAAGCTTAAACCAAAGTCTATTCATCCACATAATTGAATTATCAAGATGTAAAGGAGCTTTCCAATTATTAGCCACAACATTAAAAAATTAATATGCTGAATCCACATGTTCTGAAATCTAAAAGGAGAGAAATTTTTTAATCCATTATAATTATCTTTACTAGAAACCAAAAGAGGAGCATGATGACAAGGTTCTTGATGATAAGTAATATGCCATTGAGTAATCTAATGAGTATTAAAAGAATCGATCCAACCTTTGTCAATGTCTAGAGTTTTACCAAGTATAATTACAACCTTTAAAACCAATTTCAATCAAATTATAATCAAGGATTGTATTAGAAAATTTTTCCATGTAATGAATATTAGGAGAGCAACCACCACTTTGTTCAGAAGTGAATAAAATAGCGTTGAAATCACCACCAACAAACCAAGGTTTATTGATAGAGGTAGTAAAATTCCTCAAATTATCCCAAAAAAGATTTCTACCAGATCTAAGCCCAAAACACAATAATCACTATAAGAGATTTAATCATTGACCACTTTTTGAAAATCATCAAGAATAGAAACCTCTACAAAGTTATTCCAAAAATGCTAAATCATATTACTGACATTAGAGAAAAATTTATTGAAACCGATCATTCTAGCAACATGGTTAATTTTGTTAGCATGAATAAGAGGCTCTAGAAAAAATAAGTAAAGAAATATTATGTATACGATAAAGATTTCTAATACGGTTATGAATAGAGAGGGTACTGATCCCTCTAACATTCCAAATAATAAAATTAAACATAAAGAAATAAAATGGGGTTAAGAAAAGGTTAATTAAGAGAGGAGAGGGAGGCCGTAGCCGATCTAGTGTTTCTTGGCAATTTGGGAGGGAATTATTTACATTTTTTCTCTTTTTAACATGATAAGTTTGAAAACAATTTTTTCCCATATAATCATCATCTGAGAAGGATTTAGCAACATTAGTCATAGATTTAAAAGAAATCTTCTGATTAGAAATAAGTTCTCCATCTTCCAAGACATTAGAATTTATTAAAGCCAAATAAGCATCGAATAGCAAGAGAGAGAGCATAAGATTTATTAAAAGGCAAGTGTGAACACCAAGCCCTTCCTTTCATGACCCAAATTATTAGACAAAGCCAAATATTTTTGAGAATTTAAATCATCTTGAATCGAAAATTGAATTTTTTTTTGATTATCATGAGGTATTAAAGCAATATTATCCATTGAATTTGAATGATGCATAACATTAATATCCTCATTTATATTATAAATCAAAGCTTTGTTTTCATTAATCAAAGTCAGCAAGAATGCATGGATTGAATCGGGGGAAATAGAATCATCATCCAAAAGTTTAGAAAAAATTATTATTGCTCACATTAGAAGCCTTCAATTGCACAAAAGAAGTAAGAGGTAAAATATCCTTATTAAGAACATTCAAAAATTCCTTTTTTTTCTGATGTATCTATTTGATATTTAATAGTGATCGACCTAGGTTTAGGAATAGAAGTTTCTTTAGTAGGGATTTTATAGGTGAGGATGAAGAATGAAGCATTCAAACTTATCATACCCATGGATTTTATGGTGAGAACAAATGATGGAAATTTTCAAATTCAATTCTTTTGCATATAACTTTTTCATATACCAGATTTCGGTGTTTCTTGGTAATGCCAATTCAACAAGGATTCTAGCCACAAGGATAAGATTTTATAGACATTGTCCGTCAATTTACAATGGTACCAAATAAAGCACCCAAAAAAAAGGAATTGATGGTTAATGAAATGAATTTTCATATTGGGAGAGAAATCTAAACGGAATGTCTTTGAATGATTAAAAGCAGAAAGCCAAGATAGTTGATGCCATAGCAAGATCCAAAGGATCTTTAGTTTTCCCCAATGAATCATTGGGGAAGAAGCCCAGTTTTACTCCAAACAAAAAACATGAAATAGGCTGACCATCAATTCAAGAAAATCTAATGAGAATCACAAAATAGCCAAGTAAAGCCAAAAAAAAAAGAGGGGAATGGGAAATTTAGAGCACTTGGATGAGGGCTTGCTGGTTTTTTGGTTTTGTTAGTTTAGTATTTAGTTTAGTTTGGGTTTCAGGTTTAGTTTAGGTTTAGGTTTTTTAGGTTTAGTTTAGGATTAGGTTTTAGGTTTAGGTTTAGGGTTTAGGTTTAGGTTTAGGTTTATAGATTTAGGGCTCAGTGGTTGCTCAGTAGGGCTCATCATAGTTTGGGGTACAGTTTTAGGCCTGGTTGGCCAGTTTAGCCCAGTTTATCAGGTGGCCCAGTTGGGCCTTTTGGCCCAGTTGCCTGCCCAGTAAGCCTGCTTGGGCCTGAGTGGCCTAGGCACAGCCTGGGCCCAGTCAGGGCCCAGTTTAGGCCCATGCTCAGGTCCAGGCCCAGGGCCCAGGCCTAGCAGAGGGTTTAGCCCAGGCCTTAGTCAGCCTGTAGCCCATCAGGTTCAGCTCAGGCCTCAGGGCCCAGGCCCAGGGCTATAGGATCACTAGCTCAGGGCCTTAGGGCCCAGGGCCCATTGAGGCCCAGAGGTGCCTGGGCTCAGATCCAGGCCCAGCTCAGGCCCAATCAGCCTGTTCAGAGCTCAGGCTCAGCTCAGGGCCAGCTCAGTTTAGGTTCAGAATGGCTAGGCTCAGGCCTAGGGCTCAGTTAGCCAGGGTTAGCTCAGGCTTATGTTTTATTAGCCTAGGGCTCAGTTTTAGCTCAGCCTAGGTTCAGCTCAGTTTGTGGTTTTAGAGCTTGGAGCTCAGTTTCAGTAGGTTTTCACACCCACATCCCAGATCTTACTCATAAGCAACTTACTTAATAGATAGGATCTGGTGAGGCATGCAGTGTATATTGCCTGAGATTTAGGATTTAAGTTTAGGGTCTTGTGTTTTATGGTTTAGGGTTTAGGGTTTATGGTTATAGTTTAGGTTTAGGGTTGTAAGTTTAGGGTTTATTGTTTAAGGTTTAGGGTTTAGGGTTTACTATTTAGAATTTAGAGTTTAGTTTTAGGGTTTAGGGTTTGGTTTGGGGTTTAAAATTTGTAGGTTTTAGGGTTATGTTTAGGTTTGAGTTTAGAGTTTATAGTTTTAGAGTTTTGGTTGGTTTAGGTTTAGTGTTTAGGGTTTTGTGGTGTTTATTTTTAGTTTCATTTTTGTGTGTCTATGTGAGGGGACACCATGCAGATCTGACGATGTACTTATTGAGGTGATCGGGTATGACATCAAGGAATAGTGCACTATCTCAAAAGATAGAAATAACTATCCTACGATGGCCTAATTACCTAATAAGGACACCTAAGGCATGATGGGTCTTCGAATATACTGGAGATTTTTTCCATGCTTTACTTGGAAAAGTAAAGCAGGGTTTTTTTAAACCAGGTTCATTAAGTTCCCTATGAGGCAAGCCCCCATAGTTAATTACATCTTAAGAAAAAATGAATCCTTGAATACTCTCGATTAAAGTGATTGTCTCCAAAGAATTCAAATATAGTATTATCAATAAATTGGTTGTATTTTAGAAGATGCAAGTGGGATGGATCAAAGGGAAGAGTTATTATGACCAAAAGGAGATGAGTAGGGAGTACTCATGATACTAGAAACCTAGTGAAGTCCAATCTATCTATGGTTGGGCTTTATATATTTGAAATTGAGGAGATTTATTTATTTGATTTGAAATTTTATTAGAAATCTAGGACTTATAATTCCACAATATAAGATTGTGGAAATATCTAGGTGAGGATTTATGCTTGTAGCCTGTAAAGAGAAATAGCAACCTTAGATACAAAATCTAGAGAACTTTGGCAAGGGCCAAATCATGACCTAAATCTAAGGTGAAAGTGGGTATATGGTTTACCTACATAAGAGAGAGTAAACCACCTTCTTGGACTTATTATCATTATGGAGTGGACCAACTAACTCCTTTTATGTTTTAAATCCATATAGGCAAGTCATATGTTTTTACGAGATGGCTATGTTATTAATATTTAGAAAAGAGACTAAGTTCTTAAACCCACTCCCTAAGAGACTAGAGCATGGGGTGCATGAATAATGACTTAAATCTAATGCAAATTCTTATCAAATTTTATTTAATTTAGGACAATTTATTTTGACATAGACTATAGGATTTTGTATGCCTAAATGCATGAGAAGTTGATTATGGGCGAAATCAAATGGGAAAGAGGTGTTCTTCCATCATAAGCTCTGAAAGGTTAAGCCCATTCTATCTGGCAAAGATGGAAGCCCTCTCTTAACAAGAGTGAAGATGATTGATTATGCATGATATTAAACATATAACACTAGCTAAGGGGTTTAAATATTTATTATTTTGATTTAATGCCTAGGTTTTTATATAAGATTATGAGTTTTTTGAAAATTTAGTTATGAGTTGTTAATGGGATAGAAAATTTATTTTTATCCTAAGAGCCTAATCGCATCAGCCATACAACAATCACCAATCATAAACTATGAAAGGAATGCTTAATTAATCAAACAATTTTATAAAGCCATGTAAAGAATAAATACCAATGGGGTGGGTTCCGTACATCCCAAAAGTTAGAGTTGTACTCTTATACAACGGATTACATGAGAATAATTACAATTATTGATGAATTTTATGGGGTCTTCATTCTTCATTCTTCTTTCTTTTCTTCATCTTCCATTTCTTCATTTGATTTGCTCTATTTCTTCCTTCTTTTTTGGATTGATTTATTTGGATATGCTTGCTCCAAAGGCATCACATGGTACATAAGACTTGGTCTTATAACCAATGCTCATCCTATTCCCCCATAATACTCATCCTAATCCTAATGCAAAATTATAATAAAAGAAGGAAAGTGAATCTAGGTACACTTGCAAAATAAATGTTAGCTAAACTCACCATACAACCTAAGAAATTATATGAATAATTTGGACTTAGCACCCACACATGGGTAACAAGCCACTATCTAACTAGGGTTAGTCTTTGGGGCTAAGCACATAGCAAAAAAAATATTTATATTTTTATTTAGCACTTAAGCACCCCTGCGAAAGCATGATTAGGCTAATATTACTAACATCAGACTATACATATACCCAAATATCAATCTACAATAATACATCACAAAACAAGCATCATATCCCAACATAAAGCTATAAATGGTGACTTAGTAATGGGCATGAATTAAAGCTTGTGTATATGTCCTAACTAGGCTTTAGAGTTATAATTTGCTAAGTGTGAGGGATTTAATTTATAAAGAGGTTGATTTTTCTTTAAGTGATTTGATTGATTTAAAGATTTTACTTAGTGTTTTATTTTGTTTCGTATGGTCTACGCTTAACAAATGAGTGTTATAAAGAGAAGAAAGAGAGAGACCCTCTATTTCATCCCTACCTTAAGTCACTTATAAATTAAGTTAATTAATCAATTTCCTTTAATGAATAGCATATTATATGTTTTAATTAGTCCTAACTTTAGGTTCTCTGTAAAAAACCTTATTCAATAAGAAAGGCATCTTAAGATTAATTAGAATGAATTACTATAATACATGTTTATTCATTTTATTTCCATCATGCATATCATGCATATGATTAAATCCTACTATACATGCAATTTATATTTTAGCATACTTGAATGATGAATGCAAAGAAGTGTGTTTGAAATTTAATTATTTCATTTGATTGAATTATGAATGCATGCCTTTTTAATAGAAGGAGGGATTTTTAATCCATTTGCTAGATAGACATTCATATGTATAAAAGTTTTAAGTGAGTACATTGCCATTATTCTGCACTAGGGGCGTAAGGTAGATGACCTATTTTGGGCTACTTAAATCCTCACAGCCCTAGTGTATCTAGACTAATATACCACTTTTCTTAGATACATATAGATGTATAAGTAACTACAAAGATTGGAAAAACCCATGGAAAAATTGTATTTGATTTAAATGACTTATGATTCTTATTTATTGGCCACATCACACATACACATGTAAGAGTTTTAAGTTAGTGCGACACCATTGTTCTGCGGGGGCATAAGTATAAGACTACTTAGGGCTACTTAAAGCCTCGATACCAGGGGTGTAATATACCACTTTTCTTGATCTGGTGGTGAATGAAAGGAACCACAAGAAGTCATGCAAGTCATGATTTGATTATATGATTTACATATATGGTATGAAATTCTTCTAAGTATTAGCATTTTAATGCATAGGATTTAGACAAATGTTGTGTGTGCTTTTCAAATGAACTATACATTTGTAATTCTATGTGAATCCATGTAAGATAAAGATAGAGAGCTTCATATTTCATATCTTATATTATAAACACATGTAAACCTATAGATATTTGTAATTAACATCACTTCATTTATTATAATTGATTTATGAGCTTTGAAAATAACTTTTAATTATTTAATAAAGGATAATCACCTATTTTTTAATTTAAATCAACACATTCAATTTGACATAAAAGAAACCATTTCATTTAGTTAATTTTTTAAGAGTATGAAAGCATGATTACACCTGGGAAGTAACATTTAACATGATTGGAAAGAAATAAAGGAACATAAGCACATTATCTCATTCATTCCAATTAATTGCAAAGGACAATCATACTAAATAAAGCCACTTAAAATAAACTAAAGTCCTTTAATGAGATTTCTTAATTTTGAGTTTGATTTCATTTAGGAAATGAAAGATATTTGTTGATCCTAATCCCATTCCTCATGTGTGAGTTAATTTGATTTAATGAAGAAGTATTTAAGTTGATTTTATGGTTTAATTAGGTTAGGGTATGAATTAAGCCAATTAATTAACCCTTACCTACATCACCTTAAGTTAATTAACTAATTAATAATGAGCTAATATGATATGCAACCACTTGGAAAGTAAATTTTCAATGCTCCTAAGAAATGAAAGGGGCCTAATGCAATTGGCTCATGATTAATAGTTAATTAAGCTTAAGGGATCTCACTTAACTACTTTTATAGTTTTCTCATACATGTGAGCTAACCATAATTTCATTACCTCACCCTTTTGATTATTGAACACCCAAAGAGCTACCCAAGATTAAATTTTAGAAATATATTCAATTAAATTAATTAAATTCATTAATTAACTAATTAAATCTTAATCAACCTTAACTAATAAAAATGAGATGGGCTTAGGGAAAGAGTCAAAGAAGGGAGCCTAAGTTTCACTCCTTAAATCCTTACAATTTGTTGATTAAAGTTCGTATCATTTGGATTTTGATTAATCTTGTTAATTAATTAATTAAGGGGTGTTAATTAATTAATAATTTAAGAGGGATTAGAGAATACTTAAAGAAAAGATTGGAAGTGGGAGTCCCAATCCATTTCTCTAGACTTTGCCATCATTAACAGAGGTTAAAAAGCTTAATTGATTGATTAATTTATAATTCATTTGCTTAATTATCACTAATTATATTAAGAAACTTATTAAGCCTTAACCCATTGGTTTCCATAATTAAGCAGCCAATAAAATCCCAAAAAAATAGGGGTGGCAGAGGTCATCCCCCTTAACATGCACAGAAAGTTTGAGATTAATTGGATGGTTAATTAAAGAGTAATTAGACTAATTAAATTTCTAATTAAGCTAAATCCACTACTCAAAATCAATTAATAATAATTTTCTTGGATTTTACTCTAAATTATCTTTAAAATGAACATAAGTTTATATTTTTTTATGGATTTTTCTAGAATTATTTATGAATTTAGGAAGTTTTAGGATTAAAAACTAGTTAATTAGCCCTAATTAGAGCCTTAATCCCATCACATGCATTATACGAGGCACTTTCCATGTGGCATGATGGGATTTGCTATTTAGGTTGTCACATCTAAGTGATGAGTCAGATGGTGCAATGGTAACTCCATGGACTGTCTGATCTAAGATCAAATGACCATGATTAAACTCACAGTTTCAAAGGATTAATCAAAGGTTCAAAGCATGATTAGATCAAGACCGTTCATCCTAATCATGGGGGATGGACATTCCATGATCTATCTCCTCCCAAGCATCAAACAATGGCTACTATCCATCAATCGTCACTCAATCCAAGCTCACCCAAGCTCGGATGGAGATGATAATGATCTCACACCTTCGGGAAAGCACAATAAAAAGATCTAATGGAGGAAATCGCATGACATGAAAAATTCTTTCACGAAAGACCAACCTATTTTCATTCATGGATCTGTTTCACTGGCATACCTCACTGGAGCATATGACTGTTAGTTCCAATGATTGAGAAAGCTTTATTTGGTAGAAATGAAGCTCTGTTGAGCTGCATGAGCTTTGATTTGGTGTAGTTTGCTCGAAAGATAAGGCCACTAGGCATAGGTCCTCAGGCTTGATTGAACTCTACCCTCTGACCATTGAGAAGCTTGGGAAACAATTTGTTCTCACTCGTTTGGCTCCATGGAAGGTATGTGCAAAGTTAATTGCACTTTGGTGTAGGTTTGAGGAAATGAGAATCGAAGGTGGCCTCCCTTATTTTTGTTTTGCATAAAACTGAGAATGGGGATTTTTGGGAGTGTGGGAAAGCTTGGAAATTTCTCTGGGAACTCTCTCCTTGGTTGCTAAAGTTGAATCAAGTGTGAGTGTCTGAGTTCGAGTGAGAATGTGGGGGGAATACCCCTCATTCCTTGGATCGAATCACCATAACTTCTTTGTATTTTTCTTGATCAATTGGCCAAAATTGAGGGTGGTGGAGGTCCTTGGGTGCATGATGTGGCTTAGTTTGGCTGGGTGAGGGTGTGGAGGCCAAAGAAGTGGGAGTTCTGGTTGGTTTGGAAAGCTCCAATGGGGATGGGGAGGTGATTTCACCATGCCATAGATCATGGCCGACCCAACCACCTTTGGGTCAGGTCAACCATGGTCCTAGGTGCCTAAGTGGACCTATGACTGGGTGCCAAGTGGCTAGGGGAGAAAATGACCAAATGATCATGTGTCTTATCTCATGGGATGCCCTAAACCTAAGGACAAAATGGTCATTTGGCTATGGGTTTGGTTTGGGCAGATTTGGGATGCGTTAAAAGTGGGTTAGCCCAATTTCAAGTGGTTTGGAGCTTATTTGATTTGATTTGGCTTGATTTAACCTATTAGGTCAATAGGTTGGGTCAAGTTGACCAATTGGTCAAATTCAAACCAAGGTTGTCAAGTTCAATTAGCTAATTGAAAATGATTATAGGCTTTGGTTTGGTTTAATTGGAATTAATTTGGATTTTGGCTAATTTGACCCTTTAGCTCAATTTGATTAAGAAATGAAGTTGACCAAATTGGTCAAATGTAAATTAAATTAATCATTGGTTTTGGGTCAATGGTTCACTAAATTTTTGGAAATTTGATATTTTTGAGTTTTATTTGATCTGGGTTCTAATCAATTTGGCTAAATTTAATTTCACTGATTAGTTGATCCAATTGATTGATTAAGGATACAATCATCATTTGATGGATCTTAGTCTAATTTGGGTTGAAACTTGATTAAATACTTAGATTGGACCTAAATGATTTTGATCATTTTAAGTTTAATATTGATAAATAGGCTTGATATAGAAATATAAATCCAATTGCAAGTAATTTGGATCCATATGGATTTTAATTCATATGATAATTTCAAGTCAAAAAGGGCTAACTTGGGTTTGATTTGGGTTATCTTGGATTTGGTTTGATAATTATAGTTTGTATTTATGTTTAGATCCATGATTATAGGAATGTTTGAATCATGAGGAAATCCATAAGTTTTGAATTGAATTGGGTATTATTTAGCCAAGTTCAAGAATTTGGCTAAAAGAAAATGAATTTGATTTGATTTGGGTTTCAACCATTTGGAGTTTGGAATTGATTTATGATTTAGAATTTGATTTGAGATTGAATTGTGATTTGAATTTGGTTAAGGCTAAGTCCATAAGATAAAATTAAAGGGCTTAAGAAGGGATTTGGAGTTTGAATTTGATCATGGGTTTGAATCATTTGATAGTTGGATTTGATTCTGGAATTTAGATTTAAATTTGAGATTTGATTTGAAAGAATGAAGCAAAGATTTGGTTTGGGCTATAGGGTAGGCAAGTTCTCCTAAATCTGTAAGGAATAACCTACCCCTATGGCTAACTCTTCTATGTCTCTAGGGTTAGGTTAAGTGTTCACCTAATCACTACAAGTGTCTTAAGATTGTGGAACTCTTTGTGTCTATGATAGTCCTAGATCTATGATAAGGATGTTGAAAACTCACTCCAAAAGTGAGGTCAACAGGTTTATGGTTTAGGGTTTTGTGTTTAGGGTTTATGGTTTAGTGTTTAGGGTTTATGGTTTTAGGGTTTAGGGTTTAGGTTTTAGATTTAGGGTTTAGGTTTTAGTTTAGGGTTTAGGGCTTAAGGTTTTTTTTAACAGAGAACAAATTCATATTAAACATTTATTCTTTTTGATTTTACCAACCAAGTGGCTCACCAAGTTTTCTGAGACACAAGCGATGACATAGATAAAAAATGAGCACGCATAGAGTAAATCAAAAACCCTAGATAACTAGAACTATCTCTACTATAAAGACAGTTCCATAAGCAGCATATCAGATCGACCATTCTTTAGTTTCTCCACTTCCCATCGGAACCACCACCACCTCTTGAGCAGCAGGATCCACCATCATATTCTTGATCTGTCCCTCCATGACCACCATCATTGAAACCTCTGTCGCTCCTCTCACCTCCATAACCACCACTACTCCAACCAACACCTCCATATCCACCAGCATCTCTAGATTCCCCACCACGACTGCGATAACCGCCACCTCCACCATCACCTACATCGCCAAATCTAGACTAAGCCTAGTTGACGCTGATGTTCCTACCATCAAGGTTCTTCCCATTATTAGGGTTTAGGTTTAGGTTTAGGTTTAATTGGTTTTAGGGTTTAGGTTATTTTTTTATATATTTAGCTTCTTTAGGATTTAGTTTAGGGTTTAGGATTTAAGGTTTAGGGTTTATGGTTTAGGGTTTAAGGTTTAGGGTTTTAGGGTTTAAGATTTAGGGTTAGGGTATCAGGATTAAGGTTTAGGGTTCAAGGACTAGTGTTTAGTGTTTAGGCTTTAAGGTTTAGGATTTTTAGGGTTTATGGTTTAGGGTTAGTTTAGGGTTTAGGGTTTAGGGTTTGGGGTTTTAGGTTTAGGGAGGTTTGTGGGGTTTAGCATGGGTTTGGGTTTCGTTAGGGTTTAGGTTTTAGGGTTTAAGGATTAGGATTTAGGGTTTAGGGTTTAGAGTTTTATTTATTTATTTATTTTATTTTTTAAATTAAGTAAACCGACAATTTTAGGTTTATTTAGTTTATTTTTTATTTATTTTAGTTTACTTTATTTTTTTCTTTTTTAGGTTCAATTTTATTTTTATTTAGTTTAGTTTATTTATTTTAAGTTTATTTATTTTATTTTAGGTTTTTATTTAGTTTATTTTTTTAGGTTTAGGTTTAGTTTTTAATTTAGATTTATTTCTATTTTATTTTATAGGTTTAGGTTTTATTTTTTTTATTTCGTTTAAGTCTGAGTTTTATTTTACATTTTAAGTTTAGGTTTTAGGTTTTATTTTAGGTTTATTTTAAAGTTTATTTTTATTTTAGGTTTAGGTTTTTTAGTTTATTTTATTATTTAGATTATTAGGTTTAGGTTTAGTTTATTTTAGGTATAATATTTATTTCTTTAGTATTTATTTTAGTTTAGGTTTAGGTTTATCTTTTATTTTAGGTTTATGATTTTTAGTTTAGGGTTTAGGTTTTATTTTTTTATTAATTTTAGGTTTAGATTTTTATTTAGTTTTTATTTTATTTTATTTTAGGTTTATTTTATTTTTATTTTAGGTGTAGTTTTTGTTTTATTTAAGTTTTTTTATTTTTTTTAGTTTAGTTTAGTTTTTTATTTCTTTTATTTTAGTTTTATTTTTATTTTTTATTTTATTTTCTTTTTAGGTTTAGGTTTAGGCTTTAGTTTAAGCTTTTATTTTATTTTATTTTAGTTTAGCTTTTTAGGGATTAGGGTTTAGGGTTTAGAGTTTAGGGTTTTACGATTTAGGGTTTTGGGTTTTGGGTTTTTAGGGTTTAGGGTTTAGGGTTTATGGTTTAGGTTTAGGTGGGTTCAGGTTTTAGTTTAGGGTTTAGGGTTTTAGTTTTTTTTTTTTAATTTTTAAAAGAGAACAATTCTGATTCAACATTTCTTCTTTTTGATTTCATCAACCAAGTAACACATCAAGTTTTCTAAGACACAAATGATAGCATAGATAAAAAATGAGCATGCATAGAACAAATCAAAAACCCTAAATAACTAGAACCGTCTCTACTATAAAGACACAATTCAATAAGAAGCATATCGGATTGATCGTTCTTCAGTTTCTCTAGTTCCCATCAGAACCACCCTGACCTCTTGATTAGTAGGATCCACCATCATATCCCTGATCTCTCCTTCCAACACCACCATGACTGTAACCTTGTCACTCCTCTTATCTTTATAATCACCATTGCTCCGACCAACACCTCCATATCCACCAGCACCTCAAAATTCCCCACTACCACTATGATAACCATTGCCTACACCGTTCCCTCCATCGCCAGATCTAGACAGAGCTTGATTGATGGTGATGTTCCTGCCATCAAAGTTCTGCCCATTCTTAGGGTTTAGGTTTTTTTTAATTTAATTAGTTACTTTATTTTTTGGGTTTAGGGTTTTGGGTTTACGGTTTAGGGATTAGGGTTAGGATTTAGTGGTTATGGTTTAAGTTTTAGGGTTTTAGGATTTATGCTTTTAAGGATTAGGTTTAGGGTTTAGTTTTAGGGTTTAGAGTTAGGGTTTGAGTGTGGCAGGTTATGGTTTTTATGATTTAGGGTTTAGAGTTTAGGTTTAGGGTTTTGTGGCTCAGGGTTTGGGTTTGGTTTAGAGTTTAGGGTCAGTTTGTGGTCAGGGCCTAGTGGTAGGCTTAGGGGCCCAGGTTAGTAAGTGTGGTGGCTCAGGGCCCATAGTTTTGTGCCTGGCTAGAGTTTAGGTGTGGCTAGGGTTTTAGATTTAGGCCTGTGGTAGGGTTTTAAGATTTAGGATTTAGTGGTAGGCCCAGGGTTTAGAGAGTTTAGGGTGGTGGATTTAGGAGGCTTAGGGCCTGGGGTTTATAGTTTAGGGTTTAGTGGTATTTTTTTAAAATAAACCATGCAAACCCAGTAAGTAGGTTTATTTAGTTTATTTTTATTTTATTTATTTTAGCTTATTTTATTTTTTTTTTATTTAAGTTTTATTTTATTTATTTTGGTTAATTTATATTAGGTTTATTTATTTTTAGGGTTTTTATTTTGTTTATTTTTAGTTTAGGTTTAGTTTATGTTAATTTTGTTTATTTTTAATTTTATTTTATTTTAGGTTTAGGTTTATTTATTATTATTAGTGGTTTAGGTTTTATTTTATTTTTTTAGTTTAGTTTTATTATTATTTTTTTATTTAGGTTTTATACAAGATAGTTAGGTTTATTTTAGTTTATTTTATTTTATTTAGTTTAGTTTAGGTTTAGGTCTCATTTATTTTAGTTTAGTTTATTTTAGTTTAGGTTTACATTTATTTTATTTTGTTTATTTTATTTGGTTTAGGTTTTAGTTTAGGTTTAGAGTTATTTTATTTATTTTATGTTTATCTAGGTTTAGGTTTATTTTATTAGTTTTATATATTTTATTTATTTATTTTATTAAGTTTTTGATTTATTTTATTTTAGTTTAGTTTTATTTATCTATTTAGGTTTAGGGTTTATGTTTAATTTGGTTTTAGTTTATTTTATTATAGGTTTAGGTAGGATTTAGGTTTAGGGTGGGTATGGTCCGTGGATGATGTGGTGGTTAGGGTTTAGGGCCTGTGGAGTGCCTAGGGTTTAGGGTCAGGTTTAGGTCAGGTTTAGGATGCCTGGGTAAGAGTCCAGTGGATTTATGGCTCAGTCTCCATCAGTAGGTGTGGCTCAGGGTTACAGTTAGGTTTAGCAATTAGGTTAAGGTTTTTTTATTTCTTACCTTTAAATTAAGCAAAACAGGTTTTAGTTTTATTTTTTTTATTTATTTTATTTTATTTTATTTTATTTTTTTTAGGTTTATTTTATTTTATTTCATTTAGTTTATTTATTATCTAGGTTTTATTTTAGTATATTTTAAGTTCGGTTTAGTTTTAGTTTTATTTTATTTCATTTTCTAGTTTATGGTTTTTAGATTTTTATTTCTTTTTATTTTATTTTATTAGTTTTAAGATCTTTCTGAGTTTTTAGGTTTTAGGGTTTGGCCTAGGGTTTGGTTAGGGTTTAGGGTTTGGGTTTAGGTTTAGGGTTTAGGGTTTAAATTTTAGGATTTTATGGTTTAGGATTTAGAGTTTAGGTCAGGTTTAGGGTTTAGTTAGTTTTAAGGTTTAGTAGGGTTTAAGTTTTTATTTTATTTATTTTATTTTTTTTACTTAAGTAAACTAGTAGGTTTAGGTTTATTAAGTTAATTTTTTAAATTTTTATTTAGATTTATTTTTATTTTTACTTAGTTTAGTTCAGGTTTTTTATTTTAGTTTATTTTTAGGTTTAGGTTTATTTTAGTTTTTATTTTATTTTTATTTTCAAGTTTAGGTTTAGGTTTTATTTTATTATTTTAGGTTTAAGTTTTAGGTTTTGATTTTAAGTTTATTTTGGGTTTTATTTTTAGTTTATGGTTTAGGGTTTTAAAAAATAAGTAAACTAGGGTTTAGTTTATTTAGTTTATTTTATTTATTTTATTTTTTTATTTTTTATTTTTATTTAGGTTTATTTTCTTTTATTTTGGTGTATTTTATTTATATTATGTTTATTTATTTTAGTTTAAGTTTTGTTTTATTTTAGTATTTTTAGGTTTAGGTTTAAGTTTAGTTTATCTTTAGTTTAATTATTATTTTATTTTATTTAGATTTTATTTTATTATAGGTTTAGGTTTTTTTTTTTTTTTTTTAGGTTTAGGTTTTAGGTTATTTTATTTTTTTTTTTTAGATCTTCTTTATAGGCTTAGTTTATTTTAGTTTATTTAGGTTTAGTTTTGTTATTTTTTATTTATTTTAGGTTTGATTATTAGTTTCATTTTATGTTTGCTTTTGTTATTTTTATTTTATTTTATATTGATTTATTTTATTTTTATTTTAAGTTTAGTTTTTATTATTTAGGTTATTTATTTTATTTATTTTAGTTTTATTTATTTATTAGTTTTATTTTTATTTTATATTTTATTATTAGTTTGGTTTAGATTTTAGTTTTAATTTTTTTTATTTTCCATTTTTGCCTAAGTTTGTGGTTTTTTGGTAGGCTTTTGGGTTAGGGCTCAGGGTTGTGGTAGGATTTATGGTTTTTTAGCTTTATGGTCCTGGGGTTTAGGGTTTAGTGTTTGGCCTGTTTTGTGCCTAGGGTAAGTTTTAGTTAAGGGTCAGTGGCTGGTAAAGTTTAGGTTTTATTTTTTTAAGAGTTGGGTTAGGTTCATGGCTCAGGGTCCCAGGGTTGGTTTGTTCAGGGTTTAGGGGTTTAGGGTTTGGGTTTTAGGGTTTTAGGGTTTAGGCTCAGTGGGCCTGGTTTAGGTTTATTTTGGTAGGGTTGTGGTAAGGTGGGGTAGGATCAGGTTTTATTTTATTTATTTATTTAAATTATGCAAAATGGCAGTTTAGGTTTATTTTGTTTTTTTATTTATTTTAGTTTATTTTATTTTTATTTTATTTTTATTTAGTTTTTTTTATTTATTTACCTTTGGTTTGTATTTTAGTTCATTTTTAGGTTTGTGTTTAGTTTATTTTTTAGTTTAGCTTTATTATCATTATATTTTTTAGGTTTAGGTTTTAGGTTTTTATTTTTGGGTTACTTTTAGGTTTTATTTTTTAGTTTAGGTTTAGGTTTATTTTTAGTTTATTTTATTTTATTTAGTTTTGGTTTAGGTTTAGGGTTCATTTAGTTTATTGAGTAGATTAGTTTATTTTATTTTATTTTAGGTTTAGGTTTTTTTAGTTTTAGGTTTTTTAGGTTTATTTTAGGTTTAGGTTTTATTTAGTTTTATTTTATTTTATTTTAGGTTTATTATATTTTATTTTGATTTAATTTTTATTTTATTTAGGTTTTTTTTTATTTTTAATTTAGTTTAAGTTTTATTTATTTTATTAGTTTAGTTTTATTTTTTTATTTTTTTTTAGGTTTAGGTTTAGGTTTAGGTTTTAGTTTATGATTTTATTTTATTTTTTTGGTTTAGTTTTATTTATTTATTTTCTTTTAGATTTATTTTAGTTTAGTGCTTTTTATTTTAGGGTTTAGGGTTTAGGGTTAGTTTAAGGTTTAGAGTTTAGGGTTTAAGGTTTGGGTTTTAGGGTTTAGGATTTTTTATTTTTTTTGATAAAACCCATAGCAGGGGGGAAATTTCATTGCCACAAAGGAGTTCAAAAGTCCTTAAGAGGGGAAAATCCTCAAAATTAATGCTCCAAGAGCTACAATCAACCTAGAGAGAAAATTCCCTAAACTATTACAATAAGATGCAAGAAAGAAAATAAGACCTAAGAAAAGGAGCAACAAAATAAAAGCAAAAAAGAAACATCCAATAACCATAAATAGAATAGCAGGAGAGGGAGAGCTTTAGAAGCCACAAGCTGAAGCCGACACCTGCAAAGAAAAGAAGAAAGACCTACAGAAAGGAAAGCAAGAAAAAGATCAAGGAAGAAAAAAAAGGAAGTGATGAAGAGTGAAAGGAAGGTTCAGTTCAAGATAGAAAAAGCAACCAAATTTTGTGACACAAACCTGTAAGAAGGGTTACAATCACAAAAAAAGGCTACCAACCAATGGGGAAAAAGGAACATCCCAGCCATCATTGCTAACAAACCTCATAGAAATGCACTAGACCAGGCAGTAAAGTCAGCCAAGAATAATGGATAGCAACCACCATCATAGAAGGAGAAATTGAATTTAAGTAATTATGACATAAGGCAAACTAGCTTTATCTAAGTTAGAAAAGCCTCTTTATTGGTTTGGAATATTATCATTGGAAAATACAGTAAAATAAAAAAGATTACACCCCAAGCCAACAAAAAAAATCATCACTAGCATTACCTTCTCTCAAAATATGAGTCATCTTAAAAGACAATTTTAAAATAATAGCTTTAATATTCCTAAGTAGAAAAATTGAGCATTACCCTTGTGATTTGAGTTGATCATAGTAACAACCATCTCAAAGATCGATTCTAACCAAAATGGAAAGAAAATTCTTCTCCAAATAAAGCTTAAGAGCTTGATAAATAACCATTAGTTCAGCCATAATAATAGAAGTAGTAGAGAGAGGAGTGGAGAAAGCCAAGATAATACTCCCAAGATTATTACTAAAAATACCACCATCGCTAGATTTGTCAAGTGCAAAAGCCAAGATAATACTCTTAAGATTATTATGAAAAATACCAAACACAGTAGCAGAAGTTACAATTCAGTAAAGGTAGCAACTAGCTAAAACAATATGTTAACCCAATACAAAGCACAAAATAGATGGAAAGAACAACAGCAGGCATACCCACAAGCCACCTGGAGATCTCCAAAAAGACCAAGAAACAAAATTGGTAGTCACTTAGCTAGATAAAAAACCACAGTATAAAATGCCAAAGAGAACCACCCAACCACAAGCAGAAAATCAGCGAGGAAAGGAACAAGGCCAGAGGCAAACAAAGCCCCTTCCAAACCCTAAAGAGATAATCACCACAAAAGAGAAAATAGAGGGCAACAACAAAAAAAGCTACCTCTAATCCATAAGAGGGAAAACCAACCAGAAGCCCCAAAGAGAAACCAGGAAAGGAGAATAGCAACCACCAAAAAGACCAAAACTAAGCCAAAATAGAAGAGACCAACAACAGCCATGAAAAAATGACCACCCAAAATAGTCAGGTAGATCGAAGAAGAAAAATTGCAGCATCCAGCAGAACCAACCATAGCAGCCAAAAAACTGATTCAAATAAGGTAACAGCCAGCCAAAACCTGAGGCAAACCCAACATCAATTAGTATAAGGGGTAGGCCAAAATCAGGAACAACCATAACTCAATAGGAGACCCCCAAAACATCACTAGTGGACAAAAGAAGCATAAGTATATAGAAAGAAAACCACCAATCCTAGAGGATAGGAAAACTAATTAAAAATAACACCACTATGACCCAAATAAGGGTCAGTCAAGTATACAATGGGGTAAAGAGGAAGGGGTTTAAGTTTTGAAATAAACTAAAACCAACAAGGCAACTTTCATATAAAGTGAGATTGACCAGGACCCTAAAGAAAAATAGCAAAACCAATTCTTGCTAAGGGAAGCAAAAAAAAAACCAACCAAAAAATAGAAATAAAACCACCATAGTAATATGATCAACAAAATAAGTTAAAATGAGGTAAGGAGCCTAGTGTTATCCAGATTGACCGACTACGCGATGCTTAAGTAAGCTATGGTTATCAAATAAAGTGAGCTCATTTAATTCAGCTCCCAAATTAGCCGTGAAATCAAGACAAGCATTACCTTCACAAAGAATGTGAGAAATTTTATATCAAACTTGAGAAAGAACCCTATTAATGTGATTAAGAAGATAAAAATAAGTTAGCATTCCCATTTTATTAGTATCATATATCAAAAAAAGAGCATCAACTTCAATCCTCATATTAAAGATGTTTTTGCTTAAACAAATATCATTAGCTTTATTAATAGCCATGAGCTCAGCATAAATAATAGAACAAGCTTTGAGGGGTAGGCAAAAGCACAAATGACAGTACCTTTATAATCCCTAAGAATTCCACCACAACCATATTTATTAGGGGAAACAAAACCATTAGTATTGATCTTAATAAAATTTTCTTTAGGCTTAATCCAATGTATAATCCTAATACTCTTGTAGGAAGGGTCATCATGCAAAGTGATACCCAATTTCTCAGCCACAAATTTATCACCTCTAAATTGAAGATTACTAATTAAATTTGCATTAAACAAAGCATGAATTTTTCTTTAGTTCTAGCAAGGATCCTTTTATGGTTCATAGGAATGCCTCGATATTTAGCATCATTTATATCCATCCAAATGAACCAAATAAGGGTAATAGAAATTAAAACTTTCATATGACCTTTCAAAGTTTTATGGAAACAAACTTCAAGAAGTTGATATAATGAAAGAGAGCCATGAAAATAGTTAGTGTTAAATAAATCATCATACCATATCCAAAGTTTGGAAGTAATAGCACCATTGACAAAAACATGATTAACATTTTCAATATGATAGCAACAATAGCACTTAGAAGGTAAATAAAACCCTTTAAGCCAAAGCAAAGAATCTATAGGAATGAAGTCATTCAAAATCCTCCAAGCTAAAATAGAATAAAAAATGGAAATGATATTGTTCCAAAGTTTAATGAAAACATTAGAGGTGTTTTGTTTATTTCTAATAAATTTCCAAACCTCTTTAAGAACAAAATCACCATTGTAAGAGAGCTTGAAAAGAATTTGATCAGGTTTATTAGAAAAGATAATGATGTTGCAAAACTTGTCAAAAATAGAAATAGAATGTAGTTCTCAAGTTTGTTTTCATTCCAATTGTTATTAAGCCAAAAAAGAGTTAACTTTGATAGCGCAGAGTGTGTAGATCAAAGGGAGTCAAAAGAGCCATTGCCAATCTAATTGTCTTGCCAAAAGAAAGAAGAGCCCGAATGAATACCCCAAGATATTAATGATTCAACAACCCATTTAATGGAGCAAAGCCTTTTCCAAACTGGAGAGTCACCAACTTTATAAGCATAGATAGGAGGGTGTTTACCTTAACAATATTTTTCCATCATAAAATTAGCCCAAAGGCTATCATTCTTTTTAAAATTCCACCAAAGCATATGAGAGAAGGCAATCATAGCTTCATGAATAAGTTTGCAACAAGACCACCTTCACCCAAAGGACCACAACATATGGATGTCCAATGCATTCTTTTAATAGAATTATTGATCCCAAAAAAAATTTATTAAGTAAGTCAATTATGATAAGAGTAGAATTAGTGGGAATAATAGTTTGAATCAAATAAAGAGGCATAGAATTAAGAGTGCTTTTAAGAATAGTGAGCCTACCACCAAAGGAAAGTAAATGGAATTCCCAAACAAAAATTTTATTTAAAATTTTTTTGAATTAACTCATAAAAAATATGGGATCATTTTGGACCTTAAAATAGAGGAGCACCCTAGTACTTAAGAGGTAAGTGTTGATGTTTAAAATTAGTGATATGAATTTGATCGATTTTATTATTAGAGATACTTGAAGAAATAATAAAACAACTTTTGTTATCATTGATAGAAAGACCACTTTCTACCAAATTTATTTTAAAAAATCTTGAGGTTCTTAATATGTTGAATAGAAGCATTGCAAAAGTAATGAAAACATCTACAAAGCTTAAGTGGGAAATAGAAGACCACCAAGAGTTTTGTAAGACATACTAGATTGTTTAAAAATAACTCATTGATGCTCCTAGATAAGTACTCAACAATAATAATAAATAAAGCAGGAGATAAAGGATTCCCTTGTCTTAAGCCATGGGAAGAAGTTAAGAAGCCCAAAGCTTTCCCATTAAGCAAAATAGAAAACTAGGCATTATTAATACAAGTTTTAATGAAAAAGTAAATTTATTAGAAAACCCAAATAAATTCATAATATGGAAAAGGAAATCCCAAGAGATATTATCAAAAGATTTGGTAATATCTAATTTGGAAAGAACATTTCAACCTCAAGTCTTAGCATCTAAGTCATGAATTAATTCCTCGCAAGTAAAATGTTGTCGAAATAGATCTACCTCTAACAAAACTAGTTTGTTGAGAGAGATAATCTTATGAAGTAAAAGACTAAGTCGATGGAAAGAATTTTGGAAATCGCCTTATTGAAGAAGGTGCAAAGACTAATAGGTCTAAGATTACTCCAATAGTCTGGATTATCTTTCTTGGGTATGAGAGTAATATAAGTGCTAGAAAAATATCTATGAAAAGGATTACTATTAAAAATAATCAACCACAATGTCAATCAAATCATTTTTTAATAATAAACCAATATTTTGAAAAAATTGAGTAGTGAAACCTCCGCACAAATGTAATCCATGTTCATGCTATTAAGAACTTTAAAAATTTCATCTTCATTAGGCACAATAATAAGCAAATCATTGTCATCATTGGTAATAATAGAAGGAATCAAGATTTAGAAATAGCTTCATAAGAGAAACTCTTATTAAGCATATTTCTAAAGTAATTAATAATTGAAACCTTAATATCATTATTCTCCATAATCCATTCTCCATTGCCATCTTTAATTTTATTAATATTATTTAAAGCTCTCTTTTAATAACTAAAGCATGGAAATACCTAGTATTCCTATCACACCGTAATATGTTTACTAGTAGCTTTTGAAGCCAATAAGTCTCCTCCATATTTTGAAAATTAACAAGTTTATCTTTCACCTCACAAGTCCTTAATCTTAGAAGGATTGACATAATAGAGACCTCAAGATCACAAACCAATTTTTCCATATCTTTGATATTAGTAAAAGGTTATTATAACAATGCTTGTTCCACCAACCTGATTTTGCTTAAGTCATTTAAGCTTAAACTAAAGTCTATTCATCCCCATAATCGAATTATCAAGATGTAAAGGAGCTTTCCAATTATTAGCCACAACATTAAAAAAATTAATACGTTGAATCCACATGTTCTGAAATCTAAAAGGAGAGAAATTTTTTAATCTATTATAATTATCTTTACTAGAAACCAAAAGAGGAGCATGATCAGATAAGGTTCTGCTTAAATGATCGATAGAAGTAATATGCCATTGAGTAATCTAATGAGTATTAAAAAGAATCTGATCCAACCTTTGTCAATGTCTAGAGTTTTACCAAGTATAATTACAACCGTTAAAACCAATATCAATCAAATTATAATCAAGGATCATATTAGAAAATTCTTCCATGTAATGAATATTAGGAGAGCAAACACCACTTTTTTCAGAAGTGAATAAAATAGTGTTGAAATCACCACCAACAAACCAAGGTTTATTGATAGAGGTAGTAAAATTCCTCAAATTATCCCAAAAAAGATTTCTACCAGATCTAAGCCCAAAACACAATAATCACCATAAGAGATTTGAGCATTGACAACTTTTTGAAAATCATCAAGAATAGAAACCTCTACAAAGTTATTCCAAAAACACTAAATCTTATTACTGACATTAGAGAAAAATTTATTGAAACCGATCATTCTAGCAACATGGTTAATTTTGTTAGCATGAATAAGAGGCTCTAGAAAAAATAAGTAAAGAAATATGTATATGATAAAAAGATTTCTAATATTATGAATAGAGAGGGTACCGATCCCTCTAACATTCGAAACAATAAAATTAAACATAAAGAAATAAACAAAGGGTTAAGAAAAGGTTAATTATGAGAGGAGAGGGAGGTCGTAGCTGATCTAGTGTTTCTTGGCAATTTGGGAGGGAATTTTAACATTTTTTTTCTCTTTTTAGCATGATAAGTTTGGAAACCATTTTCTTTTCCCATATAATCATCATCTAAGAAGGATTTAGAAACATTAGTCATAGTTTAAAAGAAATCTTCTGATTAGAAATGAGTTCTCATTCTTCCAAGACATTAGAATTTATTAAAGCCAAATAAGCATCGAGAATAGCAAGAGAGAGCATAAATAGATTTATTAAAAGGCAAGTGTGAACACCAAGCCCTTCCTTTTCATGACCCAAATTATTAGACAAAGCCAAATCTTTTGAGAATTTAAATCATCCTAATCTGAAAATAGAATCAATTTTTCAACCGATTATCATGAGGTATTAAAGCCATATTATCCATTGAATTTGAATGATGCATAACATTAATATCCTCATTTATATTATTAATCAAAGCTTCATTTTCATCAATCAAAGTAAAGAATGCAAGGATTGAATCGAGGAAATAGAATCATCATCCAAAAGTTTAGAAAACTATTATTGCTCACATTAGAAGCCTTCAATTGCACAGAAGAAGTAAGAGGTAAAATATCCTTATTAAGAACATTCAAAAATTCCTTTTTTTGATGTATCTATTTGATATTTAATAGTGATCGACCTAGGTTTAGGAATAGAAGTTTCTTTAATAGGGATTTTATAGGTGAGGATGAAGAATGAAGCATTCAAAATTATCGTACCCATGGATTTTATAGTGAGAACAAATGACATGGAAATTTTCAAATTCAATTCTTTGCATATAACTTTAATTTTCATATACCAACTAGATTTCTTTGGGGTGTTTCTTGGTAATGTCCAATTCAACAAGGATTCTAGCCACTGAAGGATAAGATTTTATAGACGTTGTCAATTTACAATGGCGACCAAATAAAGCACCCACAATAAAAAAGGAATTGATGGTTAATGAAATGAATTTTTCATATTGGGGAGAGAAATAAACGGGAATGTCTTTGAATGATTTCAAAGTAGTTAAAGCCAAGATAGTTGATGCCATAGAAGATCCATAGGATGATTTTCCCAATGAATCTGGGGAAGAAGCCAAGTCACGGTATTACTCAAATGAAAACATGAAATAGGCCAGCAACCATTGATTCAAGAAGGAATCCAAAGAGAATCACAAAATAGCCAAAGCGTAAAAACCAAAAATGAGGGGGAAAGGAAAAGAGCACTTGGATGAGGGCTGTGGTTTTGGTTTTGGTTTAGTAGTTTTTTTAGTTTTTGTTTAGGTTAGTTTAGGTAGGTTTTAGATCAGGTGGGTTTAGTCAGAGCTCAGTTTAGTTTTAGGCATTGTGGCCTGGTGGCTTTTAGTCCAGGGCCTACAGGTCAGGGCCCAGGCCCAGTTTCAGGCCTCAGGGCTCAGGGCCAGGCAGGGCCTAGGAGGCTCAGCCTAGGCCCAGCTCAGGTCTCATCCTGGGCTGCCCAGGCTCAGGCCTGGCCCAGCCTGAGGCCCAGGGCCCAGGGCCTGCCTGGGCTTTAGGCCCAGGCCCAGGCCCAGGAGGCCCAGGGCCTCAGGGCCCAGGGCCCAGCCTGCCCAGCCCAGGCCCAGGGCCCAGTCCATCCCCAGTGGCTCAGAGGCCTGTCCGCCCAGGGCCTCAGCTCAGGCCCAAGATCAGAGCCTGGGCCTAGGCCCAGTCCTAGGCCCAGGCTCAGGCCTAGCCCAGCCCAGGCTCAGGGCCTGGGCTCAGCCCAGGGCTCAGCCTCAGGCCCATGATCAGCCCATGAGCTCAGCTTAGCCAGGGCCCAGTTTAGGCCCAGCCTCTCAGGCAGCCAGGCCTAGGGCCCAGCTCAGGGCCCATCAGCCTAGCCTTGCCTATCTTAGCCCAGTCAGCCCAGGCCTATTAGTAGGGCTCAGCCTAGTAAGTTTAGCTGTTTCCAGGTTCAGGGGCAAAGTTTAAGTTAGAGGGGCCCAGCAGGCCTCAGGTCACCCATCCCAGGCCCTGCTCAAGCATGCTTAAGAGTTATGGCCATGGCCTCAGTGGCACACCCAAGTTTAGGCCTGCTTTAGGGTCTCAGGTTTTATGGTTTAGTTTGGCTTAGGTTATAAGGTTTAGGGTTGGGTCATGAGGTTTGGGTTTAGGTTTACATTTAGAATTAGGTTTTGTTTCAGGGTTTGGGGTGTAGTTTTGGGTTTAGGTTTATGATTTAGGTTTTAGGTTTAGAGTTTAGGTTAGGTTTAGGGTTTAGGTTTAGTGTTTAGGGTTTGTGGTGTTTATTTTAGTTTCATTTTTTGTGTGTTATGAGGACACCATGTGATCCGATGATGTACTTATTGGTGATCGGTATGACATCAAGGAATAGTGCACTATCTCAAAGATAGAAATAACTACCTATGATGGCCTAATCACCTAATAAGGACCCTAAGGCATGATGGGTCTTCTAATATACTAGAGATTTTTCCATACTTTACTTGGAAAAGTAAAGGTGGTTTTTTAAACCAGTTCATTAAGTTCCTATGAGGCAAGCCCCATAATTAATTACATCTTAAGAAAAATGAACTTTAAGAATACTCAAAGTAGGCGACATTATTCCAAAGAATTCAAATATAGTACTATCAATAAATAAATTGGTTGTATTTTAGAAGATCAAGTGGGATGGATCAAAAGGAAGAGTTATTATCAAAACCAAAGGAGATGAGTGGAGTACTCATGATACTAGAAACCTAGTGAGCACCCATCTATATGGTTAGCTTTATATATTTGAAATTGAGGAGATTTATTTATTTGATTTGAAATTTTATTAGAAATCTAGGACTTATAATTCCACAATATAAGATTGTGGAAATATCAGGTGAGGATTTATGTAGTAAAGAGAAATAGCAACCTCAGATCCTAAATCTAGAGAACTTTTGCGAGGGCCAAATCATGACCTAAATCTAAGGTGAAAGTGGGTATATGGTTTACCTACATAAGAGAGAGTAAACCACCTGACTACTGGACTTATTATCGCATGGAGTGGCAGCCAACTAACTCCTCTTATGCTTTAAATCCATGTAGGCAAGTCATATGTTTTACAAGATGGCTATATATTATTTAGAAAAGAGACTAAGTTCTTAAACCCACTCTAAGAGACTAGAGCATGGGGTGAATAATGACTTAAATCTAATGCAAATTCTTATCAAATTTTATTTAATTTAGACTCTTTATTTTGAAAGCTAGGATTTTGTATGCCTAAATGCATGAGAAGTTGATTCCAAATCAAATGGGAAAGAGGTGTTCTTCCATCATAGCTCTCAAAGGTTAAGCCCATTCTATGCAAAGATGGAAGCCCTCTTAACAAGAGTGAAACAAGATGATTATGCATGATATTAAACATATAACATCTAGCTGGGGGTTGCTAAATATTTTATTATTTTGATTTAATGCCTAGGTTTTTATATAAGATTATGAGTTGTTTTGAAAATTTAGTTATGAGTTGTTAATGGGATAGAAAATTTATTTTTATCCTAAGAGCCTAATCGCATCCAGGCCATACAACAATCACCAATCATAAACAAACTATGAAAAGGAATGCTTTTATTAATTCACAAGCTAAACAAAACATCAAACAATTTTTATAAAGCCATCGCAAAAGAATAAAAGGCCAATGCGGTCGGGTTCCATTACATCCCAAAAAGAAATGTGGGTAGCCGAGTTCTACTCTTATACAACCTGAATTACATGAGAATAATTACAATTATAAATGATGAATGTTATGGGGTCTTCTTCATTCTTCTTTCTTCGCTTTCTTCATCTTCCATTTCTTCATTTGATTTGCTCTATTTCTTCCTTCTTTTTGGATTTATTGATATGCTTGCTCCAAAGGCATCACATGGTACATAAGACTTGGTCTTATAACCAATGCTCATCCTAGTCCCCCCATAATATCCTAATCCTAATGCAAAATTACATTAAAAGAAGGAAAGTAAATCTAGGTACACTTGCAAAATAAATGTTAGCTAAACTCACCATACAACCTAAGCAATTATATGAATAATTTGGACTTAGCACCCCACACATGGGTAACCAAGCGCACCTATCCTAACTAGGGTTAGTCTTTGGGGCTAAGCAACCTGCATAGCAAAAAAACATTTATATTTTTATTTAGATCCCTTAAGCACAACCCGCAGAAAAGCATGATTAGCATTGGCCTAATATCCAGACTACGCACATATACCCAAATATCCAATCTACAATAATACATCACAAAACAAGCATACATCAAACCATACAACTCCCAAACTTGAAGCTATAAATGGTGACTTAGTCTAATGTGCATGAATTAAAGCTTGTGTGGTATGTCCTAACTAGGCTTTTAGAGTTATAATGCTAAGTGTGAGGGATTTAATTTATAAAGAGGTTGATTTTTCTTTAAGTGATTTGATTGATTTAAAGATTTTACTTAGTGTTTTATTTTGTTTCATATGGTCTACACTTAACAAATAAGTGTTATAAAGGGAAGAAAGAGAGAGACCTCTATTTCATCCCTACCTTAAGTCACTTCTAAAAGTAAGTTAATTAATCAATTTTAATGAATAGCATATTATATGTTTTAATTAGTCCTAACTTTAGGTTCTCTGTAAAAAACCTTATTCAATAAGAAAGGCATCTTAAGATTAATTAGAATTAATTACTATCACATAATACATGTTTATTCATTTTTTTCCATCATGCATATCATGCATATGATTAAATCCTAACCATACTTATACATGCAATTTATATTTTAGCATACTTGAATGATGAATGCAAAGAAGTGTTTGAAATTTAATTATTTCATTTGATTGAATTATGAATGCATGCCTTTTAATAGAAGGGATTTTTCATCCATTAGCTAGATACACATTCATATGTGTAAAAGTTTTAAGTGAGTACATCGCCATTATTCTGCACTGTGTAAGGTAAGACCTACTTAGGCTACTTAAAGCCTCAGGTATCTAGACTACTAATATACCACTTTTCTTAGATACATATGTATAAGTAACTACAAGATTGGAAAACCCATGGAAAAATTGTATTTGATTTAAATGACTTATGATTCTTATTTATTGGCCACATCACACATACACATGTACAAGAGTTTTAAGTGGTACGACACCATTGTTCTCTTAAGTATAAGGCCTACTTAGGGCTACTTAAAGCCTCAACCTGGGTGTCCACTAATATACCACTTTTTTCAGATACATGTGAATGTATGAAAGGAACCACAAGAAGAAAAAGTCATGCAAGAAGTCATATTTGATTTGATTATATGATTTACATATGGTATGAAATTCTTCCTAAGTCTTTAATGCATAGAATTGATTTAGACAAATGTTGTGTGCTTTTCAAATGAACTATACATTTGTAATTCCTATGTCAATCCATGTAAGATAAAGATAGAGAGATTCATATTTCATATCTTATATTATCAACACATGTAAACCTATATATTTGTAATTAACATCACTTCATTTATTATAATTGATTTATGAGCTTTTGAAAATAACTTTTGATTTAATAGTGATAATAGCCACACCTATTTTAATTTAAATCAACATGCAATTTGACATAAAAGAAACCATTTCATTTAGTTAATTTTAAAAAATGAATGCATGATTACACATGGAAGTAACATTTAACATGATTGGAAAGAAATAAAGGAACATAAGCACATTATCTCATTCATTCCATTAATTCAAAGGACAATCATACTAAATAAAGCCATTAAAATAAACTAAAGTCCTTTAATGAGATTTCTTAATTTTGAGTTTGATTTCATTTAGAAATGAAAGATATTTGTTGATCCTAATCCCATTCCTCATGTGTGAGTTAATTTGATTTAATGAAGAAGTATTTAAGTTGATTTTATGGTTTAATTAGGTTAGGTATGAATTGCAATTAACCCCTACATCACCTTAAGTTAATTAACCAATTAATAATGAGCTAATATGATATGCAACCACATGGAAAGTAAATTTGCAATGCTCCTAAGAAATGAAAGCCCAATGCAATTGGCTCATCATTAATAGGTAATTAAGCTTAAGGGATCTCACTTTACTTTTATAGTTTTCTCATACATGTGAGCTAACCATAATTTCATTACCTCCCCCTTTTGATTATTGAACACCCAAAGAGCTACCCAAGATTAAATTTTACAAAAAGATTAAATTAATTTAATTAAATTCATCAATTAACTAATTAAACCATAATCAACTTTAACTTATCAAAAATGAGATGGGCTTAGAAAGAGAAAAGAAGGGAGCCTAAGTCTCAATCCCAAATCCTTACAATTTGTTGATTAAAGTTCGGTATCATTTGGATTTTGATTAATTTTGTTAATTAATTAATTTGTTAATTAATTAATAATTTAAGAGGGATTAGAGAAGACTTAAAGAAAAGATTGGAAGAGGGAGTCCCAACCCATTTCTCTAGACTTCATCATCATTAATAGAGGTTAATAAGCTTAATTGATTGATTAATTTACTATTCATTTGCTTAATTATCACTAATTATATTAAGAAACTTATTAAGCCTTAACCCATTGGTTTCCTAATTAAGCAACCAATAAAATCCCAAAAAAATAGGGTGGCGAGGTCATCCCCCTTAACATGCACAGAAAGTTTGAGATTAATTGGATGGTTAATTAGAGAGTAATTAGACTAATTACATTTCCAATTAAGCTAAATCGACTACTCAAAATCAATTAATAATAATTTTCTTAGATTTTACTCTAAATTATCTTTAAAATGAACACAAGTATATATTTTTTTATGGATTTTTCTAGAATTACTTATGAATTTAGAAGTTTTAGGATTAAAAACTAATTAGCCCTAATTAGATTTTAATCCCATCGCCACATGGCGACATGGCATGCATGCGATGCACTTTCCATGTGGCTGATGGGATTTATTTAAGTTGTCACATCCAAGTGATGAGTCGATGGCGGTGCAGCGGTAACTCCATGGACCCCGATCTAAGATCGGATGACCATGATTAAACTCAAAGGATTAATCAAAGGTTCTAAGCATGATTAGATCAGACCGCTCATCCCAATCATGGGGATGGACATTCCATGATCTATCTCCTCCCAAGCATCAAACAATGGCTACCATCGACATCATCACTCGATCCAAGCTCACCCAAGCTGATGGAGATGATGATCCCACACCTTCTGGGAAGCACAATAAAAAAGATCTAATGGAGGAAATCATATGACATGAAAATTTCTTTACAAAAGACCAACTATTTTCATTCAAGGATCTGCTTTCAATGGCATACCATCGAGCATATGAGTAGTTCCAATGATTGAGAAAGCTTTATTTGGTAGAAATGAAGCTCTGAGCTGCATGAGCTTTGATTTGGTGGTTTGCTCAAAGACTAGCCACCAAGGCATAGTGCTGGCTTGATTGAACTCTACCATCAAGAAGCTTGGGAAACAATTCTCACTGCTTGGCTCCATGGAAGGTGTGTGCAAAGTTAATTGCACTTTGGTTTGAGGAAATGAGAATCAAGGTGGCCTCCCCTTATTTTGGTTTTGCATAAAAGAGAATGGGGATTTTGGGAGTGTGGGAAGGCTTGAAAATTTCTCTGGGAACTCTCTCCTGAATCAAGTTCAGTGAGAATGTGGGGAATACCCCATCATTCCTGGATCAATGACCACCTTCTTTGATTTTTCTTGATCAATTGGCCAAAATTAGGGTGGTGGAGGTCCTTGGGTGCATGATGTGGCTAGTTTGGGTGAGGTGTGGAGGTGGTCCAAAGGGAGTAGGGGAGTCATGGCTTGGAAAGCTCCAATGGGATGGGAGGTGATTTCACCATGCCATAGATCATGGCCACCCAACCACCTTTGGGTCAGTCAACCATGGTCCTAGCCTAAGTGGACCATGACCTGCCAAGTGGCTAGGGGGAGAAAATGACCAAATGAGCATGTGTCTTATCTCATGGGATGCCCTAAACCTAAGGGCAAAATGGTCATTTGGCTATGGGTTTGGTTTGGGCAGATTTGGGATGCCGTGGGTTAGCCCAATTTCAAGTGGTTTGGAGTTTATTTGATTTGATTTGGCTTGAACCTATTAGGTCAAATTGTGGGGTCAGTCTTGACCAATTGGTCAAATTGGGTCAAACCAAGGTTTAAGTTCACCTAATTGAAAATGATTGTAGGTTTGGTTTGGTTTAATTGAATTAATTTGATTTTGGCTAATTTGACCCTTTAGGTCAATTTGGATTGTAGTCAAGTTGACCAATTGGTCAAATCAATCATATTTTCAAGTTCAATAAGTGATTTTGAATGAACTTGACCATTGGTTACAATCAATTTGGGTTGGATTGTGATTTGCACTATTTTGGGTTTTAGGCCAATTTGGGTCAACTTGTTCAAATAAGGGCTTGTTTGGCTCAAGTGAGGGTTTGGCCATGTTCAATCATAGGAATGGGTTTGTATCAATGGTTTCAATAATCTTTATGGTGGATTTTGTCTAATTTAAATGTTGACTTGGTCATTGAACAAGTTGACTTAGTTTGACCTGACAATTGATTAACCTAGATAATTGTTGATCATGTGTGAGGTTTGGATGGGCTTAGTTCAATCTAATTTGGGTTGAATTAACTTGGCAAAAAGATCTTTAGGCTACTTTAGTGGACCTAAATGGGTTAATTGGCTTGATCATGGCTTGATCAAGTTTAATTATATTGATAAATGTTTGATATAGAAATATAAATAATTGCAAGTAATTGGATCCATATGGATTTCTTCATATGATAATCAAGTCAAAAGGGCTAACTTGGGTTTGATTTTATCTTGGATTTGGTTTGATAATTATAGTTTGTATTTATATTTAGATCATGATTATAGGAATGTTTGAATCATGAGGAAATCCATAAGTTTTGAATTGAATTGGTATTATTTAGCCAAGTTCAAGAATTTGGCTAAAGGGCTAAAATCAAGAATTTGATTTGATTTGGGTTTCAACCATTTGGAGTTTGGAATTGATTTAGATGAATTTGATTTGAGATTGAATTGATTTGAATTTGGTTGCTAAGTCCATAAGATAAAATTAAAGGTTTAAGAAGGATTTGGAGTTTGAATTTGATCATTTTGAATCATTTGATAGTTGGATTTGATTGAATTTAGATTTAAATTTGAGATTTGATTTGGAAGAATGAAGCAAAGATTTGGTTTGGGCTATAGGGTGCAAGTTCTCCTTTAAGGCATAACCTACCTTGGCTAACTCTTTCTAAGTCTCTAGTTATTAAGTGTTCACCTAATCACTCTTGTGTCTTAAGACAGAACTTTTGTCTATGAGTCCCAGATCTATGATAAGATGTTGAAATCCCAAAAGGTCACCAGTTTATGGTTTGGGGTTGTGTAGGGTTTATGGTTTATGTTTAGGGTTTATGGTTTTAGGGTTTAGGTTTAGGTTTTAGGTTTAGGTTTAGGTTTTAGTTTAGGGGTTTAGGGTTTTTTTTTTTTTTAGAGAACAAATTCATATTCAACATTTATTCTTTTGATTTCAAACCAAGTTTCACCAAGTTTTCAAGACAATGCGATGACATAGATAAAAATGAGCACATAGAGTAAATCAAATTAGATAACTAGAACTATCTCTAAAGACAGATAAGGTATGATCGTTTTCTTTAGTTTCTACTTATCGAACCACCATTTGGTGGGATCCACCATCATATTTGATCTCCTCCATGACCACCATCATTGAAACCTTTATTTTATTATAACCACCACTACTACCAACACCTCCATATTATTATTAGATTCCCAAGATAACAATATATAGCCAAATTTAGATTTTATTTCATTTTACAAGGTTTTATTATTAGGGTTTAGTTTATTTTATTTAAGTTTTAGTTATTTTTTATATATTTTATTTCTTTAGGTTTATTTATTTATTTTAAGTTTATTTTATATAGGTGTATTTTTTTATTTTTTAGGGCTCAGTAGTTTATTCAAGGTTTATTTTATTTTTAAAGTTTAGATTTTTAGTTTCTTATTTTTTTATTTATTTTATTTTAGTTTAGGTCATTTTTTTTATCATTTTTTTTTAGTTTATTTAGTTTATCAGATTTAGTTTATTTAGTTTTATTTTATTTATTTATTATTTTATTTTAAATTAATTTTTAGTTTATTTAGTTTTTTTATTTATTTTAGTTTATTTATTTATTTTTTTAGGTTTTTATTTTTATTTAGTTTAGTTTATTTTATTTTAAGTTTATTTATTTTATTTTAGGTTTTTTATTTATTTTTTTTTTTTATTTATTTAGTTTTAGTTTAGATTTATTTTATTTTATTTATTTAGTTTTATTTTTTTATTTTGTGTTTAGGGTTTTTATTTTACTTTTTAAGTTTAGGTTTTTGGGTTTTATTTTAGGTTTGTTTTAAAGTTTTATTTTTAGTTTAGGTTTAGGTTTTTTTTTTAGTTTATTTTATTATATTTAGTTAGATTTTTTAGGGTTTAGTTTATTTTGTTTAGCAAAAGATATCGATGATCATTCTTCTTTAGTTCTATCAACCACCTCACCTCTGGAAGGATCCACCATCATATCTCTGATCTCTTCCACCACCACCAATGTAACCTTCATCTCCTCCCGCCTTTATAACCACCAGACCAACACCTCCATATCCACGACCTCCATTCCACTACCACTATGATAACCATTACCTACACCTTTCCCTCCATCGTCAGATCTTATGAGCTGATTGATGGTGATGTTCCGCCATCAAAGTTGCCCATTCTGTGGTTTAGGTTTCTTTTAATTTAATTTTACTATTTTTGGGTTTGGGTCTGGGTTTAGTTAGGATTGTGGTTTTTAGTGATTATGGTTTTTAGAGATTTATGCTTTTAGTTGGTTTAGGGTTTGGTTTTAGGGTTTAGAGTTAGGGTTTTGTGTGTAGTTATGTGGTATAGGGTTTTATTTGTGGCTTTAGCCAGTTTGGGGTTTGGGGTTTGTGGTTTTGGGTTTTGGGTTTGTGGTTTCAGAGTTTTGTGGCTAGTGGTTTGTGTGGTTTGGGGCCCAGTTTAGGGTTTGTGGTTTTAGGCTCTGGGGTGGGGTTTAGTGGGTTTGCCTAGGCTCAGTGGCTCTGTGCCAGGGTTTATAGTTAAGCCTGGTGTGGCTAGTTTTGGTTTTAGGATTTAGGCTCAGTTTGGGGCTAGATTTAGGATCTCAGGTTGTAGGCTCAGGGCCTAGGCCAGCTCAGGGTTTGTGGGCTCAGGATCTAGGGCTCAGGATTCTTGTGGCTGCATATAGTTTAGGGGTATTTTTAAAACAAACCAAGTAAACCAAGCTCAGTTTCATTTATTTATTTTTTATTTTATCTTAGTTTATCTTTTTTTTTTATTTATTTAGGTTTTATTTCTTTTATTTTATTTGGTTTATTAATATTATTTATTTAGTTTAGTTTTTTTATTTTGTTTATTTTAGTTAGTTTAGGTTTATTTTTTTTTAGTTTTAATTATTTTATTTTTAGGTTTAGGTTTTATTTTATTATTAGTTTAAGTTTAGGTTTTTATTTTATTTTTTGGTTTAGTTTTAATTATTTTGGTTTATTTGTGTTTTATCTAGTAGGTTTATTTTTTAGTTTATTTTATTTTATTTAGTTTAGTTTAGTTTATTTTATTTTAGTTTAGTTTATTTTAGTTTAGGTTTACATTTATTTTATTTTGTTTATTTTATTTTTTTTGGTTTTAGTTTTTTTTTTAGTTTAGGGTTTAGAGTTATTTTTTATTTATTTTTAGGTTTTATCTTTAGGTTTAGGTAATCATTTACTTTTATTTTATTTTATCTAAGCTTTATTTTATTTTATTTTTAGTTAGTTTTTTTTATTTTATTTAGGTTTTTATTTTTTTTAGGTTTATTTTATTTTTTTATTAAGTTTAGTTTTGATTTATTTTATTTATTTAGTTTTATTTCATTTTTTTTTTAGGTTATTTTAGGTTTATGTTTTAATTTGGTTTTATTTTATTTTATTATTTAGGTTTTAGGTTTGTGGGTTTGTGGGTTTAGGGTTTATGGTTCATTTTAGTTAGTTTGGCCTAGGAGTTTAGGGCCTAGTGCTCAGGGTTTAGGGTTTAGGGTTTTAGCTCAGTGGCTCAGGGTTTAGTGGCTTGGGTTTAGGTCTGTTTACTGGTCAGCCTAGGATTTAGGTTTGTGGCTCTTAGGGTTTGTTAGGGTTTAGGTGTGGTTTGTGGCTCAGTATTTTAGGTTAGGGTTTTATTTTTATTTCTTTAAATTCAAACTTTAGGTTTTTATTTTTATTTATTATTATTTTATTTTATTTTATTTTATAGGTTTATTTTATTTTATTTCATTTAGTTTTTTTATTTATTTTAGGTTTTTTATTTTATATTTTTTGTGCCTAGTTTAAGTTTTATTTTTATTTTATTTCTAGTTTAGTTTATGTGTATTTTAGATTAGATTTAGTTTTTATTTTATTTTTAGTCTTAGGTTTTTTTATTTTAGGTTTATTTTTAGGTTTTATTTTAGTTTAGGGTTTAGGGTTTTTTTTTAAAAAAAATTAAGTAAACCGGTAGTTTTTATGTTTATTTGGTTTATTTGATTTATTTTAGTTTATTTTATTTTTTTATTTTATTTATTTTTTTTTATTTTTATTTAGTTTAGTTTATTTATATTAAATTTATTTATTTTAGTTTAGTTTCTTTTCTTTTTTTATTTTTTTAGTTTTTTAGTTTAGTTTTTTTTCTTAGTTTTATTTTATTTTATTTTTAGGTTTAAGTTTTATTTTTTTGTTTAGTTTTTATTTTATTTTTTTTTAGGTTTTTTTGGTTATTATTTTAGGTTTATTTTAGGTTTTATTTTAGTTTAGCTTAGGTTTATTTTATTTATTTATTTTATTTTAGTTAAGTTTAGTTTAGTTTATTTTAGGTTTAGGTTTTGGTTTTATTTATTTTAGTTTAGTTTATTTTAGTTTGGGTTCAGTTTATTTTATTTTGTTTTATTTTATTTTATTTTGTCTATGTTTTAGTTTAGGGTTTAGTTTATTTTTATTTATTTTTAGGTTTTATTTTTAGTTTATCTTTTATTTTCATTTAGTATTTATTTTATTTTATCCAAGTTATTTTATTTTATTTAGGTTTAGTTTCTTTATTTATTTTTTATTTTTAGTTTATTTTATTATTTATATTTATTTTATTTTAGTTTAGTTTTCTCTATTTTATTATTATCTTAGGTTTTTTAGTTTAGGTTGGATCAGGTTAGCCAGTATTATTTTATTTTATCTTTATTATCTTATTTTAGTTTAGGTTTGTGGTTTGGGTCATGGTTAGGGCTCAGGTTTGTGGCAGTGGCTCAGTTTAGCCTCAGGCTTAGGGGCTCAGGGCTCTGCCTAGTGTCAAGGTTTCTTTAGAGGCCTAGGCTCAGGGCTCAGGGCCTGGGTGGCCTAGGGTCAGGGCTCAGGCTCTGTGGCTCAGGTGTGGCCTTAGGGTTTTATGGCCTAGGATTTAGAGTTTAGGCCTGGTTTAGGGTTTAGGGTTGTGGTTTTTATTTTATTATTTTATTATTTTTTACTAAGCAAACCAAGTAGGTTTAGGTTTCATTTATTTTTTATTTTTATTTAGATTTATTTTTATTTTTACTTTAGTTTAGTTTTTATTTTAGTTTATTTTTTAGGTTTAGTTTATTTTTAGTATAGTTTTATTTTTATTTTATTTTATTTTTTATTTAGGTTTAGGTTTTTTATTTTATTATTTAGTTTAGGTTTAGTTTTGATTTTAGGTTTATTTTTGGTTTTATTTTTAGTTTATGGTTTAGGGTTTTTTTTAAAAAAAATAAGTAAACCAGTAGGGTTTATTTAGTTTATTTTTATTTATTTTATTTTATTTTATTTTTTTTATTTTTTATTTAGGTTTATTTTTCTTTTTATTTAGTGTATTTTATTTATATTAGTTTATTTCTTTAGTTTAAGTTTTGTTTATTTTAGTATATTTTTTTAGGTTTAGTTTAAGTTTAGGTTTATCTTTAGTTTAGTATTATTTTATTTTATTTTTAGGTTTAGGTTTTATTTTTATTATTAGGTTTAGGTTTAGTTTTATTTTATTTTTTTTAGGTTTTTTATTGTTATTTTATGTTTTTTTTAGGTTTCTTTATTTAGCTTTAGTTTATTTTTAATTTAGGTTTAGGGTTTAGTTATTTTTTATTTATTTTTAGGTTTTATTAGTTATTTTTATGCCTGGGTTTTGTTTAGTTTTTATTTTATCTTATTAGGTTTATTTTATTTTATTTTAAGTTTAGTTTTATTTTATTTTTATTTATTTATCTATTTAGTTAGGTTTATCTATTATTATTTAGTATTTTACATTATATCTTTATTAAGCCTAGGTCTTAGCTCAGTTTATCTTATTTATTTTATTTTCTTATCTTAGGTTTGTGGCTCAGGCCTAGTGGCTCAGGCCAGGCTCAGTATTCTTGGTTTAGGCCCAGGATCTGTGGCTAGCCTAGGCTCATGGCCTGGGCCCAGGGCCTGTTTAGGCCTGTGCTCAGTGGCCTAAGCTTTAGCCAGGGCACAGCCTAAGCCTGGGCCTGGCCTTTATCTTTAACAGAGCCTGTGGCCAGGTCCAGGGGGGTCTCAGGGCTCAGGCTGGTTTAGGCTCAGGGTTTCAGGGCTGGCCAGGTTTAGGCTTGTGGCTAGGGGGCTCAGGCTTTGGGTTTAGGGTTTAGGGCCTGGGCCTCAGGGTCTTGGCCAGGTGGTGGGCTCAGCCTGGTTTGGTTTTTTTATTTATTTATTTTATTTATTTAAACATGCAAAAATGGCAGGTTTAGTTTATTTGTTTTATATTTTAGTTTATTTTATTTTATTTATTTATTTTATTTTATCTTGGTTTTATCTTAGTTTATTTTTTTAGTTTTTTTAGGTTTATTTTTTTAGTTTATTATCATTATTTTTTATAGGTTTAGGTTTTATTTAGGTTTATTTTTAGGTTATTTTTAGTTTTAGTTTAGGTTTATTTTTAGTTTTTTATTTATTTATTTAGTTGGTTTAGGTTAGGGTTCATTTAGTTTATTTTAGCTTTAGGTTTATTTATTTTTATTTTAGGTTTAGGTTTTTTTTTTAGTGGGATTTAGGTTTTATTTTTTTTAGGTTTATTTTTAGTTTAGGTTTTATTTAGTTTTATTTTATTTTATTTTAGGTTTATTATTTTTTATTTTAGGTTTAGTTTTTATTTTATTTAGGTTTTATTTTATTTAGTTTAGTTTTTATTTATTTTATTTTAGTTTAGTTTTATTTTTATTTTTTTTCTTTTTTAGGTTTAGGTTTAGTTTAGTTTATTTATTTTATTTTATTTTATTTTATTTTATTTTGGTTTAGTTTTATTTATTTATTTTCTTTAGATTTTATTTAGTTTAGGTTTTGGTTTTAGCTTTTTTAGGGTTTAGGGTTTAGGTTATTTAAGGTTTAGGTTTAGAAGTTTGTTTAGGGTTTAGGATTTTATTTTTTTGATAAAACCCACTGGGGGAAATTTCCACAAAGGAGTTCAAAAGTCCTTAAGAGGAAAATCCTCAAAACTAATGCTCCAAGAGCTACAATCAACCTAGAGAGAAAATTCCCCAAACTATTACAACGAGAAGCAAGAAAGAAAATAAAACCTAAGAAAAGGAGCAACAAAACTAAAGCAAAAAAGAAACAACCAATGACCATAAATAGAATAGCAGGAGAGGGAGAGCAGTAGAAGCCACAAGCTGAAGCCGACACCTGCAAAGAAAAGAAGAAAGACCTACAGAAAGGAAAGCAAGAGAAAGATCAAGGAAGAAAAAAAAGGAAGGGATGAAGAGTGAAAGAAAGGTTCAGGCTCAATATAGAAAAAGGGGGGCAACCAAATTTTGTGATAGCCAAACCTCCAGAAGAAGGGTTACAATCACAAAAAAAGGCTACCAACCAAAGAGGAAAAAGGAACATCCCAGCCATCATTGCTAACAAACCTCATAGAAATGCACTAGACCAAGCAGCAAAGTCAGCCAAGAATAATGGATAGCAACCACCATCATAGAAGGAGAAAATAAAATTAAGTAAATCTGACATAAGGCAAACTAGCTTTATCTAAGTTAGAAAAGCCTCTTTATTGCTTTGGAATATTATCATTGGAAAATACAGTAAAATAAAAAAGATTACACCCCAAGCCAACAAAAAAAATCATCACTAGCATTACCTTCTCTCAAAATATGAGTCATCTTAAAAGACAATTTTAAAATAATAGCTTTAATATTCCTAAGTAGAAAAATTGAGCATTACCCTTGTGATTTGAGTTGATCATAGTAACAACCATCTCAGCATCAGATTCTAACCAAATGGAAAGAAAATTCTTCTCCAAATAAAGCTTAAGAGCTTGATAAATAGCCATTAGTTCAGCCATAATAATAGAAGTAGAGAGAGGAGTGGAGAAAGCCAAGATAATACTCCCAAGATTATTACTAAAAAATACCACCACCGCTAGATTTGTCAAGTGCAAAAGCCAAGATAATACTCTCAAGATTATTAGGAAAATACCACCACAGCCAGATTTGTTAAGTGCAACAGAGCCATCAGTGTTAATTTTAAGAGGCTTAATCCAGTAAATGATTTTATAAGAAGGAGGCATGTCACAATAAAAAAACTTAATACCCAATTTAGAAGCAACAAACTTGCAACCTCTAAAATTAGTACCATTAAGAAGCACCTTATGTAAAGAAATTTTTTTTCTTTAGTCCTATCAATAATGCTCTTATGATTCATAGGAACATTATGATGTTTAGCATCATTTCAAGCCAAATGAACCAAATGAAAGTAACAACCACAACAATTTTGATATGCCCTTTGATAAGAAAGAAAGTAAGAGATAAGGAGTCGCATTAAGGTAAAATTACCATTAAAAGAACTAATGTTGAATAAGTCCTCATACGAATTCCAAACTTTAGAGGCAATAGCACCATTAACAAAAACATAGCTAACATTCTCAATATGAAAACAAAACAAGCATTTAGAAGGAAGATAAAACCTTTCTCCAAAAGTAAAGAATCAACAAATAAAATCTTAAAATCCTCCAAACAAGAATAGAATAAGAGGGAATAATGTTATTCCAAATCTTAAAAAGACAGTGAGGGTTTATTATCTCTAATATGGTGCCAATTATCTTTAAAGGAAAAATCACCATTACTAGAAATGCTGTAAAAACTTGATAAAAAAAATAATACCATAATAGAATCTTGGTGATATTATTACAAATGAAATCAGAATCAAGTCAGGCAAAAGAGAATGATTCCAACCACCATTTAAAATAAAATGCTTAACTTTCAAAGAAGAAGTAGAGTGAGTATTAAGCAAAGAATCAATAGAGGATTCCCCCATCCAATTATCTTGCCAAAAAAGAGAAGCCACTATTAATACCCCATAAAATGAGAGAATCAGCTTTCCATTTAATAGCACAAAGGCATTTCCAACCAATAGAGTCACCATGCTTATAGCTACAAGTTAAAGGATGTTTACCTTTGCAGTATTTGAAATTCATAAAATTAGCCCAAAGACTAACATTCTTTCTAAAATTCCACCAAAGTTTAAAAGAAAAACCATTAGTGGAATCCAACAAAGACCTACAGCCAAGACCACCTTAAAATAAAGTACCACACATGTTATTCCAAGAGGGCCAAAGAAGTCTTTTGGCCGAAAGACTTGAGCCCCAAAAAAATTTATTAAAAAGCCTTTCAATCTGCATAATAATAAGAGAAGTAGGAACAATATTAAGTAGCAAATAAAAAGGAAGAGAGTAAAGAATAGTTTTAATAACAATTAATCTACCACCAAAAGATAAAAAATGAAATTCAAGGGTAGAAAACTTATTCTGAATGTTCTGGATAACCTCATCAAAAAGGTGAGACCTCTTAGGACCACAGTATAAAGGAGAACCTAAATACTTGATAGGAAGACATTTATGAGAAAATCAAGTAACATCCTTTATTCTATTGATTCTATGAGCAAAAATAGAAACAGAGGAGATAAAATAGCTTTTCTGAGTACTAATCAAGAGGCCACTTTCCTTTTCAAACTTATTCGAAAACACCTTCAATTTTTTAACATATTGTAACGAGCCATTACAAAATATAATGATGTCATCAAAAAACTTAAGTGGGATATAGCCAAACCACCAAGATTCTTGAAGTACATGCTAGAATTCTTCCCAAACAAAAAATTAAGCCAACGAGACAAATATTCAATAGCAATAATAAAAAAGTGATGAGAAAGAGGATCACCTTGTCTAATACCTTGGGAAGACTTAAAGAAGCTAAAGTTTTCACCATTTATAACTAAAGAGAACCAAACATTACAAATGATATTGTTAACCAAAGAGATAAATTTAGTAGAGAAATGAATAAAGAGAGAATGATGTTAACAAAATCCCAAGAAATGTTGTCATAAGCTTTGGTAATATCAAGCTTGAAAAGTAAATTGCCACCTATAATTTTTACATTTAAATCATGAATTAATTCTTGCAAGCAAGATGTTGTCAGAGATAGTCCTACCATTCACAAAGCCAGTTTGATTAGGAGAAATAATCTTAGGAAGAAATTTACCAAGCCTACTAGTCAGAATTTTAGAAATCAATTTATTAAAGAAAGTACAAAGACTAATAGGTCTGAAATCATTCTAGAAGTCAGGATTATCTTTCTTGGGAATAAGAATAATATTTGTAGAAGTGAAGTATTTAGGATTAGAGTTCCAAAGAAAGAAATCCTCATGACATTAACAAGATCAAATTTAATAATAAACCAAGCTTTTGGAAGAATAAAGTAGAATAGCCATCCTCGCAAATGTAATTAACATTCATACCATTAAGAATATTAAAAATTTCCTCATCCGAAGGAGGAGAAACCAAGCAATCATTATCCTCAAGAGACATAATAGAAGAAATGATAGAGGTTAGATAACCGGTCAAGGTGACAATTTTTATTTAAAAGATCTTTAAAATAGTTAATAAAAAGAAAAATATCCTCTTTTGGTGATCCAAGAACCATCAAATTTTTAATTTTCCCAAGAACTCTCCTTTTCATAACCAAAGCATGAAAATATTTGGTGTTTCTTTCCCCCTGAGAAAGATGTTTAGAAGTAGGCTTTTGTCTCCAGTAGGTTTCCTCTATATCTTTAAACTTAGTGAGATTATCTTTAGCTTCATAGCAGAAAAAAGAGGAATCATTAATAACAAGTTCTTCCAAATCTTTCACCTATTGTTCCATGTTCATGATATTATCAAAAAGATTTTTGAAATAATTTCTATTCCACCAATTAATATGATGCTTAAGCCTTTTTAGTTTAAGCCAAAATCTCTTCATACCAAAAGTAGAATCATCAGGAGCAAGAGGAGCATACCAATTAGAAGCAATAGCATCAAGAAACCCACTATCTTGCAACCACATATTTTGAAAATGAAAATTTTTAATAACATTATTGTTATGAACAGCATCCTTAATGGAAATCAAAAGAGGAGCATGATCCGAGAGAGTTCTACTAAGGTGTTCAACCAAAGTCAAAGGCAAATGATTTAACCAAAAATTATTAAATAAGGCATGATCCAAATGTTGCCAAAGTCTATGATTATTCCAAGTGAAATGAGAGCCAATAAAACCAACATCATGCAGATTACACTCCAAGAACATATTCAAAAAAATCTTCTATAGAATGTAAAAGAAAGAACCCCTTTTCTTTCATTCACAGAAAGGACCATATTGAAATCCCCACCAACAATCCAAGAATCAATAACAGTAGAAGCAAAAGTAGATAATTGATCCCAAAGAATCCTCCTCTCAATCTTATTACAAGCAGCATAAACAAAAGAGCCAAAAGCATGATAATCACCAAAAGAAATATCCACATTTACAACTTGATGAAAATCATTAATGACATTAATAGAAATAGAATTATTCCAAAATAACCAAATCTTATTGCTATTGTTAAAAAAATAATTGGAGAAACCAATAATTCTAGCCGCATGCATAATTTTAGAAGAAAAAATAAGAGGTTCAAGAATAATGAAGAAATTGACATTATAAACCCTACAATGGTTCTTAATCCTATTCCTAATAGCAAGAGTACGAATGCCCGAACATTTTAAAAAAATTAAACATTAATTATTAGGCAAAAGAAGATGAAGAAGATCGTCGATCTAGAAACTTTAGAGGAAAAAATTTTGAACTATTTTTTCTTTTCACAAAAAATAGTTTGAAAACTAGTTTCATTTCCCAAAGATTCATCAGAAGGAGCATTAGAACTCTTAATAACTAGATTTGGTAGGAGAATCCAATTGAAAAGGCACTAAAACATTAGTATCCATTAATTGAGAAGAAACCATAGGCAAAACATCATCAGAAATAACATTTAAAGAAGGAGTAGATTTGTTAAGCAAACAAGAAGCAGGTTGCACAACATCCATCTTATCCAAACCATCAACAACTTCCATATTAAAAGAATTAAAATCATCCTTTTCTTTTAGAGATTCTTGAAAATCGAAAGAAAGACATTATCTTTAGAATTTTAGAGCTATATCACAATAATCTTTAGAGGAAACCAAAATCGAATAACATCATCTTGAATATTTCTAAAGCATAGGATCAATAGAAGCCAAAATTGATTACCATTCAAAGCATCATCATCATTTTAGAAACATTTTCAAAAGCATTCTCAAGTTAAAAAAATTCAAAACATCTTTATCTTTTTCAAGAAACATAACTTTTATTTTATTAGTTAAAAGATCTCAAGTTGATCAATCAGCTTAGATTTTAATAAATTTTTTCTAAGTTGAGGATGAGCAATGAAACAATCTAAAAAGACATGGCCATGGGTTTTGCAAAGGATTGTAAAAGGTGAAGGTTTTCAAATTCAACCTTGAAAGTACCCATATTTTTTGGACCCTATCCAAATCTCCTTAGGAAACTTCTTTATAACATCAATTTCAATAAGGATACTAGCAACAAGGGTGAGATTTAGTAGTTTTCATCGATTTGTAAAGGTCTACCAAAAATAGACCCAACCACATGAAGAAATTAATAATTAACAAAATGAATCCTAAGATTAGGCAAAGCAATCCAAACTAGCACTATAGGAGATTCTTCTTGAATGTCAAAAAAGGAGTCCATTTAAGGATACGCATTTGACAATTTTTAACATAATAAGATCAGCGAGGGAAAATTGGCTATAGTCAAGATCATTAGATAATTTATGAGGACATGATGACCATCCAACAAACCAACAAAAAATGCACTGGAAAGCTTTAAATCATGAAAGAAAAATTGAATATCATCCATATTAGGCCATCGAAAAGAAAATTTGGCAATCAGAGTAAAAGCATAAGGCTCAGCAAGTTTCTCAATATCCAAATTAGAACACATTATTGTCGGAGCTCCTTTAAATGTCATATGAACAAGATTAATCAAAAATTTAGGGGAGGTTGAAGCATCTTTACCAGATAAGGCATCTTTGAAGGATTTAGAAGAAGCAACCTTAGATTTACCCAAGAAATTGTCACCTAGGAGGAGTGCCTTTAAGCATCGCTTAGCCTTTCTAGACACCAGATCTGACTCCCATAGATCAAACTAGTGGAGAAGAGGGAATCGGCCAAAGGCCAAGGAATGAGAGCCTTACCAAGTGAAGATCATCAAGGATCCATGGAAAAGCCAAAGAAATGAGGGTTTCTTGAACACCGTGAAGCAGAGGGAAAAGCATGCAAGGGCTCCGTTTAGGGTTTAGGTTTAGGTTTTTAGTTTAGGTTTAGGCTTAGGTTTTAGGGTTTTTAAGGTTTTGTTTTAGGGATTTAGGGTTTAGGTTTAGGGTTTAGGGTTCGTGTTTTAGTTTAGGTTTAGGTTTTGGTATTTATTTTTTAACAGAGAACAAATTGAATCAACATTTCTTCTTTTGAATTCATCAACCAAGTAACACACCAAGTTTTCTAAAATAAAGATGATACATAGATAAAAATGAGCATGCAAAGAGCAAATTAAAACCCTAGATAACTAGAACCATCTCTATGAAAGACATAGTTCCATAAACAGATCGACCAATTTTAGTTTCTCCAATTCCCATCAAAACCACTGCGGCCTTTTGAGTAGTGGGATCCACCATCATATCTCCGATCTCTCCCTCCGCTATCACCATGGTTGTAACCTCCGTTGCTCCTCCCGCCTCCATAACCACCACTACTCTAACCACCACCTCCATATCTACTAGCACCTCTAGATCCCCCACCACCACTGTGATAACCATTGCCTCCGCCTTCACCTCCACCACCAGATCTTGACTGACCCTGGTTGACGGTGATGTTCCTGCGATCAAGGTTCTGCCCATTCTTAGGTTTTTTTTTTAAAATCAAAAGTGGGAGAATTTTATTGCCAAAAAGAAAGGGATAAAAGGTCCTTAAAAGGATAAATCTCTAAACTACAGCTTAGAGGGCTATAATTAGCCTAAAGAGGTAAATGCCCTACCTATTACAAAAAAACCAAAGCAAAAGAAAGAAAAGACAAAAACTAAGAAAGAAATAGCACAAAATTCCAAGAAGGGCAGCCAAAGCCATCTATATCCCAAAATCTTCTAAGAGATGCACAAACCACCTACAACCCCAAACCTACCACAAACCTGCAAAGAACTTAAGATAGAGATAAGCATCTAGAAATAAGGACAAGCTAAGTACACAAAAAGGAACAAAATGATAAAATTCTTAGATAAGGCTCGTGCTCGGCCACATTCATCTCAAGGGGCAACAAGATATGTGAGCATCCAAACTTCAGAAGAAGGGTTACAATCACATATGGTGCTACTAGCCAAAAGGATAATAGGGGAAACATCCCAACCATCATAGCTAACTTACCTTGATTAAACCAAACAACCAACAACAAAGAGCTAGCCAAGTTCTAGTATCTATCATCAAGATTAAATAAGCAACTAATCAGCAAAACATACAACCAAACCAGAGTAAAGCAACCAACTAAACATGATAGCAGCCAAGAAATAGCCACCATCAAAGCCACCCAAAACAAACAAAGACCAAAGGTAAAGAACCAAAAATTATGTAGATCCACCAACCAACATCACAACTGCAGCCAACCATCAAGGCCACCAAGCCAACCATATTAACAAGAATCAGCAAAAATAGCAACAGAGCCAAGAACATCCAAAACCACATACAAGTTTATCCCACAATAGAAAGAAATGATAAGCCAATGGGCCATCCAAATAAAGAAAACCAAAAAAACTTCAAAAAACCACCATAAAGGGGAACAAAACTAGATGGTAGGTAATGCTCCAGAGAGAGTAACTCACCGTGAAGGAACAAATCCCATGGCCAGCTCAACCAATAATCATGATGCCATATATTAAAATGAAAAGGTAGAAAAAACCCCAACCATCAAGCAACCACCATCCAATAAACCCTCACGGGGAAAAAAAGAGGCTAGGGAAAAAGGCAAACAAGTAAGCTCTGAAGCCTGCCAATCACTAGACCATCCTAAAACCAGCATAAGAGACCAACAAGAGGAGAGAGCCACCAAAACTAGAGGGCAAACCAAAGCTCAGTAGTCTAACCAAGAAATAATCACGACCTCCATCATAAGGAGATACCATTCTTAGGGATTAGGTTTAGGTTCAGGTTTATTAGGATTTAAGGTTTAGGTTTATTTTTTAATTTATTTAGTTACTTTAGGTTTAGGGTTTGGGATTTAAGGTTTAGGGTTTAGAGTTTAGGTTTGTGGTTTAGGGTAGTATGATTTAGGTTAGGTTTAGGTTGTGGGGAGAGAGGTTTAGGGTAGGTTTGGTGGAGGTAGTGGTAGGGCAGTAGTTTAGATGGTAGGGTTTATGATTTTCTTAAATTAAGCAAACCAGAGTGTAGGTTTTAGTTTATTTTTTAATTTATTTTAATTTTATTTTATATTTATTTATTTTAATTTATTTATCTTTAGTTTTATTTTAGTTTATTTTTTGGGTTTAGGTTTAGGTTTATTTTATGAGTTTTATTTTATTTATTTTTGTTTAGGTTTAGGTTTTATTTTATATTTAGGTTTAGGTCAGGTTTTATTTTAGGTTTATTTTAGGTTTATCTTTAGTTTAGGAATTTATGATTTTATTTAGTTTAGGTTTTATTTATTTTAGTTTAGTGATTTGATTTTATTTATTTTATTTTACTTTAGGTTTATTTTAGTTTAGTGTAGGTTTATTGGTATTTTAGGTTTATTTTATTTTATTTATATTTTTATCTTGTTATTTTATTTTATTTAGGATTTTATTTAGGTTTATTTTATTTTATAATTTAGTTTTATTTATTTTATTTTATTTATTTTATTTTATATTTAGGTAGATTTTAGTTAATTTTTTATTTTATTTATTATTTTATTTAGGTTTAGGTTTATTTATTTTATAGGTTTTAGTGTGGTCAGTGGAGGGTAGGGGGGGTTTAGTAAGGAGGGTTTTGAAAGGTAGGGTGGTGGGTTTAGGGTTTAGTGTTTAGGGTGGGGTGCATTTAGGGTTGTGGTTTAGAGGGTTGCAGGTTTAGGGTTTGGGTTCAGTTTTAGTTTAGGGTTTAGGTTTTGGTTTTTTTAATAGAGAACAAATTTAGATTCAACATTTCTTCTATTGATTTCATCAATCAAGTAACACACCAAGTTTTCTAAGACACAAGTGACGACATAGAGAAAATATGAGCAGGCATAGAGAAAACCAAAAACCCTAGATAACTAGAACTGTCTCTACTATAAAGACATAGTTCCATAAGCAGCAGATCGGATCGACCATTCTTCAGTTTCTCCGCCCATCCAACCACCTGCCTCTCGAGTAGGGGATCCACCATCATATCCTGATCTCTCCTCCGCCACCACTATGGTCAGAACTCTCATAGCTCCTCCCACCTCCATAACCACCAGCTTGACCACCACACTCTATATCCACCACACCTCCATGGCCACTTCCACCTCACTGACATATCTAGACTAACCTAGTTGATGGTGATGTTCCTACCATCAAGGTTCGCCATTCTGGGTTTAGGTTTAGATTTAGGTTTATTTGGTTTAGGGTTTATTTATTTTTAATTTATTTAGTTACTTTGGGTTTAAGTTTAGGGTTTATGATTTAGGTTTAGGTTTAGGGTTTAGTTTTTTTTAGGGTTTAGGTTTAGGTTAGGGTTTAGGTGGTTTAGGCTTAGTGTTTAGGCTTTAGGGTTTGTGGGTTAGTTTAGGGTTTAGTTTAGGGTTTTAGGGTTTAGGGTTTAGGGTTTAGAGTTTGGGTTTAGGGTTTAGGGTTTAGGTTTAGGGTTTAGGTTTTTTTTGAAAAGTTAGAATTTTATTACCATAAATGGAAAAGATATAATGTCCTTAAAAGAGCTAAAGCTCTAAAATTCTACTCCTCTCAGAGCTACAAGAAACCTAGAGAGCTAAACCCCTATCTCAGTACATTAGAAAAAGAAAAGAAAACAGAAGAACAAATACAGCGCCCACAAAGCATAAGAGAAAAAGACAGTGTAAAATAACAAATCTTGGAAATAGAAAAATGATGAGTCAGTGGCAGTTCATGATTCTATTAAGAAAGCAAGATAAGCAAGATCCACAATAATAATACTTAGTTGACTGAGTAACGACCATTCCCTCTATAAAGTTCCAACATGTAAAAAAAATTTGCAAACACTACAAGGCAAAAATCATAGCTAAAAAAGGATAAGGGTAAAGAGAGGGAAATGAGAGAGTTGAGAAAGAGAAGGCTCAAAGGTTAGATCATCTTAAGGGGCAACAATACATATGATCATCCAAACTTCATAAAGAAGTGTTACAATCATATGTAATACTACCAGCTAGAGAAAAGAGGTGAGTAACATCAAAGCCATCATAGCCAACATACCTGATATAAGCAAACATCCAAGGCCAGTAGTCCATAGAGTTTCAGATCCATCACCATTAAACAAAGAGCAACCACCAAAGAACTAGCTACAGCCAAACCACCAAATGAAAACCATAATAGACTAATCACAATAACCTAGAGAGAGGCGTAACAAAGTTAGAACACCAACAAGCCATTAACCAAATACCCATCTAAGCTCAAACTAGGGAAAACTAGAACTAGCCATCAGCAAGCACCTTTCCAATGCTAATTAATAGAGAAACAACCAACAAAACCAAGATAGAGCCCTCAAGACAAAGTCCCACAATAAGCCACCAAGCTTAACTAGGTGAGCAACCACAAATGACTAAATAGCTTAGAAATGAAACCATCAACAAGGAAACATAAGTCAGCTAGTGCAAATCACAAGACAAAAAACAACCACTCAAAAGGGGTTGAAAGGTAGCCACCAACCACCAAAAACCCAAAAGTCCAATCCAAAAGCATCAACAAAGATTCACCAAACACAGAGAAAAGGCTCTAGCAAATTATCGTTTAGGTTTTAGTTTAGTGTTTAGGGTTTTGGTTTTTTTTTAATAGAGAACAAATTTAGATTCAACATTTCTTCTTTTTGATTTCATCAACCAAGTAACACACCATGTTTTCTAAAGCACAAGTGACGACATAGATAAAAAATGAGCACACATAGAGCAAATCAAAAACCCTAGATAACTAGAACCGTCTCTACTATAAAGACATAGTTCCATAACCAGTAGATCGATGGACCTTCTTCAATTTCTTTAGTTCCCATCAAAACCACCGATCTCGAGTAGGGATCCACCATCATATCCTTGATCTCTCCTCTCGCCACCACCACTCGTAACCTTCGCCGCCCTCCCCCCCCTCCATAACACCACCGCCTCACCACCACCTCCATATCCACCAACACCTCCGATACCCCACCACCATTAGATAACCACCGCCTCCACCTTCT